>PVIR01000155.1:0-231641 GCA_004026965.1 Petromus typicus
TGGACTGATTTCCATCGTGGTCATACCAGTTCATATTCCCATTGTCTATTTTTGAAGACTGAGGACTTGGTGTACAATCCCCACTTTTCCTTGTAGCTTGGGTGTTCATCTCCACTTCAGCTATCCACTTCTTGTATCTCACAGGGGTCAGGGAGTAGAGTGGTTTACTTTGAAACGCCCCTTGTGAGTCAGAGCCAGTGAGGACTTACGTGTTGTGACCAGTTGAATTGAGCAGGAACAGTATTGCCTAATAAAAGTTCTCAAGTTATTTCTAATTAGCCCATTGTTTGTAGGCCAGTTTGTATTCAAAGTGCTTGAAAATAGTTCAATCGCTGAAGTAAATGATTTCTTCTTGTTCATTTTATAACAAATTTTCTTTCCCTTTAATAATACAAAAGTGAACTTTACTGTGTGATTCACCATGAGCAAAACTATTTTGCTTATTTATGAAATATTTTGAGTATTTCCATAACAATTGGTTCTTTTCCAAGAAGTAATGGAACCATGCCTTGAAATTTTATGTGGTTTATGACTTAGTTTATGAGATAAGACAGGAGTTCCAGACGTAAATGCTCTGACCACCTGTCCCACTTTTCTACCATTCAGTCATGTGACTTTTGATAAAGTTATCAGACCAAAATACACTCAGTCCCTACATCTTCTGCTGTAAATGTTCCAGGCTTCAAACTATTTGGACCTCTGCCAGTCCCTCAGACATTAACCTCCATAAAATATTCAAAGATATATTTTGTTTAAAAAACAATTGGTTATTTCTTTTAATCTGTCCAGTTGCATTTCAGAAAATAATAAATACTTTATTAAAATAATAAGCAACAATTATAGATATTGTTAGGTTAACCTCAGAAGTCTATGATTAACCCTAAAGGTAATTAAGAATCTTTTTTAAATAGTCCTCTCACAAAATACATCACTCTTTCTTTTTACTTTCTCAATTATATACCCACATGAATCCATTTCATAGACACCAACTAGGTTATTGCTCATAGGTGACATACTTTGTACATAATATAAAGGCTGTGCCTGTGGCTTCATTGAGAGTCAGTTTGCCTGGAAGTTTATGTGTCTGAAGCTTACTGAGATTCTTGGATTTCAGCCAAGTCTCTATTTTATTGCAGGTAGAAAACCTTTATCTCTGACCCAGCTTTGGCTCTAAAATAAGTTGGTCATCTAACTAGAATAATTAAGAGGGGGGTGTGGATTCAGGGAAAGTAAAGAGCAAAGAAATTAGGACTTGTGAATTGAAGGAGGGAGGGAGAGGGGTTAGGGAACTTGGATTTGCTCACTCAATCCCTGAATGCTGAAGCAAAGGTACCTCGTAAAGGTGGAAAAAGGTCATTGTAGTCCAAATCAAGTGCACTTGTGGAGTCTGGAATCCAGGACAGAGGCTCAAGAGTGATCAAGACAGCCCAACGGTGATTTCTTAAGGGTGGGTTAGAAGTGTCCAGACATGGCTCCAGCCTGTGGTCCACAGAGGTACAAGGAGACATTGCGTTTGAGCCATGGTCAGACGTAAAGTCTTGTGGAAATTGGACTCCTGGTCTTACCCAGAGTGACACTTATCTTCCAATAGCACTGTATCTCATTACCTGAACTTCTGCAGAGAAATTTTATTTGAGTCATAAATTTTTAATTTCAAAACTTTCCTAACAATTATGAGCTAAATGTTTAGTTCAAAAGAGAGATTAAATACATATATCTTATAAGTTAGCTACCAAAGACTTTTCTTGAAGAGTTTTAGGTTGGAACTAATTTCATAATATTTTGGGAAAAGATACTGAAGATCTCATATGTTGGTCAGATCAAAAACCTTCACAATAAATTATCAGCTGTTGGTCATATGAAAATATACTCAGAGAGGCAACCTGAAATGTGTGGTTTAGAATTTTTACCAATTAAGGCTTCTCTCTTTTTTATTTTTTAATAAAAGTTCATATTTGCACCATAAATGATTTATAGAGAAATTTTAGTGTGTATGTTTTCCACCGACTAACTGAAATTAGAAAGCTTTGAAATGAACTCATAAATATTGTTCTAACATACAATATACACTGGAAGCTATAAAATGTACAGCGATTTATTACTGAAAATGAAACTACATAAAAGGATGTAGACTTGGTTTAACTCCATCTTCTCCATGTGGCTGGCTGGATAACACCTCAGTGTGATGCTCAGTGATTCCTAAAGGACGTTTTCCCTCAGGGTTTTATCTGATCTTTGTAAGTACTCAGGAGGAAGGGAACGTTAGCATCCCAATTTTGCTGCCCAAGAGGCTGTGGTCAAGAGAGGCTAAGGATTGGTTGGAATGTCGCCAAGACAGAAGATAAGGCTGGGAGAATCACACACTCTAGGACTCGCACATGCAGGTTTTTTGTCCTCAGCTAAGGCACGATACAGTACTGTTCTATCAGGCTCTGCCCCAGAATAACCCACATGGTGCTTAATTCTGAAGGACATACGCCACGTTTTAATCAAGGAAGACTGACAGCTGGGATTAACTGCCCTGGTCTCTTTATCTATTTCTGGGAAGCTGTGTGTTTAGAAAAGCTCTACATTTGTGTCTTTGATCAGATAATGCACTAAGCATTGTTTTATAAAGGATTATCATGAGAGGTGTAATGTGTTTTAGACAACGCAGTTAGCATAGTTCTGATTTGACTTGATTCGTTTAAAAACCATATCTATACCTGGACACACAAATCAGGAACCGGGACTAGATCTAAACAGAGTGTGAAAGCTCAAAGCAGAGTTGTAGAAGACTGTGAGATGTCCCTTTCTAGTTCCATCCAGTGTGAAATTTTGTAAATAAAATCTATAATAGTGTTAGAATGAATCATTGCCTTTTGTGTGACTATAGCCACTGAAATCAGATAGATTGATTATAGTGGCTGATAATTTCCAAATGAGAGTCTATGAAAACATTCTCCACACAGGCATTTTTTATAAGGATTACTAATAAAGCCCTGTGTACAGAATTTAGATTCTCTTTCTTTATAGAAACTAAGCAAGTTGTTTCTGAAGCTACTGGAAGAATATTAAAATAGGAAATATCAATACAAGTGGAAAAGAGGCAGAGACTAATTTCCAATCTCCACATTGAAAATCAAAGCTGATTGACATTACAGGAGTATCTCAGTTTTTTATTCTTTTTCTTTTCTGAGAAGAGAATCTCACTGTGTAGCAGTGAGTGAGTCTCAACAGGGTTTAAGGTCACTGTGTCACCCATGCTAGCCTTGTAATGTGTCTTAGCAATCCTGTGTCAGCCTTTGCAGTGCTGGGATTACAGACGTGCACCACCACACCTGGCTTACCTCGGGTACCTTTTCCACACTGGACCCGTCAGAGTCTAAAGCAAGAGATTATAATGGATTTACTGCTTTAGTTTATTTGTTTACCACTTACTGGAAGGCAGTATTCCCGTAGTCCAAAGGCAGGGCCTGGCTGTATCCTGTACCCTTGATTCAAATGTTGCCTCTGGTACTGGGCAGGTTTGGGCAGAACTGTTTGAGCTTTGCTCCAGTTTCTCAACTGTTAAAAGGGGATGTTGAAAATATCTAATGCATATTGATCATTTAAAATGGTGTCTGACTCACAGAAAACCTTTTCATATCACTTTTCTAGAACTGTTAAGGATGGAGGGAAAAGTTGGGCAGTAAGACCCTGTAGTCTTTAAGTTTTTTAGAAGATTGTTCTCATGAGGGTTATAGGGTGTGTGATGAAGAGTCACAGGAAATGACTTCCCTGTACTCAAATCTGTATCCATCATTTCTTTGTAATTCCTCTAACAATTTAATATTGAGTTATGCATATTAATGCTGATTCTTCTTCCAGTCCGAAGCAGGGAACTCCTCACAAATAAATGCACTTGATATCAGCCTCTCTCTGTGTATCAAATTTAAATCTACTCTTCTCTTTCCATCTTCTTTTCCCTCCCTGCCACACCTTATTACTTCCTGAGAGAAGGAGGAAAGGAATTGATTAAGGGAGGGGAAACCATAGGTCTCAGAAATAAAAAACTACTGATTTCTAAAGCACTCACTTTTTACCATGCTATTTTCTATCTATTTCTTTAAGTTTTTCCCCCCTCTCTGCCTGTGGAGCTGCTGAATGCACATTGATCACTTTTTACAGCTCTTCCGTGATAGGTGCAGTAGTTGCTTTTTTATTGAACTGTAGATCGCAGCATTATAAAGCACACTCATTCAGAGGAGTAATGAAGGCCATTTTTAATTGCACCCGGGAAGCAGGGCACCATTATTAAATTATACCTGTACTGTGTTGGGAGGAAGAGAGAAAAAAACAGACTGTGTTCTCTTTGGGACTTAAGTTTCTCAGAGTGGGAGTGAATTCAGGGCTCTATGACAAATTTTGAAGTTTTGGTCTTTTGGGATTGTGAGTCAAAGTTTTCCCCAGCCCTGTGATTAACCTCTTATCACACAGCTACGACAAATTAAACAGCAAAGGGATAGCAATAAAGTCACTGTAGGTAACCACACACACACACACACACACACACACACACACACACACACACACAGGGAGGCACACAATGTCCTGTGCAATGGTTTTATGTCTACACATTATCAGTTTGCTAGGGTTGCCAGAGACCCTATTCCCAAGTAATAACACATTCAGAGGTACCAGGGATTGAGATGTGAGCATGTGGTTCTGGAAGCAGATACAATTCAAGTCTTACCGGACACCTGGAGATTTGCCTTTCTTGGTAGGTGGATGCAGCACAACGTTCTGCCGTAGGTTCTCGGAAAATTCCCAGTAATAAAGCATGGAGTCACTTGTAAGAACAACAAAGATCCTCATGCAACGAACCACACTCATGTCTTTCTTGACATTTCAGGAGAGCATTCTGCAAAGTGAAATTGTTTTGAGCTGATACATGGAAAACTCTGGGCAGGAGTTCTCTTTTTCCATTGCATTTTTCCAAATATTCTTGGCAGCTCTGGGCTCAGCCCATATGCCGGCCCTGTCAGGTGCTTAAGCATGTGTGTACACGACTGTGTGCAGGTTGAGTGAAGCCAGTTACGGTTGAAAGCAGTTGCTTAGCCAGCAATTAGGTCCCTAGCCGTCCTGAACTACGTTGCTTTAATTTAAACTGGTGCAGCTTTGAGTTGCTTTGACAATTTGTAAACATCATTTTGGGGCTATCATTAAAAGTGTAATCTTCCAGTTTGAGGTTTTCTATCTGATATCTGTTTTGTTCATTAAACTGCGGAGCTTACTTTAAACATTTTTCATCTGCTTTCCAAACTAGTGGCAAGTGCCTTTGTCTGCTGGCAAGAGAAGAGGCAGCAGGGGCAAGATCCTGGCCTCTGGCATAACGCTGACTCTCCTCCACTGACCGGCTCTTTTATGTTTACCTTTAGCTACTCAGGTAGAAACATGCATCACGTCAACCTTCCATTTCATATAAAACCTGAGGTTTTACAAGAGACAAAACCTCTCAAAACTGAGATGTGTTGTTTAAATGTGAGGTGGTGTTCTATTATTAACCCAGGCCAGCTGAGACAGGCTGCTTAATTAGCTTACAAAAGAAAAGAGTGAGATAGATTTCGTTTAGTAATGTCTCGGAGGCTTAAAAACCATCCTCGTGTGCTCAGACGTGGATCCAGGTAGACAAATGGAGGACACTGTTTTCTCCTGAGCAGCAAGCAGCTGCCCTGCCCTCTCTGCTTATCTGTACAGACAAACTCACGGCCAGCTGAAAGGGCAAATGCTGAGGGCTGCATACTCTCTTCTGCTGGAAACTGTATAAACCAGCTATGTTTACAAAGAGCCATGCAGAAGTCACGAGGATTCATCTTGGTGTCCCTTCACAAAGCGACCGCATGTGTGCAAGCAGCGCCTCTGTGAAGAAACAGAAGGTCACCACCACTGCTTGCGTCGCTTCCAGTTCCTAACTCAGAATTCTGTGATGACATCGCAAACTTGGCTACTCATGTGCTAGCAGTAAATATTGATGACTCCGAGAACACAGTGTCTTTAAGTTGGGGGTTATTTTTTCCTCTGCTGCAGGTTGGTATAGCTGCTTAGAACTGAGCCTGCTGGCTGCTGAGACTGAGCAGAAGGTGGCCTTTACTGTTACGAAGTCCTCCAGTGAGAAATTTGGCCCTCTGCCCATCACACTGAATGCCTGCATTTCCTTGAAACCAAGGTGGTCTGGTCCTTCACCTCCAGTCTTAACCTGCCCCAGCCCCTCCCCACTCTCCTGCAGTGTATGTTTTCTGGAGTTATTGTAACTCTGTAAACTGGGTGGCTGCAATCAGCAACAGAAAAGCTCATGATTCTGGTATTGTCTGGCCATACTCCCTGATTAACCTGCAGGCTTCCTCCTGTGCCTCTTGCAGCTTCCGGTGGCCTTAAGCATCTCTGCGTTTCTGCCCCTGTCTTCAGCTTCTTCTCTGTGGTGCTCTGTCTTGGATGGGCTTTCTCTCTGCCTTTCTTCTTCTGAGGGAACTGGTCAGAATGGGCAAAGAGGCTACCCAGCTCCAGGTGGAATTACAACTCCAACAACCCTTTTCCTAGGAAGGTGCTAGTAGTCAGGACTTAAGCATATCTTTTGGGGTGAGATGCAATCAGCTCATCCAAGTACTCTTCGATTAAGTGGTATTTTTTTCTAGAAAGTCTGTGATGTTTCTTCCTCTAGCATCAAGCTATGATGCATGCTAAGTAGTCTGATTTCAGGGATCATTTAGGGTATATGCAAATGTTTCTCAGATTTTCAGAAGCCATACATACGGAGACATTTGGGCATTTTGATGTAACTTGAAATATCAGTACCTAAGTTTTCATCATGCTCCTTTTGGGGGGAAGAAACTGATACTTAGTGGTGATAGAAAAAGTTCAGGTTCAGCACAACCCTGCCCTTCGATTCTGTGCTTATGGACAATGTGGTTTTTAAGTCCTTGATTTGCAAGGGCATGATCATTGAGCAGATGTGAGGCAGAGCTTGTGCGGATCATAAGCAGCTTACAGATGCTGCAGTTTGAAGACTGTTTACTGGGCTTGCTAACATTACTTCTGGTTGCCTGTCTTAATTCATTTTAGATTAATCTGTCTTGTAGTTCCAAGGAAAATGAATTGAGTCAGTAACTTCAAGAATTATGTAAAATCTGTATAGTGCTAAATAATTGAATGGGGTTTTATGTACGATCTTGGAATTGGAATGTCAGCTTGACACAAATGCTCTACAACAGAGTGTTGGATGAGCTGGTCTGTTCCTCATAGAAAAGCTTCGAAACATCCCTTCCCATATCATTCTAGAATCTGCCATGGACTATTCTGTCCTGCGTATTTTCCTTGCCAGCTTTGGGGAAGGTTAATCTCTGAGGGATTGTGGAGCTTGGGGTTTTAGGATGATGGCAAAGGATGTTTTCTGGACCCTTCCTAGAGACTGACTGGTGTGGTTGGGCTTAGAGAAGTCCTTTGGAACCACAGCTGGTCCTAGGGCTAATATTTCAACATATTTTAAAGAAATAGCATTTTAGGTTGTGTAAGGTTGTGTTTATGGCTGTGTGTGTAAACCAGGAAATTAGAGGCCATTTCCAATAAAATACCTTTATCACAACTAGATTGACCAGCAATGATGAAGGCTGTTGAGATAAGAGGGCATTTGCCAATGGAAAATAAGTTGTCAAAGTTTCTCCTGAGATCTTTGAGAGGAAGGCTGAAGTAGCCTGTGCTTATCAGAAATATGTTAAACTATTATTAATACCTATAGTTCCATCTTATAGTCAAGAAATCTTTGAGACTCAGAGAGCAAAGACAATGAGCACTTTTGGAGTGCTTAGAAACAGTGTGGGCTGAGGATTTAGCTCAGTGGTTCCAGCACCTGACCTGCAAGTGCAAGGCCCCTCGTTTGATCCCTGGTAACCACGTACAACAGTGCCAGGTGTGGTGACTCACGCCCACCAGAAATCAGAATCAGTGCTGAGTGCGGTGACTCACACCTGTAATCCCAGCACTTGGGAGGCAGAGGCAGGAAGATTGGAGTTCAAGGCTATTCAGGGCTACATAGTAAGCTCAGGGCCAGCCTGCACTACAGAGCAAGACTTTGTCTCAAACAAAACAAAGCAAAACAAAACAAAAAACCAAACAAATACAAACAAACAAAAAAACCCCACACCGTGCGGTGATTGTTATTGCCATTGTCATTTCCCTTTTTCATTTAACCGACAGCATAGTCTTGTACTGTCTTTACCATTTTGAGATATGCAAAGCAACATTCAGGTAATTGGGATTGCCACATTTAGTTTGCAGTAGAGCCAGGATTCAAATACAGATCTGTGCATCACCCCAATTCATAGTCCTTTTACACCATCTAGTAGACTTCAGGTACTCAATAGACTGAGGTTGCCTGATAAAATACAGGATACCCAGTTAAATGTGAATTTCAGATACACAATGAGTATTGTATTTTCAGTATTTAGTATATCTCATGATATATTTGAACATGCTTAGATTAAAAAAAGAGTAGTGGGTTTTACTTGTATTAAAGCATTCATTGTATATCTGACTTTCAAGTTTAACTGGCAGCCTGGCTTTCCCTTTGCTAAGTCTGGCAGCCTTACCTGTGCGTGGGTGGTGGTTTTGATGCAGTTGGACCATGCCCGGTGACTTCTGACTCCAAGTCCATTCACCCTTTCTGAGCATCATTATCTGCTCGGTCCTCTTTGGGGCTAGCAGCATGGTGGCTTTTCTGCTGTAAGCTTCTGTCTTTAGGAAGCTTCAGCTGGCTCAAGTAAAAATAGAGTCTCTCTGAAGTCAGAGAATTCAGAGTAGCTCGTATTTCCTTTGTCCACAGCCCAGATGTATGCATTTGGTTAAGTTCAGAGACTCTAAGAGGGAAAGCCCATCAGCCATCTACCTCCTACCCATGCAGCCAACCATGGAATCACCATTGTCTGCAACATATTGAGGAAAAGGGCTTTTTATTTTGGGTAAGAGTAGAACCCAAATACAAAGGTGAGTTGAAAAAAAACCAACAGCAATGAAAACCGAAGAAAAATTTTTCCTTGTTTTGGTTAGTGTTAGACCCAGTGTCATCCAGACACACCTTTCTTGGGCCTTCCCTGGAGGTGGGTATTCTCATCACTCCTAGTTTGGGTTGGGTTTTTTGGTTTTTTTGAGATTGGGCTGGCCCTGAGCTCAATGTGTAGCCTAGGCATGCTTGTATTCACAGCAATCCTTCTGCCTCTGCCTCTCCAGAGCTGGGATTACAAGTGTGAGCCATCAAACCCAGCATTGTGGTGTGTGATATTGCTTGCTGATGCGCATGAGTCACCATGCCTGGCATTTCAGTGTGTAGTTCAGCAGCCTTCCTAACCTTGCTGGTTTTGGAGTTGCTTTGGTTTGAGGCTGGCTCCTGGCACAACTTTCATGGCACCTATATGGTGGATGCCTATCGGATGAGGCCCCGGAAGGCTGCCTTTTGGAGTTTCCTTTATTGGCACATGGTAACATGGCATATGAAGAAAGGACACACTTCTTGGTGTGAATTTTCCTGTGAGCAGGACAAGGGAGTGCCAGGCCTGGGAGACAGTCTCTCGCCACCCCCGTGTCCCCGGAGTTCCCGTTGCTGCTTTGTGGTCTCAAGTCCTCTCCAAGAGTCTCTACCAGTGCCCTCCGTTTGCAGAACTGTTTCTGAAAACAGGCTGTTCCCATTTTGGAGTGAGTACAGGGAACCCTGGAGGCTGTAACGCCAAAGACACTGTCTAGAGTTGGTCGTCAGGGGAATCTGAGCTACATGGCGAGGGAGCCAGGGATCCAGGGAGCAGGTCTGGAGGAGCCTGGTCCTCGGAACCCAAGTGAAAGCCTGAGGAGCCAGAACCAGGGGCCAGGGAGGGAGGCGGGATCGTGGATGTAAGCTGTGCAGGATTTTGGCATCTGCCAAACGTGTGATCTCTGGTGTGTTGTCTTTGTGTCTTCGAACTTGTTTTCCTAATCTGAAGGAATATCCTAGCTGGGAGGGAAATACAGATTTTGAACTGTAGACAACTGCTTTTATAGAATCATTTTAAAATTAGACAATAGCTCTTTCTGAATTTGGGCCACCCATCACAGAAGTAGGTAGTAGGTGCCAGCCTGTACCAGCTGCACTCCAGGCCCCTGAGGATGAAGTATTAGCAAATCAGGCTCAGTTATCGCCTCTCTGCAGCTTCTTTTCTGCACAGGGAGTTGGAAAATGAACTCATCAACAGAGCCCCACACTGTCCATGCTGGGTGTCGTACCGGGAACACGCAGGTCGGTGGGGGGGATCTGCCTGTTGTCTGAACTGCTTGGGAGGCCGAGGCAGGAGAACTCTTAAGTTTAAGTCCATCGCAGGTGGCTTGGTGAGATTCTTTCTCAAAATAAAAGGCTGGGGAAGTAGCTCCATGCCAGAGAGCATGCCTGGCATGCACCAGAGTTGGATCCGCAGCACTTTTCCTTTGCCCCGACACAGACTTGGCTGCAGTAGCATCCCTGGGCAGACATCTGAGGATGGTGCTTCTTGTGGGGAAGTGGCAGCCAGAGGCGAGCGGACAGACGAGCCTTTCTGTGTTGTCCACACATTTTCTGAGTGTGTCGCTTTGGCTCTCACCTTCCCACCCCACCCCGGCCTGCTGCCCTCTCCTGGGTCGTGTTACTGGGTTGGGTTACTCTACAGAAGGGCATTACTGTTAGCACAGGAAGTAGCAGCCAGCTAGAGGAGAAACCCAAGCCTGAGGCCTCCTGAAGAGTGGGTGGGAGGGAGGCGGGAGCTGAGAGGCCTTTAAACATTTCACGAGGCTCCTTTAAACATTTCACGAGGCTCCGTGGAGCTGGGATGACACCTGGGCCGGCCTAGAGGTAAGCGGGCCAAACACACTCTGCACAGGACCAGGATGCGGCAGTCGCTGGCCTCTGCCTTTTAAATAGGTGAGAGGGGTCTCTGAGGTCAGTGGAACACACTTGAGTGAAATTTATGTCAAGTTTCTTGGAAAACAGTTGCAGTTGAGATTCTTCCCAATCGGTGATCAAAGCCATTCTCCACTTGTTTAGGTGAGATTTAGGGGAAGGTGCAGTGCAGGTGTTAGGAGGAGAGTTAGCCAGGAAGGGAGAAGACGCACATGTACCCTGCCAGCCTAGTGTTCTGACAGCCGTCTTCCCAAAAAGGCAGAGGCAAAGTGAGGCTGGTGGCTGGATCTCACTCTACGTTCAAGCTCATGGATTTGGCTTCGTTTGCTGTTGGGCCACGTGTGACTGGCAGCAGAGTGAGCTTCGTCCCTACGACAGCCTCCTCCCCTTGTGATCGGTCCAGGGTTGCCGCTGTTTGGGAACCTGGAAACACTGGCTGTGGTCTGGCCACTTATTTGCCATATTCACTCCTTGTCTACATTGTTCCCTCTTTTTCTAGTATTGGCATGACTCCGTGTGCCTGGCATGGGTTTTGCTTTCCTCCAGGACTGAGGAAATCTGGGAAATGTAGTGTGGCTACTGAGAAGCTGGGCATTTCCAGGCCACCATGGCAGTTTCTTAGAACAACGGGGGAAGAGCACTCATGTCTGGGGGATATGGTTACCTTCCCAAGGCAGTTGGGGGGCCACTGTCGCCTTCAGGGCCCCACACATGGCCAACAGCTGACGTCAGTCCTACTTGGTGACTTCTCAGTGCTTTTGCTGTGTCCCTGGCACAGCGATGCTTATCTTATTCCACATGCTGGTTTCTCCACGACTTCAGGGACCTCCAGGTTAATACCTGCTGCCACATTTCCTTTTCAATATCCTTGTAGCTCTGCAACTCGGGATGTATCCTGCAGAGGTTTAGATAAAATAGAACATGTCATTCACAGCATTCGTAAGTGCCCTGGTGTGCATTTACCTGGTTTTAGAATTAAGGATTTTTATTCTTAAATGAACTGTGGGGCGTAGTTCTGATGTTAATTTTATTTCCAGATAAGACATGTGAAGGAAGAAAATATTAAGTAAAACTTAGCTGTTGTTTTCCTTTACTTTTCCCTTTGGAGTGATGGGGTTAGAACCTAGTACCTTGTGCATGTGCTGGCCAAAGGCCCTACCACTCACTGGACTGCCTCCCCAGCCCTGCTGCTTTATTTTTATTTTTAATTGGTGATTTGGCTTTAATAAGAAAAATGCTGTAGACAACTTAGTCACTGTGTGTCTAAGTATATATAATGCTTTGTTGTTAATACCACACGGTACTGCGCAGTGTCAGAAAACAATACTGAATGTCTTGTGTTAGTAAGGAAAGATCTATGATACATTAAGGGGAAAGAAGTAATTACAGAGACGGTGCAGTGTAACACAGTTGTACACATGACTGGAGGAAATGATTCTGTATTATAATTTCTGGTGTGTTACCCTAGAGACCAGTGATGGTGGTTATGAGGGTGCTTTCTATTCGTGGGTACCAAGGTACATTTAAAATAATAAGAATAATAATATAAGTCTGTGTGACAATAATACACATAAAAACTAGAGGAACTATCTTACTTCGTAGTTTAAACAGCACAGTGACAATGCACAAAGCCTCACGGGCCAGGCGCTTTTGGTAAATGACTCAATTCCAGCACCTCCTACCTGGGAGATGCACTTGGCCTTCTGCACAGTGAGGGATGGGAGTTCATGAGCAGGTGCAGGCACTGACTTCAGGTAGGGAAAAGCGGATTCTAGTCTCTTGTCTCCACCCTACAGCAACTCTTAAAACTATATGCAGCATGTTTCACAGACAGTGAAAATTAACGATGCAGTTACACTCAGGGTCTCAATCACATCACCTCAAGTAGTTCATTGAAAGGAGCCAAGATCACATGAGACTCGAGCTCAGACTGCCTGACAGAGCTAGTGTTCTTGTCACTGAACCACAGTTGTCTCCCACTGTATTTTATTGACCCTCCTCGCTCAATCAGTCTAATGTGGAAAATACCAAAGACAGAGCTTGGTGCATGCTCAGCGGTGTGCAGGTGCTAGCTGTCACCACCACTATTTTGATTCTTGTTGTGACAACTCTTTCTGAACTGCTGTAGCAAATTGTGCTTGGGACTTGGAGCTAGAAACTGCTGGAAACCCAGGCACAGAAGCTGCGGGTGAAGATCCGTAAGGTGTAGAGTGTATCCTGCTCCTTCATAGTCTGAGTCCATGGTGCCCTTCAGCAAATGAGCCATTATCAAGCACGGGTTTGTGGCCCATGAGGCAGGTCCACTAATTTTCTCAGAGACTTCTAGTTGACCCAAAGTGCCAGGTGGCCATGGGGAGGAGTATGAGCTTGGGACCTCGAGTACCGACTGCCATTCTTGCTCTGTGACCACCCACAAGTCATTTTTGATTCAGGGCTTTGCCTCTCCCAGTGCTGTATAAAAGTGGGATAACCACACTATCTCCCAGGTATGGAAAGAAGTAGATCATGTTGGTTAGATGCCCCTGGGCAGTGGTGCAGCAGGTACTCAGGGAGTGATATTAGCGTGAGTGAAAAATTCTGACCACATGCCCTATCTATCAAAATATTTCTCCTTAACTTCTCAGGGGATATTGTTGCCTAAAATTATCAGCATCTAAAGGCCAGTAATGCAGATTGCATATCACTTTGAGAATGTGGGGAAGTTAATTGCATCTAGGCAGGGGGTAACTTGCTTGTGATTAAATCAAAAGGAATTTCCTGGGTTTGTGACTTAAAGGAAGCGCAAAGTGTACTGAGGACGCTTAACTCCAAATACAGGGACAAACAGTGCTCCCTTGCAAAAATGGTAGAAAGTTTGATCAACAGGTCTGAGGTTGTTTGGACACAGTGCTTTCTTCCATTTTTCCCTAGCTAAAGACTTTGTCTATAGCCTACTTGACTTCTCCTTTCTTCCTACTTTTGCCCATTCCAATAAAAATATATTTTAAACTCTTCAATATTTATCTATATTCAGATGCTGGGTCCTGGATGCTTGAGCGTGCACGCACACACACACACACACGGACACACACACGGACACACATGGACACATTCTTGTAAATCTCTCTTTTTGTAGAACATGCTTTCTAGTTGAAGATAGAAAATTTAAAAGAAAAATAAAACATGTATTTGTTCTCATTAAGATTGTTGTGGTTCCTCCTTTCCTTTCTTGCCTCTGCTATTTGAGAGTTTGTACCTTCTTTCTATGTTTGTTTCTTTGAGGAAATCTTAGTCTAATTGTTGAAATTTTAGAACACTGCACCAGGCTTTCTTCAAAGTCATGTAGGAGGCAAGGATTATGTAGTACTCCGAGGTTTCAGGAATAAGGTTTAATCTGGAATTCATTAAAAATCTTGTCAACAGATTAGGTAGGGTGTGGTAATAATATTGCCTTCCCGTTCTTTATACCAAAAGCACAAGTTTAGATAAGTACAAAACGTGGAAATATACCTTGTTTGAAGTAAATAAATGAGAATGAAGGATATTAATTTGATATCCTGGAGATCAATTTAAAATCAATTCTGTTTTTCTGTGGTGTTTGAAAAAAAGTAGTAAATGGTATGTTTTTTACTGAGCAATATTTAAATTGAAAGCAAGGTGAGTTAAATATATTTTGACTTAAATGTGTATGTCTGATTTGGGATAAATACAATTTGCTGAAAATGAAAATTTTAAAACGTATGAAAGTATTTTTGAGCTTGTGATTGCAATTAAGAATAATCTCTTGGCTTGATAGAAATCTTGCCAGCCTTGAAGGGAATTGCTATTCTATTTTGTTTTGTCTTTTCCTCTTTTTTCTCTTGAATCTTGGCTTAAAGAGCCCAGATTTCCATAAACCTTTCACCACAAGTTCTAGCATTGCTTGGGAATTTAAAGAATCGTTTCATAGGGGCTGGTTAGAGATTTAATAAACATCAGGAAATATCCAAACAATATTTTAATTTAATTCACTTCAGTGTAAAGATGACAGTTGATGCACTAAAAATGTCTTCTTTTTTGAAATAAGTTTACACGGAGGAGAAATGGTTTTGAAAGTAGCTTGTCTGGAAATTTCTTTCTCAGTAGATTTTGTTGCTAAAGATAATGGACATTTCACATAGTCTATTCTCTCACTTTAAAACAAAAAACTTAAAACTTAAAACTTAAAAAAAAATGACTATTTTGCTTTGTTTAAATATCTTCCAATAAGAATTGTGGGAATTTAGTTTATTCTGATACATTTTCAAGAACAAATGACAGACTTTAGGAAAGCTGTGGCATATTAATAACTTCACATGAAACCCTTTTTCCCCCCTAAAACTTGATTTAAAAGCTGCATTTTGGTTTTCTGTGTGGAGAAAGCCGAGTTCTCTCATGCTGTCATGACCCTTATTAATTCCAAGAATTGGGAGGGAAAAAAACTCAATTTCTTACCTGACCTTTGAAACACTGACTCGTAACTGAGTTTAAAGATTATTTAAAGCATTATTGTCTTACCCTATTGCTTTGAGTATATTTTTCTTACTGTTAGTAAGTAAGGTAAAAATTACTTATAAATATCATTGCACCTTAATTTCATCCTTATTTATGTGTATTTCTTAACGTGCATTTTATGCTAATCAAGTACAGCATGTTTATTCCCTGAAACCAGGATTAGAGGTTACATGCACAAAACAATTTTTTATTAATGATGAAGTAGGAGGACAGTAGAGAATCTTAAAAGTCACTATGTGAAGCGACACCCTGTTAAAGCCAGGGCACTAAGAGTTCAGCTGTCTTGCATGTTGCGCATCGGGCGGGGACCTTCCAGGCACCATCTCGGTGCGTGTCCCATTGTGGATGCAGAAAGCATGGAGTGCATTCTCTTTATCCAGTGAAGAGAACACACAGGACTGTAGAGAGTGGTTTTGTCATTATTCTGTCCTTTCAGAACTCCCCTTTTCTAGGACAGGCTGGACATCCAGGTCTAAGCTGCGGAGGCTGCTGCACGAAGGTGTAGGCCACTTGCTTTCTGCATGTAGAATCTCAGTCCTGCCCTCCCTGCCCCTGGAGGTAATAATCGAACTCTGACATCCATGATTCGATGATTCGCCAAGTGTTCTATTTCTGGTTACAGTTACTAAGGAATTGCAGGGAGGCATTGGGAAGCAGCCCTTGGCCTCTGCTTCGCTTTATTCAGATTGGCTGTTTTCCAAGGACCCATAAGATCAATGGTGCATGTAGTGCTAAAGGGCAGCTCCAGGGTCAGAGCATATTTATTGCTTGCTGGGGCATGTTATTGACCAATAAGAAGTTAAATAGCGCCTAGCTACACCCGCAAGACCTTGCTCCTAGGCAGGAGACAAGCCATCAACCATAAGCAGCTTCCCTTTGACAAGGGCAAGTGTAGAGAAAGAAACCAAAGCTTGCAGCTTGGAGCTCCCAGGTGCCTTTGAGGACTGGCACGCTCAGAGACTTTTAAGATGTGTCCACGGTGCGGTGTAGCTTTTGACTCAGCCTCCCGGAGGAAGAGATTGTCCATTTTGAAGCCTTTGTAGGTACCCGGAGTTGACTGCAAGGTTTTGTTTAGGTGCGATGTACCTACTCGTGTTTCCTAGTCCTTCCCTCCTCCCCTCCTTCTTCCTCTCTCCTTTCTTTTTTTCTTCCTTTCACATACAAATCTACT
Source organism: Petromus typicus (assembly GCA_004026965.1). Classification (NCBI taxonomy): domain Eukaryota; kingdom Metazoa; phylum Chordata; class Mammalia; order Rodentia; family Petromuridae; genus Petromus; species Petromus typicus. Next base: position 16,593 of record PVIR01000155.1, read on the forward strand.
TCCAATTTTCTTTCCTTTGAAAGTATAATTTAACATTGGATGAAAAAAATGACAGGAAAAACCTTGGTAACATTTAATGAAATACAAATTCACTTAGCAAGTGCTTAGAAGAACTGAGAATTCCAAAAATGCCTGATTAAATAACACACACATATGCTTGTGTTACACACACACACACAAACACACACACCATATATAATTTGTGTGTGTATAAATGTAATGGAAAATGTCTTTTTAATTTATGTTGTGCTTTAAAGCCCAGCTCTGAGTTTCTGTTCTGCTTGCAAAAAAATAGAATAATATTTTTAATTTAAAAATTTTTTTGTAGTTTTTCTCCCTATGCCTCACAAAAGCTTTTTTGCAGCCTACTGAATGAGACATGAGAGGCAGGAGGAAAGAAAACAGTAGAATTCCAGACCGAAGGGCTTTATAGATTAAAAAGCGAGTGTTGCCCCTTTTCCCTCCCCACGAGGTAGTTCTTTCACTTGAGTTCCTGGAATTGAAATCACACTGAAGATTAACTTTGCTCAAGCCTTGCACAATTCAGGAGTCACGTGTTTCCCTAGCTCCAGTGGGACTGTGGGAATTCTCTGGGGATGTTCTGTGGACACTGATCAGAACAGCACCCACAGTTCAAAGGAGTGTGTCAGCCTGGAGCTCAGCCATTTCAGGTCCTGTTGCTCAGGCGTCGAGCACGATGACCCAGTGTGTGCCAGGGCAAGGAAGCCTGGTGGGACACAATCTTCGTGCAGCTCCCTTTCCATGTGACCCAAACCACTCTCCTTCAAAATCAGGACCAAATAATGACTTGTTGGAGGGTTGGCCATTATTAAATTGAGTTTCAATGATGTCATCAGTGGGAGAAGTTTTATGCAGGATCTATTAATAATTCTATGAAACACTAAATTAAAAGAACCGACTTTAAAAACGATAGTTCTGGTTTGGGCACTTTGCTCAGAATTAGCTGGTGTTCTGTGCCCGAATCTGTCGTTCAGCCTTCCAAAAGGAGGCCCAGCATTGCGCCGTGTGACTTATGTTCTCCCTTTCTTGGAGTCCCAGCCGATAAGTGTGTGTCATCCTGTACTGGAGAGACAGCTGGCTTGGGCCAGGCCATTCAGAGTGACCGAGCTGGGGCCAGGATACAGGCCTGTCTAGTCCTGTAGCCTTTCACAGAAATGGTGCATTCGGACGCCTGCGGGCTTGGAAGCATTTGCTTTTGGTATCTAGTATGCGGAAGCCTTCACTCATATTCAGTTTTTGCTATTTGAGGTGGATAGGATGCGTTCGTATGAATGCTTCCTGGTACCTGTAAAGCACAAGGGCGACCCATTCCTCGATCTACATATTTTATCCATGTGCATGAATGGTGCTGTCCTCCCCTCCCCAAGAAGACCGTGCACCCTGGGGTACTTGGGGAGCAGGGAGAACTTGGAGGAATCACGCTTTGTATTCAGCCACGGGAGGTTGGGGAAGGGGATGGGAGGTGGAGAGGGATGAAAGCTCTCTGCTCAGCTTATTAGCTTGGTAAGGAGGTAGGAAGAAGCTAAGCCGGAAATGATAAAAGCTGCCCATTCTCAAGAGGCGAGTTCAGGACCGAGCACGTGCGTCCTTTGACCAGCCACCTGCAAGAGCGCCCCTTGAGTACAAGATGGTCTGTGAAAGGGCCATGGTTAGCAGGCGGAAGGAAGATTCAGTGCCATGCAGGACACTCACCCCCTGAGGGCTTCCTTGTGGGGAGGGAGTCACTGTGGTGACTGATTTTTATTTTTCGTCTGAGGAATTTAAACCTGTGGTCATTTCCTGAGGACCTGAGCATTACGCTAGGAAACAAGGGCGAGTGCGGCGCCGTAGGCTGCACTGCACTTCCGGAAAACCACTCTGTGGCTTCGGGTTCTATGGAATCACACAGGGCTCCGGGGTGTCGTGGGATGATCCTTTTCCCAGCTGGCCAGTGCTCCACTCTGGGTAAAGTCCACGGGTGCTCCACATTTCACCATCTGTGAAGCGGGGGCATCGACTTAGGGAGAGATCAGCTCTTCAAGGACTCGTCAGACCTGACTGCGCTGTGATCTGCTTCTCCGAGGCCTGTAGAAGGCGGGCAGCCACTGCAGTTGACTGCTTCCGGAGCCGTGTGCTGTGGTCCATGCGCTGGTGGCTTCAGCTCTGCCCTGAATCTTGGCCCTCAGCGTGGTCATACGAAGTGGTGGAGCCTCCGGAAGGCGATTGTGTTGGAAGGTTGTACCTTGTCCGTGGGTTGCTGCGCTCTGCTCGGAGACCCAGGGGAGCTTCTGTGCCCCTTTCTCCGTGTGAGGACACAGCAAGAAAGTACTGTCTGTGATGTGGAAGAACGAACCCTGACCAGAGCCCCATTCTGCTAGTGCCTCCATCTTGAATTTCACAGCCTCTAGTACTGTGAGCAATAAATCTGTTACTTATAAATTATGGTACTTTATAAATTACCCATCCTATGACATTTTGTTACCCAGTCCTAAGCAGCTTGAATGGACAGCGACAGCAGCCAAGCAAATCTTACCTTTTTAAAAAATACTTGACATGTGAGGGGAAAAGGTTTTGTAATTTATGGCTTCATGTGCACAGGGACGTTAATGGAACAGAAGTTGTACTTATTAAGTTATAAAGAGAAAAGTCGGCGTGAGCTGATCTGAGCTAATGCTTTTAGACAAAGGCCAGAATAGACTGTTTACTGTCTTTGCCTCTACTAAATGATGGAAAACATATGTGGCAGTTTAACCAGTTTGCTTGGGCCTTTATTTTTCTTGATCTCATTCTCCAAGCAATTTCCTTTTGAGTTAATGGCATTAACTGCTTGTCCTTTCATTTATAACAAGGACTGGCAGAGGATGGTCCTTGTACCCAATCTTACCCTTCACAGATAAAGGTGGTTGACTCTGGTCCATGTTAATGATTTTGCCTTTACTGTAATTATTTTAAACAATTTAAATCCTTCCTGAAACTAGGTAGGGATAGAAATCTAAATATGTAGTCCAGGGCTGAGAATTTAGCCTAGTGGTTCCAGCGCCTGTCTTGCAAGCGCAAGGGCCCAGGTTTGATTCCCCAGTAACCACATACCATACTGGGTGTGGAGACTCACGCCCAGCAGCAATCAGAACCATGTACCACAGTGCCGGGCGTGGTGGCTCATGCCTGTTAACTCCAGCACATGGGAGGCAGAGGCAGGAGGATTGCTGTGATATGAGTTGGAGGCTGAGCTCAGGGCCAGCCTGAACTACACAGTGAGACCCTGTCTCAAAAAAAAAAAAAAAAAAAAAAAAAAAAAAAATCTAGTCTAGCAAGGTATATTAATTGGTTGTATAAGTTGGGATTTCTCAAGATAAAGGTGACATGACCCCATACCATGCAGGAAGGACCGATCCACATCTAACTTCTGGTGTCACCACCTACTCCAGAGATAAAAGTACCTCTCCTTCTCCCTAACTGATGTCCTTCCTTGGCACTCAGAACTTTGAGACAGGCTGCAAATTTTGTGATCACCCCAGTGAAAGAAAGTGGAGGTCTAATATGAAGAACCACTGAGGGACACTTCAGGGCCTCATTTCTCAGTGAGTGCAAGAGAAGGATGTGATCTTAGACACGTTTTGTGAAATCAGAATCTTGCGCTGCTGATGCTAAGAGAAAACATTCTGTAGGGAAGTTCAACTAGATCCCCTAGAACACGTGCCGGGCTGGGCCCAGATGGGTGGCAGGTCGATGAGAGAGAGCTGCATTATAATAAGCTGTTTCAGAAAGGACTGTTTCCCATTTGCCATTTGTTTTTCTGTTCTACTTTCCAATTTGTTTTAAGCAATACAGGAATAATGTAGTTTTCCCAAAAATCTCCAAAATTCTACTATAAAAGCTTATTTTTCTACTTACTGTAGCAGCATCACCCATTACTTCAACATTTACTGGCACAAATAGCTGTTTATTGAGTTGATAGCTTCAGGGTCAGACACGAAGGCAAAACAGGACTCAGATGGCTGGGTTTCGCTCTGTGACGTCTGAGGCTTTGAGCACTGAGCTCAAACCTGGACTGGATCACCTGGAGCAGCACTCTTTAGGACTTCCCGTGATGCTGAAGATACGAAATAGCACGTGGAGCTTCCCCTTTACTCACAGAGGAGAGTTTCCAGGTTTCCCGGTGGATGCCTGAAACTGGATAACACTGAAAGGTGTGTGTGAATGAGTGTTCATAAGCATAACACCTATGATAAAGTTTAATTTATATATCAGGCGTGGTAGAGTTGACAGTGCTAGTAGTTATGACATTGTGATGTCATAAAGGTTGTATGAAGGTCTTCTCTTTCCATCTCTCAGTACCTTATTACATTGTTCTTACCTTTCGTCCTGTGATGATGTGAAATGTTACAATACCTACGTGACAGGATGCACGACATGGGCATTGTCCTCAAGCGTTAGACTACTACATAAACACAGTGACTAACACTATGACAGTCAGTCTCATAATGCAGATGGCTCTGTATTACCACTGGCTGGATAACCTGCACGTTGTGAGTGTGCCAGGCAAGGGTTGGAATGTAGAAAGTGGAGAAGAAGCAGGTGGCACCGACATAGGGGCTTCTCTTTGAAGAAGCAGCATGAAAACTGGATCTTACATACAGACAGACCCGGACAAATCCTTTGGGCAAAAAAGTGAGCATACAGAAAAGAGAAAAAGCGCAAGTTAAGCTTTTCTGGAGACTTTGAAACTCCTTAGAGACTGTTAGGGCCACCCTGGCAGCCATATCCTTTCTTTAGGGTGGGAGTCGCCACCCATGCCATGCATATTGAAGACCAGGCACATGCCCAGCAGGTTGCCAATCCAGAAAAATCCATTGCCCACGGGGATATCATTGATGAATTACAGGCAAGTTGCCTGTCAGCAGGAGACATGGATTGGATTAGAGAATCCTCAGACCATGCTGGGCTTTCTAAAGAAGATCTGGCTCAGAAGCAAAGATGCCTGAACACATGGTCAGCATTGAAAACAAATATTGATTGGCCCCTGCAGGGGAGCTGAGTGAGAGGGGGTTAGAGTCTGATGGCAGAGAGTGCAGGGTGTGGAAAACCATTACCTCTGCTGACTGACCAGAATGAAAGCTCTGTTTGGAAAATCTTAAAAAGAAGGTGAGATCTTTAAGCAGGTCCAGGGGCGGAGCTGACGGGAAGAACCTAATACTGGACACCCGGGCTCACTCTGGCCACAGATCTTGCGCCGCCCTCCCGCGTCAGCTTCTCTCCAGAGCGTTTTCACCTAACTGAAAATGTGCGTCCAAACAGCTAATATTCTGTGGTGTCCAGGTTTGGGATCGTACCATCTGCCAATGTTATGCTCGTAGAAAAATGCTCTGACAGTATCTCATTGCGTCTGACTATCAACTGAGTTAGAAATATTTCCATCTCTGCCAGATGTGTAAGATACTGTAGAAGGAGCATTTTGTCCAACAAATTAGGCTTGCTGGCTCCACAGGTGTAGATTGACTGAAATCATTGTGCTCGTCATGCCTTTGCCAAACAGGACGGTAGAAGTGTGAGCCGGAACCCTTTCAGTGTGATTTCCAACATCTGCTGCCTTTCCACTCAAACCTGTGGCTTGTGTGTCGAACTCTGCTCTCCAACAGAACTTCCATGATGATGCAAGGTGTGGGGTAACTATTAGGCATGGCCGATTCTGAGAATTTGAAAAGTACTCAGTGGGCCCAGTTTTTAATTTTATTACATTTAAACTTCAATAACCCCACGTGGCTTGTGGCTGCCCTGTGGGACAGTCCCGTTCTGGAGTCTGCTGTTAGAGGTGTATTTGCTGAGGTGCAGGGAGAACTTTGCTTGCTTTTATCTTTTTGGCTGTGTCCTCTGGAAGTTGTGTCTTTCCTCTAGTCACACTGTGTGGAAAGACGCAATAGGTGGAGGAGCCTCTGGCAGATTTAGGGCTGAGATGGGAATTTAGAAAAGGTCACTGGATTGAACCCAGGGCCGTCAGACTGAGCTATATCCCTGCTCCTTTTTTATTGTTTGTTCTGATTTTATTTTGAGATAGGGTCTTGTTATACCACAAAATCCCCCAGGCTGGGCTTGATCTAGCAACCTTCCTGCCTCAGCCTCCCAGAGTGCTGAGATTATAGGCATGCACCCCCCTATAGCAGCTAACATTGTCATTTTTGATTCTTGATTCCTAAAGCATCCTTTTCCCATTAAGCGGGGCCTCGTGAGCTGGCTACATGGCCATGGGAAGCTGGGGGAGACCTGGCTAGCTGCTATCATGCACGTTTCCCTGCTGAGGGCCCTGTAGTCCTTAAGTAGACCAGTCTAGATTGGGAGACTCTGGGTGAGGCTGTGAAGGTGTCGGGCCGAGGACATTTGATGTGAACGAAACTCTTTTCCTGGTGTTATTCTGTGAAACGTGCTTTGGAAAACATGAGTTTGAGCAGTTAAACTTTCTACCCCACACAACACTGAAAAGTCCCTTGTAACATGCCATTAATATGTCCCTCTTTGGGGCATGGGTGGAACTTCTAATGTCATTTAGTGTTGGATTCTGACCCTGCCCTCCCTATGTTTGTATTCTTTTTTTTTTTTTAGGATTTTTGAGACAGGATTTTTTTTTTTTTTTTGGATTTTTCTGACCTCAGCCTCCAACTCACATCATAGCAATCCTCCTGCCTCTGCCTCCCCAGTGCTGGGATAACAGATCACGCCCGGCACTGTGGTATGTGGTGCTGGTTGCTGCTGGGCGTGAGTCTCCACACCCAGTATTGTATGTGGTTTCTGAGGATCGAACCCTGGTCCTTGTGCTTGCAAGACAGGCCCTGGAACCACTGAGCTAAATCCCCAGCCCCCTACGTTTGTATTCTTAATTCAAGCACATAAATACCCAGGCCGGCCAGACTCCCCTGCACATACTTTGAGGCCAGAGATACAAATGTCTGCTTTGTACTGCAACAGCCCCTTTAGCCCAGGGTTGTGGCATCTGGCGCTGAGAGCCTGAATGTGTCTTTTTCTTCTCTGTCGTAGGAAATGGTAAGACTTTGTATGTCCGCCACTGCGGTGCTGTGTGACTGACTTTCTGAGCGGGTTAGCTCCTTTTCTTGGGGAGATCTGACGCGGCTCCCCCACCATGGCTTTCTCCCGCTGTCTGTCTTTGCGTTGAGCATCACAGGTGTTCGGGAATGGACATGGATCATTTTATTGCTTCTACTTTTTAAAAAAATAACCTGGTCCACAGGAAGCAAATAGGGCAGTTTGCAGCCTCTGATCATTTCTCAAATGAGTTAACAAAAGGAGGGGAAGAGAAAGAAATGGGGAAAAAATGCACAACCCCCCTCCCAGTGTTCAACAAGTTATCTGTAGAAAACATCTACCTCCCTAAGAATAAAGGTGACCTGGTTTCTGAACTCCGCGTGTCCCCTCTCGTTGGAAGCCAGAGTTTCATCACAAAGAAGAAGTAAAATCAGCAAGATGCTGTCTGTGAGGCTGAAATATTGAGCTTTCAGAGATGACAGTAAAATAGCAAAAAGTAGTGTTTTTCTGCTTCACAGTGTCACCATTGTGGGATAAGAAGCATTCTAGGAAGAAGAGGCGACGATAACAGGGTCTGCAGCTGTCTGTTCTACAGCCATGCTGGGCTCCCAGCCTCATTGTTGCAGTGCTGAGAAGCCGCAGGCCGGGAGGGAGGGAGGATGTCTCCACTTCCTTCTCACTGGGGCTTGTTTGGCTCAGGCGGATTCTCTCCTGTGGAGACAAAGGGTCTCTAAAGAAGGTGCCCAGCTGAAGTGTGAAAATGGCCTCTGTGGGGAGCTGAAGTTCACAGGCCTGGGGAGAAAGAAGGGCTGACAAATGAGCCCCGGAAGCCTCCTCTTTGTTAAGAAGATTCATGCGTCTCGGAGGAGTGGAATAAGCAAGGAGAGGGGAAGATTTGGGCCAAGCCTTTGCATCCTGGATCCATTCTGCTTAAACTTTATTTTTTTAGCTCCTTGAAAAGAGGAGGTCCCACGGAGGCTTATTTGAACAAATATTTGCTCTCCTTAATTATGTACCCAGAGCAGATCTCTTGAATGTTTAATGCAAATCTTAATATTTACAATAGCATAAGGAAGAGTTTATAACATGTTCAGGAGGCTTCTGAAGTTGGGGCAATAATTCTTCTTCACACTTCTATGAGACTGTTCTTCCGAAGAGACCCGCTCCATAATGCCTTAGCCACTTCTCACCCTGAGATGGAGGGCTGGGGAGGAAGACTCAGAAAAGGAAGGAGTCCTTCGAGCAGCTGCGAACGCATTTTATAGGTGAGGCACTTGTCTTGGTCCGAAGTTCTGTGCTGGCCACAAGTGTTCCCTCCCATGAGGATGCTCATGTAGCCAGAGCTGACAGTTGCTGGCGTGCTGGGACCTGGCAGCACCTCCTTTCCCTCTGTGATGGGGCTCAGCGCTCCCTTCTCAGGCTCCAGACTCACAAGTCCTTGTGAAGTGGTATTTGTGAACTTGTCTCTACATTAAGGACTTGAAGGCTGCAGGACTGGGTCTGAAACTTGACTCTGTCCTTGAGGAGGTGGCTTAACCTCACAATGTCTTGTGCTTCTCAGTTGGACAGCTATGGCAGCAGACATGGTTGGTGTGAAGCACCACACCCAGGATAGACTTTTGTGTTGTGTCTGGCTCTTGTCATCTCTGTCACACCTGAAGTGGCCTTGGATAGCGGAGAGTCACCTTTATTTTTACTTTGCAGGTTGGATAGAAAGAACACCCCTGCTGGGCATTTAAGGGGGCAGGAGGTGTCTTCTATCTCTCTAAAAATATGAGATGAAGTGAAGAACCTCTGCTAATGAAGCGAGGAGGCAGCACTTGATGTGCCAAGATCCCCAGGAGTCAGGTGGGTGGAATGGACACTAGTGGGAATGCTACCGAAGCCCTGGACTGCCAGGCTCAGTGGTGACCTCAGAACAGTGGCAGTAGCTGCTGGCATAGGTGCGAATGGCTACTGAGCATCAGCTGCCAGGGAAAGCATTTGGGTGGATGTTACAAATCCTTATTCAGGCGAGTATATATAAACACACACTCACTGGTAGGCTGGAATCCATTGTGCCCCAGCTGAGGCATCTGCTTTTTTTCCTTCACCAGCTTCTTTTGTTAAGTTTGAGGAGATGATTGTCCTGCCCAGTGATGGGGGTGGTCTCAGTTCTCTGGAATGTGTTAAAAAATGAAGCCAGTTGTTGCTTCTCTGTAGTCTGGACTCAGAATTGCTCCCTTTTCCTTAGTAATTAGTTTCTTCAAGGGCAGGAAAAGTTAACAACTACTTCTGTGGGAAAAGGAGACCCATCTCAGCTTCCAAAGGATCATTTGCGTTTTCATGTAAGCAGAGACCTTCGAATCATAGCCTAGTTGGTGTCTCCTGAGTCTAGTAGGTGGGAAAAGATCAGGCATCTTTCATGGGCTTGGCCCTGTGGCTCTGGGCACGAATGTTGAAGGTAGAAGTCTATTTTCAGACTTGAGCATTTGTCTTTAGAGTGGTTGAGTGAGCGACTTCGCAGACACCAGCCGGTGAGGTGGCAGTGTGTGGATGAAGGTGGGCAGTGCGTTCCCCTGTGGGATTTCCCCCAGGAGCAGACAGATAACAAGAGGACAGGCTTGGAGTTGGTCAGCGAGAGAGAATGATTGGATGAGTTCTGCCAGCTCCACCGTGCAGCGGGGCTGCAGTTCCAAGTGGGCAGTGGAGGGGTCTGCTCACAAGGAGAGCGTAGTGCAGTGGGCAGACGCATGGCACTTGTGAGTGGAAATAATCCAGACTGGAGCAGTGGCGCAGACTTTCGCTGTGCTCAAGGCCATGGTAATGGAGCTTGGACTGGGCCGAAACCTCACCTGGCGAAGAATTCCCTCTGTACTCTGTGGGCAGAGGCAGTAGAACCCGTGTGGCCTCGCTTCCGCTGGGGCTTGGGTGCTGTATTTCCCTGCTCTTTGGAACTTCCATTGGTTTTCTGCTAGAAAAGGCAGATACTTGTCAGATTCTCAGAGTTGTGGTTAAAACACAGTCACTCTTCAGTCTTCAGCTGATACTGGGCAGCAGCGGCTGTCCTTATGTGTCCTGGAGGGCCATGCAAGGATGGACCAGCAGGTGTCCATGCACACCTGTTGCCAGGCACCCATGGTTTTGCTATAATAGTAATAACTAAGCCCCCTCCACTATACTGGAGACTCAGCCCAGAGCCTTTGCTCTGAGCTACATTCCCAGGCCTATTCACTTCTTTATGATTTATTTATTTTTGAGACAGAGTCTTGCTAAGTTGCCCAGGTTAGGCTCTAACTTCACATCCTCCTGCCTCAGCTGCCCAGAAGTCTGGGCTTACAGACCTACACCACGGCACCTGGCTGACAGCCATCCCGTGTGATGCCATCTGTACTTCACATGTATTAACTGAATTAATCCTTAAAAAATACCCACTCGTGCGTGGTAGATAGTAAGATGGTCCTGGTTTGACCAGCAGGGGTACTGAGGCGTGGAGGACTGGGATGGATACCTATTAAAAATCTAGTTTTAGAGCTTTACTCTGGTCTTGACCTTCACCTCATTTATTCGACTTGTCTTGCTTGGTGGTGTCCATGAGTGAGTCTTCTTAGCCGAGCTGGGTGTGGGCGACTTCCTATCACGTAGAAGGGAGCTTACCGGAGGATTTTTATTGGGCTTCAGCTTACATCAGAACTTAGACTCATGTGCTGCCCCCGACTTATGGGAACGTTCCTCGTCCCTCACTCTGGCGAATGAGACCCACCGTGTGCCCGTTCCTTCCTGGGCACTGTGAGCTTGTGGCCCTCTCTGTGTGCATGCTGCCCATACTGTCCTGTGCCCACGTCTGCCCACTTGCCCCAGTGGAGCAGCACACGGGCGGGTAGGTGGACGGATGTGCTTGTCTGGCCTCGCCAGCCACTTGCATTTTTGGAGGCTGTGGGGGAGGTGGAGACCTTGGGGTTTCCCAGTGTCTGGAGGTTGGAGAAAGAATTTTATTCCTCTTAGTGATTTCAGCTAAGTGTCTGAGAAAAGTTGGCCACTGAAATAGAACCAGCCCAAGCAGGTTGAAAGATAAAATCAATCATTCCATTCATAGTTCCTCCTTCCTTCGGGTTCCTGCTGCTTCCACCTCCCAAGAGGAGTTTGCTAAAGAAACAGCCTCACAAATAACTTCAGGAGGTGAGAGATTTTTGCCATACAGAGACCATAAGTACTGGAGGAACATTATTTAGAATATGGCAAATTTTTCCTGGCTGCTCAGATCCTAAGCCCTTAAAAAAAAATCACGTGTGCCATAAATTGTATGAAATTTGCTTTTCTAAAAGTCATTTTGTTATCTTAGTTACACAGCAGTAGTGACCATGTTAACAACCCAAAAGCCCAGTCTTCATTATAAAGTCACTTTGAAGGGTCATGTTTAGTCTTTCATGCTCAACAGTGGCAACTTTGCTTAGGTTTGTGGCACCTTCCGGACTTGTGAGGAATTGTCCTGTTATTACGAGCCACATCTCTCCCTGTCTCTGCTATAAAGTTTTATAAGCTTTTTATAATAAGAACCTATGAGGTTGCCAGACAGGTTTTCAGAAAATGAGCCTGTGCTAAATGTACAGCTTCCTCTGGAACATATTTATCTCTCAACTTTAATTTGCATCTTCTCTTCTTATTGAAAGCTGGACTGAGGGACATACTCGAGGGATGCTGGTCTGGATTCATGGGTTTTGGCCCTTTTGCTATAAAAGGGAGGGTTTAAAAAGGCACCAGTAGCTGGAATAGGCATGCCAGAAAATTTTAACTTTTTGCCCCCCAGAATCTGCTTTAGCATACTTGTTACTTATCTCCCCTTGGGACAGTTTGAAGTTTTCTTAGATGAAGAAAACAGAAAGACCAAGATTGGAGCAGTCTTAGGTTAGAGTGTTCTTCCTATCATTGCCCTGACACCAAGTGCTGTGAATATTTTATTTCCATTGATAAGCTGATGAAAATAATAGCTTTAAAGAAATGACTCTCTTAGAAAATGGCCCCTAGGAACCATCATCGGTAGGTGCCCCGTCTGGAAGTTTGGCATTTAGAAGCTTGAAATTTGCTTTGGCTCATCCTTGGGTGGATTTTTCTGAGTGTGCTGGCATTCTGAGTACCGTGTGGGCATAGGGGCTGACGAGGCCCAGGAGGAGCTGGGAGAACACTCGAGGGGAGCAGGGCCTCGGAGTGGGAGCCAGTGGAGCCTGGAAAGGTGCCATGTAGGGAGAAAACTCCACCTGGGATCAAGGTGACGTGTGAATCGGCAGGCCCACCGTGTCTTTAAGACTCTGAGGAAGCGGGGTGAGTTGTCTGGTAGTAAGGAAAGTATGGCAGCCCTGATTAACTTTATGTCCTGAAGAAGCAGGTTTTTTTAAAAGTACAATTAAAAATTACAAATTTCCTTATGTTCTTTGATCTGTCTTTGGTTCTTCTGTTATTTATTTGTTTTTCATTTTTATTTGTTTGTTTGTTTGTTTTAGTTTTCTTGAGACAGGATCTTACTATGCAGTTCAGGCTGGCCCTGAACTCACTATGTAGCCCAGGCAAGCCTCACACGCCCGGCACTGTGGTGTGTGCTCCTGGTGATCAAACTCAGGACCTTGCACTTGCCAAGCAGATGCGGGGATCACTGAGCTAAATCCCTGGCCCTCTTCTGTCATTTCTGAGCGGTTTTCTCTAAGGTTCTCCTGAGCAGAGGGTAGAGGCAGGGGATGGCTCAGTTGCCTGGAAGCGACATCAAGTGCTGGGTAGGAAGAGGCAGAGTTTCACCCTTACTCCTTCTCCCAGCTCTCCCGAGTCTTCACTCTTGACACGCTGGCGAGGCTGCAGCAGCGTGCGACTGCCATGGCGGTTCACGGTGTCCAGATAAAGACCTGACCTGCCAAAGAGGCCGTATATCCTGGACTGGAAGTTTCTTAGTTCCATGCTTCCAAGAAATCCGTGTGCCCCATGCTGGACAACAGGTTTGAAACAGAAATAAGTACAGTTTCTCCCTAGAGCTGCCAGAGGGGAGGAGGGAGCTGAGGTGGGAGCTGCCACAGGCCCAGAGCAGAGCAGGGCCACTGAGTAAGGGCGGGATGGGGTGGGACAGAAACCAGAGAGAAGGAAGAAACCAGTGACCAGGCTTCGCCTCTTCATCTTGAGCGCAGAGAAAGCACACTGTGCAGAGCTTATGTGTGTGTATGTGTGTGCATGTGTGTGCGTGTGTGCGTGTGCGTGTGAGCACATGGACATGTATGTGAGTACATGTGCATGCGTATGACCTGTGTAGATGCTCATGGGATTGGTTTCAGTGTGACACGTCAGCCCAATGGGCACAGCTGGACTCCAGGAAAGAATCTGAGATGCTGAATCTTGACTGCTCGTGGTTGGTTTTTATCTTCACTCAGAACAGGGTAAGAAAGCCAAAAGGCTTTCAGGAACTAGAGGAATTGCCTGATACTCAGGGGCCACCGCTTTCTTTTTTTAGAAAGACAGGACTACAGTAGGCTCATGTCAGAGGAAAAATTCATAGTCGGCAGTTGCTAAAATAAGGACACAGTCTCAAATTATATTGTTCAGGCAGAAGAGAATTGGGCAGAGGATGAAGTGTAAAGCTGTAACTTAACGCGCTATCATAGAAAAATGGTTTACGGAACACTTCGAGCAGTCTCTATTTATTCAAACTCCACACGTGATAAATGAGCCGATGAACCGGTCAGTGACAGGATCTTGATTAGCGCAAGTTTCGGCTTACACGGAACAAGTGAAATGGACGCAGCTACCTCCTCTCATCCTCCCTCTTTGTGCAAAGTTAAAAAAAATGGCTCAGGTGAAGTTTATATTTTTAGATTTTCAGCTAAGTTTTTCTAGCGTGTGCCTTCTAATAATCTCAATTTCCCCTCATTCTCATTCCCTCGTAGAATCTCTCTGTACTTAGCCAGGATGGCGGAAGGAAGGTGCTGTTTTGCAATACCAGAGCCCTCTGGGTCTCCAGGGCCGCCTGCAGAGCTCTGCACCCGTGCAGGTGCCTGGCAGTGCCTGTGTGAAGTGCTGCCCAGCCCTCCCGCAGGGTCAGAGCTCGGAGGTGGTGACGGGCCAGAAGAGCAAGCGCTTGCTCCCTGGGAGCATCGGGGACAAACCCCGTGCGGAGGCAGCTGAGTGCCAAGCGGAAGGGCGCTGGAAGAGACGCGTGTGGTTTGCACCCAGGAAGCTGGCGCTGGGAGCTAGGGCTCGGTCAGCGCCTGTTTCCAGGAACCCTCTGCCCCGTGACTTGAGCAGCACACGCTCTATTTTATCACGTCTCTGTTCAGCAGCTGATGCACAGAAGCTCCACGGAGCAGTTACCGAGTTGCTTACAGAGGATAACATTGGCTCACTCTTCCTGGAGGCCTCTGTCAGGGTGGGGGGAGCTGGCAGGAGCCGCATCTCCAGGCCTTCCCAACCGCGCCAGTCTTCCTGGCAGCCGCTCTCAGAAGGGCCCCGGCTTTTCTGTTTTTAATCACTTTCCAAGCAGTTCAACTTTTTTCTCTTGGTGAGGAAGATTCACCAGCCAGCTTCTGATCAGAACTGTGTCTCTTCCAGCTCCTTTTTAGTGACTTCCACCCTGCAGTCTGCCCCCAACCAGGCACTCAGAACATCCTTTTCCATTTGCTAAGCCCAGTCAGGACACTGTGCAGTTCAACTCCTGTTGGTGGCTTCCTGTCTACCCGATGGGACTCCAGCCACCCGGTGGGCTTTCTGCTCCTGAGCTGCCTATCGCCTCCAGGAGGTGCCCCACAGCACTGGCCGCAGGGGGTTCCTCAGGTCTCTGGGTGATGCTGACTCCCTTTTCCTTAGAGTTGTAAGACAGGTGTCCTACCAGTCATGTCTAAGAAGCCCCTCTGGCCCATGCAACCACTGCACTGAGCTGATCTTCCTGATGGCTGCTGCTCAGGGCGGGTCTTCCCTGCTGGCACATGAGCCTTGGTTCCTCGGTTCATCAGCCCTTGCCTGCCACACAGTAGGATTCGTTGAATTTCTTGCTGCAGACCGAGGAGTTTCTAGTAGGATGTGAACCAGAGAACACAGGAACCATGAGTGAAGTGAAGGCGAGGTGGGGAAATCCAAGTGCGGAGGGCCCAGTGGGTGTGTCACCGTGTCTCAGACCAGCACCTCTGCTCACACTCACTGTTAGTTTCAGAAGTATCACACGCCCTTTCATTTCTATTATATCAATACATGTGCATGCATACACACACACAAACACATGCACACACATACGTGTATGTGTACACACACATAAACTCACTAGATCCCCAAACAGTTTTAACTTTTTAATGCCTGTAATGATCTTGTCTGCACTAGGACGACTTCTGTTATTTGCAGGAAGGGAAAATATTAAGTGTCCATGGAACATCAAAGCTGTTGCTCCTGAATTTGCACACTGATATTTGCATATTCTCATTTTTGTCCCCCTACATTTGAGGCTGATGTTGGAGTCCCTTTAGCTGGCTCTGGGCAGTGTGGAGGATAGAAAAGGAAGGCAGTCTTGGTCGTTAACAAGACTACAGCTGTAATCTCAGCACTCTGGCAGGCTGAGACAGAAGGATCAACAATTTGGGTCTGTGAACGACTTAGGGAGATCATGTACAAAAGATCTAAAGACGTAGCTCTGAGCGAAGATCCTGGGTTCAGCCTCCTATACCAGAAGAAGGACGGCAACCAGTTGTACTTGAAGTGAGGGGAGGGCTATTTTACTGGCCTCTTTGAAGTATTAAGGACATTTAAGTCAGGAACAGAAGAATGGTGCTGTAAATAAATGTTTTTGTTGTTCGTCTTGTGAAAAATACCAATTTGGAGTGATGGATGGTAGGCAGAAATCTAAAATGGCTGCAATACTCCCAGCACCTGGTAGACACACATGTCCCAAGCAACTGCATTGCACAGTCATGTGGGTGCTGCTCTGAGAAGATCCCTGCAGATGCAATGAAGGTCACACACAGTTGATTTTAAAGTCAGGAGATTATGTTGTGCGGAGCTGCCCCTGTTCCATGAACCCTTAGCAGAGTTGAGATAACTTCATCCAGAAAAAGGTGGTGATAGAGGTGTCTCTACAGAGACCGGGGTTGGCATAAGAAGTGCAGGTGTCCTCTGATAACTGGGGGTGGCTCTGACTGCAGTGAAGCAAGGAAACAGAAACATCAGTCCTGCGGCCCCCAGGAACTCAGTAGCACCTGTGACATGTGCACGGAGGAGGAGCCAGGCTGGGGGGGCAGTGGGCCGTGTGAACCACTCAGTGCAGAGCTGCTCCGCCCAGACTTCTGACGTGCAGACCATCACAGTGTGGGGTGGGTGCTCTCTGCTTTTGGTGATTTATCACAGCAGCCGTGGAAAACTACCAGGAAGGAAATCACTTTTAGATAAGATCTGAAAACAGTACTCTGAATTTTTGTTCTTGTGTTTTGATTTTGAGACAGGGCCTTGCTTTGTAGTTCAAGCTGGCCTTGAACTGACTGAGGCCCAGCTGCTTTATACTTGCAGCAAATTTCCTGCCTCAGCCTCCTGGTTTGCTGGGATTAAAAGCGTGTTCCACCACGGCTGGCTCTAAACATTAGAAGATGCAGTCCATCTGACTTTCTGTAGAATGTGCTTTTTTCAGGTACAAAGAATCCATCTCTGTTGGTCCCTGGGGTCAGGCTGCATTGTTTGTCGGGTTCCTCAGGGACCTGATTGAATGAATAGATAAAGAGTTTTTGTAATTAGTAGATGAGCTGTTTGTGAATTAATGGGCAGCTCCAGAGCACTAAGAAGACCCAACAGGGCCTCGCCAAGTGTCTATTCTAGGAACAACCTTATTCATGCATTACAGTTTCCTCAGCAGCCCCTCTTCATGGATGGCCTGGAGATAGTTGCATCCCTCCTCCTGCCTGGGTTACCATAGTTTCCCTATTTGTAGAGTGGGACTGATGGCCTTTTTGAAAAACAACATTAAAGAGAACACCTAAAATGTCCAGTGTTGCTGGTTTCATGTAGAGTTCGCCTCTTACGAGTATCACGATTTCTGAGGACGTTTTCCCACCCAGCGAGTACTCCAGTGGGTTTGCATCAATAGCCTCTTTCTTGAGACTGAGGGAAGCATCTTTGCAGAAGCTATATGTCAGCAGTCAGTAAACTTGTGGAAGCCAGCTGTTAGCAAGGAGGCCAGGAATGTGCCGAGGCTGGTTTTGCATGAACCACAGCGAAATCCCAGCACAGGGACATCCGCTTCCTCAGAGCCGGGCTGCTGAGCACGCTGCGCAGGCCTCATCCCAGCAGGGTGCATGTTTGTCCTGGTGGCTGAGGGCCGAAGCTTGGCCTTTCTGTTTACAGAGAGAGGACAGTGGCCTCTGTCCTCCAGCTGCTGTGAAAACAGTGTTGGAAAACCAAAGCGAAGCTTCCACATAGGAATTCATTCTGAGAAAAAAACAAGAACAAAAACAGAAAAACCCCACCCGAACAAACAAACCTTCCTTAATGAAAGACCACAGGGGTCCAAATGCAGACTGCTGGGTTAGAACCCCCATGGCAGAGAAATGCAGTGAGAGTCCCTGTTCTTTAGCAGACTCGCTGAGCGGGATTTCCATATATTAAATCTGGAAAAGAGCCCACCGATGAAAACCAGGAAACTGACTGAGGGGCAGTGTGCATAGTGTATGATGAGGATCTGACAGCAGCATGAACTGTGTGTGTTGGATAAGGGATCCCTATCTGTGAAGGTCTCCCCAAAAGGGAAGTAGGCGCTCAGCAACTGGCTTAGGAAGCTAAAATTTGGGGAGTGGCCTGCGGCGCAGCATGGCGCCTCTCAGAAGTTCTGCTCTGCTGCTAACTAGGAGAGAGAGCAGCTCATTTCCACAGCCCAAGTGTTCTGCCCGTGCCCCGGTGGGCCAGACGTGCACGACGTCCTGGAAGCACTGCACAGACACCACCACCGCCTCAGCATTGCGGAGCTCATGTTCTGCTGAGGGATTGAAGACACCAATTCACAGAGAGCTGAACTACTTTAGTACGTGTGCACCGTAACCCCGCCATTAGAAAGTCTGCAGTCATATAAGAGAAGCAAATAGGACTCGCGATTTAAAATGGGCTGGGTGGCCAGATGCCTGTGGAGGAGGCTCCTTTGAGCAGGAGAAATTCAGGATGAACCAGGCCTATGAAGAGTTGGAGGGAGGATGTCCGAGTCCGAGTGAGGGAAGCGAATGGAAGAAGTGGGACAGCGTGGCCGGATGGGGCTGCGCGGGAACAGGGCCTCCGTGTCCCGCTGGCCAGGGTCTTTGGTGTCTGGTTAGGAGGAGCCATCGAAGGTTGTGCAGCAGGAGCGCGCCGTGCTCCGCTTTGCAGTTTAAAAGTCTCTGCCTCCTTGTGTGGAGAGCAGCAGCAGCTGGCACTCCAGCGGGGAGGGCAACTCGAGCTGGCAGAGGGCTGCAGAGGAGGGACGATCCGCACGGCCGGCGGTCGCATCCTGGATTTCAGCGGGGAAGGGAGGGTGAGAGGGGTGACGAGGACGTTGTTCCCCCGCCTTAGTCCTGCTCACCTGTGACCCTCCCTCTGCCATCGCCGTGAGGCGTGGGACTGAGCTGTGACATGGGCCAGCGCCAGCACTCGGGGCCCTCGGCAGAGCACCCGGGGCCGTGCGAGGTGCCGCATCCTGGGTTTGTAACTCAAAGGCAACCGCAGCTCTTCCCATCAAGTCGGTCGGTCTCCATCACAGCGGGCAGCCTTGGCCAAGCGTTGCTCTCGGCTTCTGGTTCCCCACTGCTGATTCCTGCAGGGGGCGCAGGGGAGCACATGAGTCATGACAGTTTGGAGAAGAGGGAATTTATTTTCTGGCTTTGTGTTTCCCAGGGACCCAGTGGTCCCGACACCTGCAGAGGGTGCGCAGCAGAGTTATGGGTATAGACCTGGCATAGGTCTATGGCATAGACCTGTGTTGCCTGGTCTCGATGTCTGAAAGTGGCAGGGAGCTGTCTTTCCCGTGTCGTTGCTACCCACTTTGGCAACCACCATGGTGACACTGTGGCTTTTTCTCTTGAGTGGAGGATACTCTTTGATTTTTGTATCAGGGATTACATTCAACCCCAGAATTTTTGCTCCCTCCCCTCTGACTGCTGCCCCCCCATTCTAAAAATAGCCCCACTAGGCAGTGCTGAGGACAGTAGTACGCAGCGGATGGAGGGAGCGGAGGGCAGATGATCCTTTTTGGGTTTTAACACAACACCTTTGATGTGTTCTAGGGCCCAGGGCTGACAGTGGCATGGGCTATGGGACAAGCGTGCCACCTAGGGCTGTGTCCAACTTCAGCTCTGCCCTTCCACCTCCTCATGTTACATGGGACAACTCCACCCCACCTCTGTCACTGGGTCTCGGAAATTACACATCAAGTGGGTCTGTCCCAGGTCCAGGGCGCTGCCTCCGTCTGTTGTTAGTGTTATTTCTGGGAAGTGAGGGCTGTGCTCTGAACCAAACCCAGCCTTCCCACAGTCCCTGCAGGCGGTGATAATCACCAGAGACTGTCCCAGAAGGTCACAGAGAGAGGGGTGACTCACGCCCTGCAACACACTCTCAGATAAATCTTTCTGGGTGTCCTGGGAATGTGTTTCAATATTTGCCCTCTTCCCACAGCCCCCCTATATGAAAAGAAACGTGACATATTTTTCTCTTCTTTCTCTTCTTTTCTTCTTTTCCATCCTCTCCCCTTCTCCACCCTTCACTTCCTCTTCTTTTTCTCTTCTTCCTTTCTTTTTCCCTCTTTCTCCTTCCCTTGCTTTCTTTGCCATTTCCATTAGTTTAGATAAATTGTGACTTTTAGGGGAGAGCATTTCAGATAGGCAGTACTTAGATGTACTTGACTGTGACCTCTGGATTCCTTTATGTGTCCTAGCATTTGCATTAAAATTCCAAAGAGGTGAAGTACTGGCTGGAGGAAGCTGACAGGGGATGGGAAATGTTATTAATTCATTAGCTGGGTTATTCTGTAACCATGGAGGACAGGGTATGTGTAAAATATGAATGTAATGATGCGATCTTAAAGCCCAAATGTGGTATTGGGAAATCAGTGAGCCAAAGCTTACCAGACATCCTCGATTCAGGGGACATCCCTGACTGGTTAGTAAACCTGGGGCCCCAGCTCTGTGCTGCAGCCCACATGCTCAGCCCAGACAGCATCTCCGCCTTCTCCGCCAGAGGCTGCTGTAGGAGGGAAGACCCAGCTCACATTCCACGGCTTCCTCCAGCAACCCCTCTCCTCCTCCTCCTCCTCCTCCTCCTCTTTCTCCTCCTCCTCTTCCTCTGCTCAGTACTGGGGTTAAGTATAGGGCCTTTGCTGGAGCTACATCCCACCCCCAGCCCTCTTTCTGGTGCATCCTTTTCCTGAAATGAGAATTAGCTCTAATACAGACTTGAATACATTTCCCTTAGGTTTCTTGGTCTGCCATAATATGTTTCTCCAAGTAACCAAAGTCATTTTGCTTACTAATGTTGTGCATTTGGTTTTAAGTCTGAGGATTCTTCTTTAGCTCGTGTTATAATTTCCTCTGTTTGCCATTCTTCTTTTCTTGAATTTATGACATTGCTTAAAAAAATAGTAATAGTAACATGTGGTGTTGGGGTCACCACTGTCAGCCTTCAAAAATTATCCCTGGTTGACTTTGAGCCATGGATGACAAGTTTGTCAAATCACGTGAGGTGAAACTGAAGGGTAAGGAGGCTGATTTTTCTGCATTGAGGAGACTTTACCTGACACTGTTGCTCTGTCACGTTCTTAAAGCCCACGTGAGATCAGCAACAAGTAGACAGCTTGCTACTGAGTATAGAAAGGGAGGCCATTGTTTTTGGTATAACATTTGTTTCACCATTGCCCTGCATGTGAGAGGGGTGACAGGTGTGGAGTGGAGGCTCTCAGGGTCTCAGAGAAGGCTTCTAAAAGTTGCATTTTGAAGAACACGAGAAATTTGGGTATGTGGGGAGACCAAATAGAAGGGGAGCAAGGCCTTGTATTCTAGACACAGGGACCAAATGGCATAGTTATGGGGAGAGAGGCGTGAAATAGCCTTATCCACTTCGTCATCGTTTTAGAGGCTAAAATATTTTTTACCCCATTGATGGTGTTATTGCAACATACATTTCTGGAATACATCTGTCGGAATGACTTTCAGAGCTAATTTTCTAACCACACCAGAAAATCACTCTAGAAACTTTATAGCTTTGACCCAAATGGTATCTCCCAGCTGGAGCCTTACCAGATTTGTTCCTAAACACTTCTGGGTCATTCCAAAGAAATACAATCTGTCTTCAGAAGGTTTAAGACTCACCATTATCGAGAACATTCACAAGCATGCGTGCCCCAGACCTCAGAAATCAATCGCAAAAGGCACGGTGTGCGCAAGAAGCACTTATCGTTGGAATACGTCTGTAACCTCCTAACACTGAGGTTCAGTTTCCCAAAGACTCAGCTTTCAACTGAGTTTCTATTTTAGAGATTTTGTTTCAAAACTGGATCACTTTATGTGGTAGGGGGTAAGGGGAGGAGACCATGGGGAAAGAGTGGATGTGCTTTATACTGAGCCAGGTGCATTTTGGGTAAGAACTAGATTCTCATAATATTAATCTGGTCCTGCATTTGGTTGAAGTGGCTTGCAGACCATGGAAGGCTCACCTGAGAGACAGCAAAGGAAACAAAGTCCAGGTATTGAGGATGTTGATGTCAGCCTGATTTGAGCTCATAGAAAGGCATGGGGCCGATGGGGCAGCATAGAGGTGCCAGTGGACTGGGAAGTGGGTGAGGAAGACAGGCTCGTCAGGAAGATGGGCCTGTTCAGAAAACAGTCAGCTCTGTGTTTTGCCCCCAACTACATGCTGAGTGGTCCTTCTGTTAGTCCATCTGTGTTATGACTTTGTCTGCGTGTCCCTCCAGAGCCTCACGCAGTCATAGGACATTTCAGAGTTGGCCGGATCTAGAGCTGTGATGCTGGGATTAAGGGCATGAGGTTACTGAGTTCACTGATGGGTTTGGCACTTCCCATACAATAAACCACAGAAAGACACTGTTAAGGTTAATCTTGTTGCTTTGCTACCTCCAGTCCGCCGTGAACTGTGGCCCCTGTGCCATGTGCCGCTCTGCCTTGGATACAGTCTGCTTCCCTTGGGGAAGGAGGTCCTGAAGGGTGCCGGAGTGTCTGTCTCCTCACTCACACGCATTACATGTCCCAGTGCAGAGTTGGCTGGGATTACGTGGGGAGCCATCCAGTCTCCGGTAGCAGTTGCAGGAAGAATTCGGAGTGTAGTCTCCCCTCTCTCCATTTTATTCTCTAATCTTTCATCAGTTACCTGTATTGAATCAGGAGAGATTATCCAAGAGGAGATTTCATATTTCCAACAGAAGCACCAGTGCTTGATTTCTCACAGCAATGAATATTTTGCAGTGATTGTAGAGCTACTACATTGAGTAAGTGTTATCTGCAAGTTCAAAATCCAAACTGCTCTACTTTCTGAAATGTTTGGAGCCCTGACATGTTGCCACAAGTGGCAGGTTTTATACCATGAAATACCACACATATTATTAAGAATAGTCTAAAATGATTGTCCTATGCATCCATCCATCCACCCATCCGTCCGTCTGTCCATCCATCCATCCATCCCTCCCTGCCTCCCTCCATCTATGGTGCATATGAAACAAATGAACTTTATGTTTAGACTTGGGTTCCATCACCAGGCTATCTCATCATATACTTGCAAATATTTCAAAATCCACAATCTGAAACACTACTGGTTCCAAGCGTTTCAGACAGGGATGCCCGCTGGTATTTTGTGTCTGCAAACTGTCATTTCTAGTTGTAGTGGGATAAATTCTGTTCTTACTTTTCTGGACCTCTCCTTGGTTGGGTGAGATGTAATTTTAAAAACTGTTAGAGCAAAGCTTCCAGTGTTGGACTTCACGTTTGCCACCATCATATGTGCGCACGTGTGTGTTGCGTGAGCATGTGCATTTCCCCTGCAGTGGACAGAAAGGCACTTAGAGCATAATGAAGTCGTTGTCCTGACACTTCACCTCCTTCTCCCATAGGATCAAGAGTGGTTTCATTTATCGCCAACTGGCAATTGACCTTTCCTGTGTCTACCTATTACTTACCAATTTTATGTGTGTCCAGCACCCTTGCCACACATTTGCTTTTCAAGTAGAACACAGTAAATATTCCTCAACAATGTTTATTGCACTGAAAAATACATGGGTAGAGGTCATAAAATGTCACAGGCTGCACAGTGGATGCTTAGCTGCTCTCTGGAATCCGGGAGCCTCTCTGGATGCCTGACTCCATTTCATTTTTCTGCTGTTCCAGTTGTCATGTGTTATGAATGGTTCTCTTGTTGATCCTGAATACACTGGCAAAGACCTTTCGGGGAAAGAAATATTGAGGAAAGAGGTGGATATCATTTGTGGAAGAATCCACCAAGTGATGATAAAGCACATGTAATTTACATGACCCTAGTAATTCATGCCACTTTTTTGGGTTTGTTTTGTGAAGGGAAAGGATGCTGAGCAGTTTCTAGCTCATTACCAATATTAATTTGAATGACTTTGCTTTTTACTTCCTTACAGTTGAATTATTAATAATCATGCAGTTTGTAAACTTTGGATTTTTGCTCATTAATAGATAAAGAGTAATGTCATCTTACTGTGAACACACTCCTTTCCTAACTTATCCCCATATGCCCTTCTTTCCTCTCCTCCCCTCCCTCCTTCCTGTGTCTTTCCCTCTGAGGTCTTTGGACCCCTCCCCTCCAGGAAGTAAGGGCTCCACAGTGACTTTCATCATGAGACTCATATGTCAATAGCTATCCTGAGACTTGAGCCTTTTCTTTGTTTTATGGCTGGGCCAAAGTTTATTATGTAATTTCCACCTTAGAAATTTGCCACAATTCCTGGGGTCTCGGGGGGCAGGAAGATGGGCTGGTGCTGTGGGAGGGTGTAATCTGTGCATTTCCCTTTCATTTGTTATAGTGAGTAGAGCAGTTTGATTTGAAAGATGGGCAGGTAGCTGCAGCCCACTCCTTTTCCAAACAGCAGAAGCAAAGGTCGCTTTGCCCTTGGAGGGTCTGAGAGGCAGACTGGGTGGACCCCTGGTGGCCTGGTCCTGCCCAGTAGGCTGGTTTCAAGCAGGGCAGGGCCCCTGCAAGGAGTGGGTGGGAGAGCCTTTCCCACAAGGAGGACCTGCTCAGTGCCAAGACGGGCATTAGGTGAGCCCTTGAGGTTCCTCGCCCCTCGGAAGCCGAACGACTCCTTGCTGCCTTTGGTTTTGCAGATGGAAAAACAGAAGACTCAGTTCTTACTTGGTGCTGCTTGGACGTCGCAGCACCTGGCGCCCCAGCCCTTACTGTCCGCGAACAGTGCTTTTCTCTAATGGATGCTCCTAGGTCACTTCTGTGAGCTTTGGGACCAGCTGCATTAGTTCCGTATTTGCTGATGCATGGTGTGAGCACTGAAGATTGCTGAGAATTTCAGTTTAGTCACCGTTTCTCCCAGGGTGGCCCCTGGCTCACGTATCCTGGAGTCACATAAGGGCCCCTGTTAGAAATGCAGATTCCTGGACAGGACCTCTGCCCAAGGAGTCACCTTGGGCCTTAGCTGGAGGCTCTTTTAGAAGATTCTATGTGCGCTGAAATTGGAGAGCTGTGCATGAAAACTTGCCTAGGGCTGCTGTGTGGGAGCGGCCGTGGGACCGGCAGGGCTAAGCAGATCTCTGCAGGCTGCCAGTGTGTGAATTCTGCCTAAAGAGCATTTGGTTCTCTCCTCATTTTACACAAAAGGAAACTGTAGTTTAGAGAATTTTAGTGACTTGTTAACATTCTCCTGGCTTATTTAGGGCGGAATGAGGCTGGGGTGCGTTTTTCTTCCACACCACCGCTCATCGCCTCCAGCCCTTTGAAAACCAGCTCATCAAGGCGACTTGGATCCATTTCAAGTCTGTCAGTGACCCTCCACTCCACATAAAAGATGAGTCCTGTGAGAACCACCAATCCGATTCACACTCATTTGAATGTTGGAAGAAACAGTGCATTTCTTCATCGGTCTCTGTAGGAGGTGGAAAGATTCAATAAGCCCCCTGAAAGGGCTTCCATCTCACACACACCACACGCACCCGCAGGACCATCCAGTCCAGATGTGTCACAGCATTAGGGTGAGGACTGACACACAGGCGTGATGTATGCAGGATAGCCATTGAGCTTTCAGTATTTGGAAGCAATTTCCACAGCTATGGCTTGAAACAGCTCCATCAAGATTAGCGTTTCACAGCGGCTGCAAAGTAACAGAGCTTGAGTCTCCGGAGCTATTGAGCATATTTGAAGGTTAGATACTTCGCTTCCTATGGTCAGCGGCTCTCACCCCAGGGGTGACATATTTAGTTTACAGGGCAGAGTAACTCACCCACCAGGTAGACAAAAGATGGAAGGGATTGCTCCAGAAAAGTAGGTGCGGTTCAGCTAAGAACCACATAGTCTCCGAGCACAATTTGCTCTCAGGTCCCTGTGTATTCTCTGAAGTTCATGTGACAGACCCTGTGGAGGTGAGTGTGGGGCGGGCATGATGGGGGCAGGACCAGCCCTGCTTGGTCACAGTTTCCCTCCATTTGAGTTCCAAATAATGGGCTTCTTCAAGAAGACTTGCAGCCCCTGAATGGGACCATTGGGAGCAGATGTGGCCACTTCATTCTGTTCCTTCATTTTTAGTTTGTAAAAGTCTAGTCCAACCAGGCCTGAGTTTTGCTTTTCTTTCTTTGATTTACTATCATGATATGGAACTAAGTTTTGTTTCATAAATAGCTTTGGACATCAGAAGCAGATACTTCTTTTGTTCTTTATTGTTGAGTGACTTCTCTGCTCATTGTCCCATATCAGTGTCTCAGTGTCTTCAGGTTCCCTGACCAGAGCTGTGTACGATGTGGTTTGTAGTTCAATGTGAGTTGAACTACAGCCTGAGTTTTGGGATCAGGAGGCTTGAACTTGAACCCTAGTAATGATTCTTGCTGCCTCATTTAAAACCATAAGTTTTATTGTGTGTATTTAAGGCATATAGCATGTTGTAGATAGTAAAATGAGTGCTACAGAGAAACACATTGCCACACCTCTTGTGTCATGTGCTCCGTGTGTGTGTGTGTGTGTGTGTGTGTGTGTGTGTGTAAAGCAGCTCCATCTACTCCAGCATAACATCACCTTTAACCCTCCTGGTGCACAGAGGATTCTAAATGCATTTGTCCTGCTCCTCTATACTCTGCTCTTCCACCTCTGTGCAGTGGGAAACAGATGGCTCAGTACTCATTCTACCTAGTTTTGTCTTCTGTACATTAATGGAAATTTTCAGCTCTGTCATGAAGACTAACTGGGCAAGTTCCTGAGCAAGCAGTCGGTGCTCACACAGAAGCACGTGGTGACTGCCGAAGTGCAATGTCTGTGATGTTACTGGCAACACAGTGCTGGTGGCTCCATCCTGGGAGAAGGTGGCCCCGCTGGTGCTGCACGAGCTCCTCTTGTTTGACTTGTGGCCTTGGCAAGTGACGAGCCAGGCTTCACTTTCTGTTTCTTTTCAAAATCTGCCTTGCGCAGTTCACCTCCGTGTCTTGCAGTGCATTCTGTGAAATGCATTTCCCCAAGTTAACCAAGCTGAAATTTTAAGCATGAGATTCCAGAGGCACTTCTCTTTTGAGGAATTTTTCACTTTAAAATTTTTATTCTTGAGCCAGGGATGTAGTTTAGTGGCGCTGTGCCTGCCTTTCAGTCGCAAGGTCCTGAGTTCAATCCCCGGGACCGCAAAACAAATAGTCTTATTACTAGTACATGCATGCTTGCAGTGCACGATGCTGACTTTCAGTGTGGGGAGGGTGGCGTGTACACCACACGCATCTTACTTCTTCTCACAGCCCGTCCCTTCCCTCCATTTCCTTCCCCTCCATCACTAGGTTTCCTGAATTTTTCACTTTTTTATTCAACCAATGCCTTGAAATGCTTTGCCTGAGGAAAGGGTAGTGTTTCCTTGGCTACTGGCTAAAACTAAAATATAAATGAGTAATTGGGTGCAAAGTAGAAATGTGGTGTTCCAGGGTGAAACTTTGGTCCTGTGGACGGTCCTCCTTCCTTGGGCCCTCAGGTGCATTCTGGGAAAGTCAGCTGGACTCGAAGCACTCACCTTGCCTGGGTCACCTTTAAGTGCCAGGCACAAAACATAATGAGCTTCCCTTCTCATAATTCTCCTTTTCATGATTTTCTCAGCTGGGTTCTTCAAAGGATTACTTGTAAAGACCTTTATGGCGTGTTATGATTTAATCAGATGGAGCTTGAATTTCCTGAGATGTGTTAATTATCATCACCGCACAAGTGCAACAGAGGAGGCAAATGTTTTTTATTGGGGCAGGTGAGGGTTGGTTTAAAATGTACTTAGGGCCATTAGGATCAAATCAAAATATAGTGCATGGTAATTATGCATGAAATAAAAGATTACCTGCTGTTTAAGTAGCTGGTTTCCTGACAATATTGCGGTGATGTCTTAAGAGAAAATTGGTTTCCCAGTAGCAACAGAGCACCTTGCTTAAGGGACATAGGGCACTGTGTTAAGTTGAAAAATGAAACAGAAAAATAGATTTTTATGATCAAAATTACCAGTGGATATGATCCTCAGTCATAAAGAAAACATATTCCTTTAGTTTTCAGTCACAGTGGAGAATGAGTTGCTTGCAATTAGCAGCTGAGTTGTTCCAAATTCAAGGAAATGCAGGAGACAATACATCCGTCAAGTAAGAAAGGAAGACATGTAGCAACCTCAGTGTGTGAGGAGCCAGAAGTCTGGCTGCAGAAGTCAGAGACCCGGAGGTTGCAGCCCCGTCCCTGTGCTTCCCTCCGTGTGGTGCCCAACCTCTGACCTAGAGCTTCCTACGGGTAAAACGAAATGTTGGCACAGCAGGTCTCATCGTGAAGGTTACATGAGATGATGCATGTACAGCACTTCAGAAGCCATATCTGTCTCATGATAGTGCTAAATTTCTTTTTAAAATTGTTTTTATTAGTCCATGTCTATGGAACATAATGATTGCATTTATTGTGGACATTTGTGCATGGACATAGCACATCTTCTTTCTTTTTACTTCCTTTCCCCTTGCCTCCCCTCCCTTCATCTCTTGGACCCTTTCTCACTTGAGCCATCCTGCATTCTGCTTTTAAATTTCTACTTTGAGTTTCTCAAATAAGAAAAAAATCATGTGATATGGAAGCTTGTATGTCTGTTTCATTTTCGTTAGTAATATGGTCTCAAAGTGCATCCATTTTCCTACAGTGAATCAAGGGTAACCTCCTTTGTAGCAGAGTAACGTGGGGAAAAGTTTTTTTTTTTTTTAGGTTTTTTGAGACAGGGTCTCGCTTTGTGGTTCAGGCTGGCCCTGAGCTCAGCCTCCAACTCACATCACAGCAATCCTCCTGCCTCTGCCTCCCATGTGCTGGGATTACAGGCGTGAGCTACCACGCCCGGCACTGTGGTATGTGGTGCTGGTTGCTGCTGGGCGTGAGTCTCCACAACCAGTATTATATGTGGTTACCGGGGAATCAAACCCGGGTCCCTTGTGCTTGCAAGACAGGTGCCGGAACCACTGAGCTAACTCCCCGGCCCCAAAGTGGGGAAAAGTTTTAAGCTTCGGCCGGGGGAGATCTTAGCCACCTGAGAGAAGCTGCTTTCTAGGGCCTGGGTGTGGGCTGTGACAGGGACAAGGAGGCCGGGAGATCCAGCTGGGAAGTGGTCCTTTGGGAGAATCCCTGGAGTGGATTTTGTGCTGCCTGTTGAACCCTTATATAGTTTTTAAACCTTTTGGAAATATGTAAATTATGAAACACCTGATCTTGACCATTTGTTCTCTGTCGAAGCAAAATCAGTGAGTTTTGTAAAGTCTTTCTGTCATGACCTGCCTTTGGTGAAAAGGGGATGCTTTTCTTGGTTTTTCTTCCAGTGGGAAATTTGGATCTTGCCCTGTGTTGATGTTGAGAGGAGGTTAGTCTCTGTGGGATCTGGACTGTGGGAAGCATTGGGAAGTACTTAAGGTTAAAAAGTAATTGATTCCAGAGCTGCTCCTCCCCAATTCCGAGGCAGGAGAGAAAAGCTTCTGAGATTATCTGACTTTTGTGTATTGAGCCTGCTTCATAGCCAGCAATGTGCTGGTTCAGTTCCCTTTCAAATGGAGTGACAAATCACTAGAAGAGAGAGAAAAAAGACTCTTGCTCTGTAAATACTGCAAGATGACCCTGTAACATCTGCCTGCACTTTGCTGAATGGCGCAGTATCCACTTTGCAGATCTTGAGACGATTTAACCAGCGCCTCTGACCTCGGAATGCCAGTGCCATTTCCGGTGTCTTTGGAGCTCTGTGCCCCATGTCTGGTGTCCACTGGGAAGGTTGCTGAGGTATTTCACAGTGAGCTGTGCAGGGGCCTCCAGCGCGCCTGGGACCCCTGCAGGCTGCTGACTGATCCCCAGATGGCAGACTTGATAATCAAATACGACGTCATCCCACGCTGAAGACCGAAGAAAAGCAGCACATACTTTCTGCCATGTTTTGTCTTCAGCTTGGAGTTCCAGAGGACATGTTGGTCGTATCTTTTTATGGTCCAGTTAACTTTGATAACCAAAGCCGAACACTCCGTGTCTTAAACCCAACATAAAGCGCGTGGAGAGCGTCTCACTGTGTGGATTATTTCTAACAAGGCGCTGTCTTTTGCCCATTTGTTCCACATTGTTTAGGAAGCCTCCCTTGTGCCTGGTGACCTTACCTGGGTACCAGCATGGGAACACTGAGTAAAAGGAAGCTTTTTGTTTTTGTGAAATCACATTCCTCGTAAGTGGAGATTGTTGGAAATTCTGTAAGGTTCCCTGTCTCTTGTGGTTATTTTGGAGAAGAAGACCAGACCGGAAGAGGAGACGGTGTTGTGGGATTTGGTAAGCTCTTGCCTACCCCACTCCTACCTCTCCACTGCCACCACCCATGAACTCCAGCCTACACACTGCTTGGGGGTGGGGAGCCGGAGTGACTGTGTGGGTGGTACTGTGGAAGGCAGGGAGTTGACCTCAGGAACTCTTCTTCAAGACACAGCAGACAAGAATCGCAAGCACTTCATTGGAATGCTGCTAACTCTGGATTTGGGATCAGCTTGGAGGTCTGTCTAGACAAGCTTATCTGCTTTATCTTTGCTGTCTTCCAAGATAATGTAAATTACAAGGATGGAGAGAACTATTTAAAGTATATAAGTCAACAGATAAGAAGCACTGCCATTCCCCACAGCAGGTTCTTTGAGAATACACAATTGTTTGTACTTAAAATTAATGTTCAGTGTTTTATATTTTCTCTCCACTGGGCATAGTAGCGCATACCTGTAATTCCAGCACTAGGGAGGCTGCAGCAGGAACATTGCTTCAAGTTCCAGACTAGCCTGAGCTACATAGTGAATTAAAGGCCAGTCTGGACTACCATAGTACAATCTTATCTTTAAAAAAAAAATTATTAAAACTAGCCAAATGAACCTGACTTGTAAGAGGTTGAGAGGGAAAATGTTAGGGTGTAATGAAGTCAATTTCTATTTGGGATAAATGGCCACACACATTTTGCGCTTAGAAAGTAGTTGAAAATGACTCAAGTTAATTTGGTACACTTGGCCAAAGCGACTTAAGCAGTTTCTGGCTTCATGGCACAGATTCCTAGAAAGAAGAGTACGGAATATGGATGATGCCTGTGTTAGCCTGTAGTTCGTTCTCTTACCAGCAGGTGGCGAACCTGTCAGGTTCCCTCGTAAGTGAAGAGGAGCCGCCCTCAAACTGAGAAATGGGCGTATTCAGTTGATAGCGCTA
This sequence comes from Petromus typicus, assembly GCA_004026965.1. Lineage (NCBI taxonomy): Eukaryota > Metazoa > Chordata > Mammalia > Rodentia > Petromuridae > Petromus > Petromus typicus. The sequence continues at coordinate 47,490 of PVIR01000155.1, forward strand.
GAGGGAGAAAATTTGAGGCAGTGGAAAGAAGGAATTCATTGCTCGCTAGTTTCTCCCCTTGCACGGGTCATTCATAATATCCGTAGTCTCCTCTACGAAAAAGATTTTGCATCATTAACTTAGGGCGCGAACTGAGGGACCCTGGGAGTTGAGGTGAGCGCCGAGGGCCCCTCAGATCCTTGCGGCCGCTCCACGTGGGTCTCTTGGTCCCTGCAGTCTGTCTGGAGTGCGTGAGTGCGCTCTTTCTTTGCTACAAAAATACTTGTCCTTGCAGATTACAGCCGGGTCATACTTTACGCGCAAATTCTTGGAAGATGTGCATGTAAATTGCATGTTGACAAATAGCATCCGACTAGAAAAGCTTACTTTAAAAGCCTCTGAGGAGAATTCGTAGGTTAATATAGATGTCATAAAATGTCAGCTCACACCATGATATCCCTTTTGGTGCCTCCATTCTTTTCCTCTAGGGTTGTGCTTACGTTCTCTGAGAGTCTTAGTGGCAAAGTATGTTAAGTCAGTGACTAACGTCAAAGATCACTGTCGTCAGGGCTAAGAGATGAGACCCCACCTGCTCCATCTGCTTCTTCCTCGGAATCCTCTTCACCTCAAGAAATGGTTTGGATAAGTAAACGCATGCTGAGACCTGTCACCGCCGCATCTCCCAGGGCCAGAAGGAGCGACTGTCAGCTCACCGGCGGGCACAGCGCCGGCGCCCTCCGCTCCCCCGTGGGCGCTGGCATCGCGGGCTCAGGGCGCCTCCTCCGTCCTCTCGAGCATGTCTCACTGCTGTGGAATTCTCCCCGGTAGCTCAAGAACAATGGGCTCCTTGTAGCCCTTCCTGTACTAACACTCACAGAATGTGCCCCCGGCTCCTCCTAAGAAGTCCCAGATTAAATGTCTGGTTGTGCCGCGTTCACATCCTTGGTTGGCTCAGAGTCTGGCGAGTGCACATCGCTCGCCCAAGATGGCAGCCTCGGGCTGCCCGCTGGTCCCCAGACCTGCTCCTGATCACACTGTTCTGCCTGCGCACACCCGCGGCAGCAGTGTTTGTCCCAGTGCTGTGACGGGAAGCTCCTCCTGACTCACCGGCCTGAGCCTGAGACTGGGCCCTGCCCTGTGCTCTGCCCTCTGGATGTCTTCGGGCCTGACGCATGATGGCGAATAGCTTGTGTGGCTTGTGTTTGACCCTGGGGATAAAGATAGTAATTACACTTGGAGCTTTTTCTAGGTCTCAGAGAAATTAACTTCATAGGATAAAATGTTGGGAGTGGGTGTATTTAAACTACTTATACAGTTGTACTATAAAAAGTGCAAATTTTACTGAATTTGAAGACAAATTTATAAGTTCCATCGTATTGGTTACTTTTCAGAGGTACTGACTGCGTTAAATCTGTTCTTCACAACAACTGCAGTACATTCGGCTCTGAGGTATTTGTACCTGTCACTTGGAGGAAAATGTCAGCAAACTTGGGTTTCAGAGGCAGAGCGGGCATCAAGCTGGCACCCAGCATCCTTCAGTGTGGGCACTGCCAGGCCACGTGTCTGCTCGGATGTGGGCTGGACCTGCACACGTGAGGGAACATTGCCACGCATCCACCAGGAACCCGACCATGGGGCCAGTCTGTGTCTTGCCCTCACGCGCCGTGGCATCCAAGGCCCTGGGCCCGGGAGGAGGTAATAAGAAGTTCTCCATCCTCCACACCAGTAGTGGCTGCTGTGCAGAGGTGGGCAGGACCGAAGGCAGGCGGGCTGAGCAGTTGCTTGGACTACATTTCCAGCCAGCTGGTCCACAGGCGGCTGGGTCGAAAGGAGCTGGTCCAGGGTACATGCTGGCTGTGGTGTGCAAGAGCAGAGCTGCGTTGTGCACAGGAGGCAGAGCGGAGCCCAGTGATGTGTGGACGCACAACCTGGGAGCGGCCGGACCTGATCAAGGGAACTCTGGTGCCAGGTTCCGAGGTGCCTGTCTCGGAAGCAACGTCCACCTCGCCAGTTTCTCTTTCATATGTGCAGCTTGCCGGGCACTAGCCATTCTGAAGCCTTTTTTCCTTTCCCAGTGCCACACACACAAGCAATTCTATCTCCCAGCTGCAAAGTGATGCCAACTAGCAAGATATCAGACCTCCTCCCAGTTCAAATGGGAGCTTCTCTCCCTGACGTGCCCTGGCCCAGTGCAGGGAGAACCAGATGGTTTGATAAAGGGCAGCAGTTGGGCCTCGGTGGCATCTCCCAGCCTTTTGCTGCTGCTCTGAGGCTCTCAGAAAAGACACTTGCCCTTGGGGTAAAATGGTACTTGCAAGGTACCAGCTCCAGAGAGGACGAGCGGAGACCTGTGGAGGGAATTCATGCATGGAGGGTGGAGGGGATGAAGTCTATTTTTAACTGAATAATTTAAACTTCAGTAAATTGTCTATGCATAGGCTAGTTGAAAAAAGCATTCGGTTCTATATGCAAGGCCTGTGGTTACATAGGGAATATGTATTTGTTAACTAATGGATTTGGAAGTTATTGCGTTCCTCCAAGGGGACGTTTCTGGGGTCTCGTCCTTTGTCATTATTACTGCTCCAGTTTGGAAAGCAAGCAGGCCGCCTAATCAGTGTGTTCGGACACTGAGTAGAGAGAAACATGAGTGGAAGTTGAGGATGGACGCAGTTTTGTTTCCGTTTGAGTTTCTTTTTAGATTCGGCATCAGTATTTCTCTGGCTGCCCAAGTGTTCTTGGCCCAGAGGCGGGTCGTACTTAGCTCGAATGTGACACAGGCATAGGCTTGGGTTTTTTTGGAAGTAACATTCTTTTGCGGGAGATTTCATTTTCTGAACCCTGTGTGTTTATTCTCCTTCTTTTTCTCAACTCTTCCTCGCCTGTGTGCTTTCAGCGTCTGGATGATTTCTTCACAAGATTAAATTCTTGCTCACGAAGGACTGTGCACTTGAGGAAAACCTTGAGGGGGATTCTCTTTATTCTCCATTTAACTAAATCTCTAAACTTTTAAAAATAAAATGTACTTATTAAAAAAAGAGATTGGTTCTCAGGAGCTCTTGAGGCGGCACTCGGCTTGGAAAGGTGTGCGATTGCTCCTTCCCTTTCGGAGTAACCACCGAGTTGTCCTGCTGCCTGTCCTCTCAGTAGCATCGTTTTTAGACCAGCTGATTGTAGAGTTGATGAAGATAAGATCATTTCTATATCAACCTGTATCACTTCCTCTGACAGTCCAGGGCGAGTGGAGGGAAGCCCATTTCACCGGACATCCTCTACATGGAAATGCTGAGTTCCAGCTCAAAGCTGAAAGCATATCTGTTCAGCCCACGATACTTAACTGCATTTTCTAAGAATGGATTTTGCTCACTCTTTCCACCCCAAGCTCTCCACTGAAACTGTTCTGTAAAGTACAGAGAGTCTCACGTTCTTTGCAAGCGTCTGCACCATTGTGGCAGTGTCTCTAACGTTTGCACTGGCTGAGTAAGTGGGTCAGGGTTTTACTGTTGCGGAAACATACGCTGGGAGCCTGGAGAGTTTTTGTGTTGGTGAACCCTGCTCCCCAATGTGTCCACATCTGTCTCACCTGAGTCTCTGATCCTTGCCACATAGAATTAAGAATCAACTCTCAGACACAGTCTCGTAGCAGTGCCCACTGTTGACCTAAACAGTGCATGGATCTGATGAAGGATTTGCCAGCCGGCCAGAGGACCTCACGCCTGTGATCCCAGCACTCTGGAAGGCTGAGGCAGGAGGCTCACAGACTTGAGCTCAGCTGGGGCAGCCTAGAGGCTCTATAAAAAATGTTCCTTTTCATATTTCAGTAAAAGAGTGGGTTTTCCACAGTGTAGCTATGACAGTAGTGTGTGGCCACCAGGGCTGGGGTGGCTTCTGAGGCGGGGCAGCCCTCTTGTCACTGGCCGTTCACTGGAGGGCCTGGCTTCTTTGCAGAAGTGCCTGTGCTTCTCCTAGAGCGCGTTTGCTGTGCCAGTGCTTCTGCTTCGCATGGGTCGTCGACACAAGTACGAAACACCTTGATTCTGTCTCTTCTCCTCTTCTCCTTTCTCTGTCTCTTGGTCCCCTTCCGATTTACCAAAGATCTGCTCCCCTATTTCCTACTGTCTTATCTTTTTTTTTTTTTAACTCTGTACATTATTAATTTGGAGTTTTCACATGAGAGAGGTTCTATGTTATTGAAGCTCGTGTGTCTGCTTTATTTCACTTAACAGGATGCTAGCAAGGTGCATCCATTTTCCTACAAGTGACCCAAGTTTACCCTTCGCGGGAGAGCAGTCCTTCCCTGTGTGTAAATACCACACTTTCTTTATCCAGACACCCATTGATGGGCACATGGGCAGGTTCTGAGACTTTGCTTTTTTGAGTTGTGGTGCTATAAACACAGGTGTGTATGGATCAGTACAACATGGTTTCTTTCATCTTCCGGGAAGACACCAAAAAAGAAAATAGCGGGCCGGGGAGTTAGCTCAGTGGTTCCGGCGCCTGTCTTGCAAGCACAAGGACCCAGGTTCGATTCCCCGGTAACCACATACCATACTGGGCGTGGAGACTCGCGCCCAGCAGCAACCAGTACCACATACCACAGTGCTGGGTGTGGTGGCTCACGCCTGTAATCCCAGCACTCGGGAGGCAGAGGCAGGAGGATTGTGATGTGAGTTTGAGGCTGAGCTCAGGGCCAGCCTGAACCACAAAGCGAGACCCTGTCTCAAAAAAAAAAAAAAAAGAAAAGAAAAGAAAAGAAAAAGAAAGAAAGAAAATAGCTGGGCCAAGTGGAATTTCTAGTTTTAATTTTTTGTGGCATCTCTGTAGTAGTTGTGATACGTTATCCTCCCACCGGAATGTGAACAGGTCCCTTCTCCCCACAGCCTCACCAGCCTTTGTTCTTGTTTGATTTCTTGATGCTGTTCATCTCCTCCAGAGTCAGGTGGCGTCTCAGTGTGGTTTCATTCTGCATGTAGATGCTGGGCACCTTTTCCCCATGTTTCTTGGCTTCTCACTGTCTTCTTGGGCTCCTCTTCCGAGAAGAGTGGATATGCAGCACGGTGGCGCTGGCTGCAGATCTAACAGTTACAACTACAACCGCAGTTACGGTTCCACCTGCACCTTGGCTCTCACTGTCTTCATCCACTCTGAGAGCACCACCCTGCTGCAGCCACACAAGAAAATCTGAAAACACAGGCAGGCCTTTCCTCTTCTCGTTTTGGGGGTTCTCCTTTTCCATCACTGTGCATGACTCAGTGGTTCTCAAAGCTGCGCTGTCACTGAGCCGCGAAGAGCCTGAACACACCGGGGGCTGTCAGATAGTTCAAGTTAAATCAAAATGATGAGCCTGTGTTGTTATGCCTGGGAACCACAGGACAGCCTGTTTCTGTCTTGCTGGCTCCTGGGAGCATTGGGAAAAGCGCTCCAGTCTGGGTCGTGGGTGTGCAGCAGCTTCCAGCTCCCGGCCAGCAGTGCCTGCTGTGTGGAAGAAGGAGGCGACCGCTCGCTCCGGAGTCTGCCCAGACCCCTCTTCTCTTCCTCACTGCACAGACCCCAGCAGGGATGTGTGCAGGGGTGGAAGTACTTAGGGGAGGCCTGTGGCTCACACGTGAGAACGTTAAGGTGAGAGTGCAGGAAGGAGCCTTCCTCTTGTTTTAAAAAGACTTCCTTACAGCCTGTCCTCAGGCTCATTGTTGGGGTCTACCAACTAGTCACAGGAAATTCCACTTTTATTCGCCACTTTGCCCTCTTTTGGTAAAAATCCACAGTTCTCACCGGGCCATGTCACCATTTAGCAATGAACACACTTAAACAGTCGCTGGAGGTTCAGATGATCTGTAAACAGCCAATTCTCTAAAATGATTTTCATTTACCTTTTCAATCTACTGCTTTGTTGTTAAATTAAGATTCGATCTTTTGTGGTGTTGTTCATTGTACTGCAAGATCTCGTATGCCTGAAGTGCATTCTGGATGGATCTTTGGCACAGGACACACCAGGTGGACAGGTGCTGTGCAGATGGTAGTATGAGATATAAGAAGGGAATGTATGTTTCATTCTGCCCCCAGTTTCCAAAGCACACCTGCTGAAACTATTGTAATGTCCTGAGAAATGGAGATTCCAGGAACATCTTTTGTTTTAATGTTGGTCTTTGATGTAAAAGTCCTACAATTCTTGAGATTTCTGCCTTACACAGAACTCTCCAATCTCTGGGACCTCCTGGGTGACAGAGCATCTTTGATTCGTGAAGTGGCTCTTGGTGAGTCCCAGAACAGCTCAGAGTTGTCAGCCCTTCCTCCATTCTCCAGGGAGCGGAGGACACTGTACAGCAGTTAATAATTAATGTTGCCTGGGTAGTGAAGACGTTGTAGAAACCCCTACAGTGTGGGTATGGAGCTTATCCTTGTCAGTGAACACACAGGGAAGGTCCTAGGTGCTCCCCAACTCCACAGGGACGGAAGTTCCTACATTCAAGACTATTGGGGACCTTGACATATAGAACCTGTTCCCTTGCGTTTTCATCTGCACCTTTTATAATACTCTTTATAAGAAGTCAGTAGTAGTAAGTCAGTATTTTTCCATGACCCATTCTAGCCAGTTATTAAGTCCATAAGAAGGCTTGTGGGAACGTCTGATATCAGCAGATCCATTAGAGGGTCAGAAATCTGGATGGTAAAGGCTGTGGTTGGTGTTCTAAGTGGGCTTCTCAGGACTTAGGGTGCCATTTGCAGTGCAGGAGAGGACTGGCCATTTGTCCCACAGCCTGGGGCCCTGGTCTTCAGGACATAGTCCTAGTCATTACTGTGGACTAGTATTTATGCAGGGAATGTGATCCCAGCACAACCACAAACCACACCAAGTGGTTTACAAAGAAAGTAAAAGTGTGTGTGTCTGTGTCTGTGTGTCTTTACTTACAAAGAAAGTAAAAGTGTGTGTGTCTGTGTCTGTGTGTCCATGTGTGTCTATCCATCCTTGTGTGTGTGTTGACTGACTGATGAGCAGATTGGATGGGACAGTGGAGGAGCCAGCGGGGTTAGAGCCCAGTGTGAGATAATCATATTAAAAATCCCTGGAAACCTTCAGAGACAAAACAAGAAATTGTTATTTGGAGTCACTGTGGGAAAAGTGGATGGCAAGAAGGGCAAGTTAATGAGGATAATTAACCCTACACACGTATTGCCAGGATCAGCAGGTAGTCAGTGTTTGGTTTTCCAAGAGTGTTACTGGGTCGTTTACTAAATATGACTGGTAAGAGGTCAACCAATGGGCGACTTTGAGGAAATCGGGAACATCCCTAGTGCCTAGGCCTGTCTTCTTCTCTTCCCTGGCTCACATCACATAAGCTAGAAGGAAGTGAGAGGGAGCGAGAAGTGTGGGGCCTTTATCAGGATGTGCTTCTCACCTCCCTTTTTCAGTGTCGAGTTTGTTTTTCCTCATAATTTTAGATTCCTTAAGAAATGTGGCATCTTTACAGCCACTCTTTAAGAGTATAACAAATGAACCAGTTGTATCTTAAAAGCAATATGGCCCTGGTTTTATATTTAAATACCGTTTTAGTATCTCAAAATTTATTATCCATACAGAAAGGCAAATGTGATGGTGTATTAGAAGAAAAGAACTCTAGTCAAGTGTGCTGGGCGTGGTAACCCACACCTTCGATCAGCACTTTAGAGGCTGAGGCGGGAGGATCACCTTGGCATTCTGAACTACATGGTGAGATTCTGTCTCAAAAAAACCACACACACACACACACACACAAAAGAATTCTGAATTGGCATACAGTGAGTCACCATCTTTGATAGTCATTATGGATCCCATTTTTGTGTGTCCTGGTACTAATAATTTCTGACATCAATTTAATGGACTCTTGTGTTAGATAAGGTCCCATCCTTCTAGACAAGGGATTGACACACTTGTTCTCTTTAATAAAAGCCCCATAGTACTTATTTTTGCCTTGTATGCCATATGATCTGTGTCTCAACTATCCATTTCAGCCATGATAGTTTGAAAATTACTCTAAATTTAGTCTCAGAAATGAGTGAATATGGCTGTATTCCAACAAAACTATTTATGACACAGAAATATGAATTTTATACATTGCTATTCTTTTCATTTCTCCTTCAGCCATTTAAAAATATAGAAATCATTTATAGTCTTCAGACTGTACCTGAACAGGTTACAAGCTGGGGTTGGCTGTGGGCTGTTGTGTGGAGACCTCTGTGCACCGAGTCATCCAGTATGTGTGCTAACTGAGGAAGCTGAGTCGTGTCTCTCTCTTTTATTCCAAGGGTCCAGTTCATACGCATGAGTGAACAAGTGAATAAATGAATTACCTGCCTGACCTGAATAAATGAATTACCTGAATAAATGAATTACCTACCTGCGTATGTCATTGTTGGTGTTTGTGGCTATTGAGTTACCAAGGTTGAGGTGTCCTTTGAGGGGGTCCATACACAGTGTCCTATGTGCTGCCGTAGATTTGCTGGGAGCCTGGGCTGCTCCTCACCTCCACAAATAGGCTGTGGAACACTCGGCACGAGCTGAGCGGGAGGAGCCCTTTCCCTAAGCAAACATCCCATCATCAGAGGGAAAGACCTGTGTCCACCAACTCCCTGTTGGCGGTGCATGATGGGTCCTCGAAATGATCATCATGATGATCTCTCTAAAGTTCCTTCTCCCTATTTTCTTCTTTTACAAAGGAACTGACTACCCCTCAGCAAAGGTTCCGATAGGGAAACAATCTCAAATAAGATTAGAGTTTTAAATCCAGGGACCATGGTGTTATATGTTTTGTTTCTGTTAGCTCTAATGTTATTTTAATTTGTGCTTTCTTCAGTGGAAGTCCAAAATTCAGTGACGCATCTGCCCAAATATACTTTGCGTCTTTGTTTAAAGATACAACAACTCACATTAATTTTGTTTGTTTGTCCATAGATATAGTATAGAAAACAGTGAAATCCTTGTATTGGTCAAGAGGGCTTCGCAAAAGGCCTGGACCGCTCTGCTCACAGACAGCTCCCGCTTGGCTCCCCTGACATGACTGGGGCTAATGCCTGTGCCCCGCCTACCATGCATCCGTCTGAGTGTCCCACTGCTCCGTTCTCTGCCCATCTTCTCCACCCACTTCTTCCATGTTCTGTCCATCCCTGGTTCTGTCAGGTGAAGCCGCTGTACGCCCCAAGGGGACTACTCGAAGTGGGCCATAGTGATGCAGAAGGCAGCTTTTCTTCCTGTTGTGGCCACTTTCTTTGACATGGTAAAGTTCCGGTGTGTCAGGAGTTGAAGGACACAAGAAATGGACTCGTGCCCCACTTCTAGGAAGGATGGGAGTGGCAGGCACTGTCTAATGTCATTGAAGTGTCCTGAACCCTGGACGAGTACTCAGAGCAAATTTCCATTTGGCTCCAGCGTAGGGTCAGGTGTGAAACACCTCTCTGAGGCGATCTGTGACCTCGGAGAACACGCTGTGCTTTCCCTGTGAACTGCTGGGCTCCTCATCAGCGGTTTTAGGGGGATACTTAGGTTCAGTGAACCTTCCCTGCCTGAGTCCCAATTACCCGGTCCATGAATAAGCGTAGTTCTACTTCCCATGTCGGATTAACGTTGGGTTTAAGTGAAGTATCTTAAGTGCTTTAATACAACTTCTCAGGTAGCAGATCCAGAAAAATAAACGAGCCTGCTCCTCTTGTCTTCCGGTTCCAAATATCCCGTAGGGAGTCTCAAGTATAAAGTATCGTGACTATCAGGTTCTCTATCTTTGTTAGCTTAGTGTCATTTTTTTTCCTTATGTATAAGAGTCGAACTCTAATCACGACTTATTTTATATTTTTAAACAAATGACTCATAATCAAGTCTAAATGAATAACTCCCAAATATTTATGGATTTTTGTGCCTGGTAACATCTGTGAGCTACACACACTGCATGTGTCACACACACACGCGCGCGCACGCACACGCACACACACACACACACACACACACACACTACTGATGGGGTTTCTTACAGATCACAGCTGCAAAGATGTCTGTTTGGCCCTCTCTGGCTTTTCCTTGTGTTCTTGGATCTGCAGAGCTGCGAATATGTAGCTTTTGGTGACTCTTTTGACTTCAAACAGGTATTTATTGTTCAATCTAAATGTCACTTAGCTGGCACAGTGGCCTTTTCTTTTATCTGACTTAATATTTTCTTTTCTTTGAAGATGGTGTTATAAATAAGTGGTTGATATTATTGAGATGATAGAGATTAGAAAGTTGGGACTTTGTGAGATCATCAGGTCCTGAGGGTGAGGAAGAGACGCTGGAATATTTGTGTTCCAAGGATGCGCTAACCGCGATCTTGGAGTATTAGAATCATTAGACAACATTTAAAATTCAGGCTTCTCTGCCCATCCAGTCCAAGTTGGAATAGAGTTGTCTTCCACTGGGGAATAATTTGTCTGTATTAATTGAGAACAAATGGCATGGGTGTTTTAATTACACAGTAAATTAGGAGAATTTAAGATGCAGAATATGTGAAAGCCAAGAATTCAAAACCAACAACTCAAAAAACGTAAGCAGATAAACAGAGAAAATATCTCAGCCTAAGAATGAAAGCGAGTCTTGAGATAAAGAGGGAAACAACAAGATCGAGACAAATTACTAGGGTTTTGCTAAAGCTGCTTTCAGGCGGAATGATTCTGATTTATGGCTGCGCGCCACGGCGGGCTCTTATGTGCGGAGGAAGAAGCTGTGTTCCCAGGGTTACTCCCAGATGTCGATCGCAACCAGCAGGAGCCATTTGTGCCTTCAGTAAGGAGGCATGCTGCAGGTTTCTCTGTAAGTTTATATTTTGTAGAAGTCTCCTCCATGAAGTGTTCTGTCTGGGGCCATGAGCCCTGGTCACGCGTTCAGCTGTGTGTGACTGAGTCTGCGTGGACAGCAGGCCCGGAACTTGCCTTAGACTGTGGACTCCATAGCCCTAGACCGTAGGAGTGTGAGAAGCAGCAGCATTTGCTGACTTTGTTCTCTGTCACTTAAGATCAGCTAAAGAAGCTTTCTCAAAAACTGTTGTTGCTCCGTTTTTAAGGCAAGGGGAGTAAAAATGGAATTGATATCCCCTCCCCCCTTCTCTTCCTGTCTCCATCTGTAGATGACCGAAGACCAACATTTATTACTTCAGACCACCCTTCTGCATTTCCTTTTACTGTGTATGTATTTAGGTATCTCCTTCTTCTTCTTTTTTTCTTAAAATGCTCTAGGCATATAAGTGTTTATTGTCAGCAACCTTAAATCTTCTTTTGGAAGCACGTGGGCTGTAAATGAAATGTGTGCCTCCTTGCTGTGGAGAGCTGAGGGCCTAGCTGCAGAGTGTGGGATTGCCTTAGCCGGCCGGCGCAGGGAAGCAGCCTCCATTTTGGTCCTCCGCCCGGCAGCCGATTGGGAAGAGAGAGGCCCAGGAGGGGAGGAATGGGGACTTTGGCTGACCTCCCAAGTGAAACTAAGATAATTTCTGCTGTCCTAGACTACTTTAGGCTCATTACTCAGATAGGATTAATTAGACTCTTCGGTGGGGCTGTACCCTTGCTGTTGCTTATCTGGTTTCCTCTGCAGACTTTGAGCTTCTGAAGAATGAAGAACATCAGCCCTCAGGGTCATTGGCCCCTGCCATCCCCAGAGGGTCAAGAATGAGTTTGGAGTTCATGATATCTGGGTTAATTATCAAGACACTGATCTCTTATTGCTGCAAATCATGCAACTTTTGCCTTTCACATCTGTAACCTCAACTTGTGGAGGACCCCCAGGTGAGCCTGAGTCGTCTGCCTTAGGATGTCTCAGAGTTAAATGACTGGTGTTTTTTGAGGTCAGTGTTTCATGTCAGCTCTTCAGAGATAGGACAGAGGTGATCAAGTGGAATTCACGGAGCTGATCCCTGAAAGTTTTGAGGTGCACCTTGTGTATTTTTCATATAAACAGGATCTTAATGAGATGAATGGAAAGAAAGGAAAAGGTGATTGGATAAATGCCAGGTGTAGTTTGTGTTCGGAGGCCGAAATGATTGCTAGATGCTTGGGCCGTGGGTGCAAATGCACACCCTTCGTCTCTTTGTAGCTTTGCCAACAAGAGTGACTTGTCTCCCTGTTTGCGTCGATTCCACACATCTGTGCATTGTCACGTCTGCCCTTCTCTCTCCCTCAGACGCTAAGTGGAATTAATAACTCTTCATGTTCCCTTTCAACAAGACGGAACAGGTCTATACACAGGCTCAGCAGTTTCCTTTGCAACAGTTCTTGGCTCAGGCAGCTCCTATACATCTCTAGAATGTGCCCTATATATGCATAAATGTCATGAAAGTGGCCTCAGATTGTCCACGGTTTTCCTCTGTGAAATGCTGACACAATGATGGATCAATGCATGGATGGATCACAGGCGAGGACAAGGAGGTGTGCTCAGGGGTCTCAGGTCAAGTCTTAGTCTTGCTTTCCCCAAAGCAAGTTGCACTTTTCCAAGGAGGATGCTGGAAAATCCCTTCGGTCGGTGCCAGCAGTGGTGAGCGCAGTCAGGAGGTGCTTGTGGAACAGAAATTAAACATCGAGAATCACTGGCCCCTCTCACCCCCATCAGTGCTTGTCCTTCGCCAAAACCAGCTCCACGCCTGCACCTGGCCCTCATGCCAGGGCCCAGCTCCATTTGTGGTCGACACTGTCTCTGCTTCCTCCTGTCCCATGCTACCTGCTGGCTCTTGCAGTGAGCTTTTTAGGCCGATGCTTAACTAAAATTTTGTACTTTGTGGCCAGGCTCCAGAGGGTACTGGAATCCAGTACCCTAAGCATTTCATCTAGGACTCAACTGCATGCTCAGTTCTTTGCAGCCCCTTTACTGGATCTTCCTCAGATCACTGACACAGAATTTTTAAAAAATCGTTACTCAGGTTTTAATGCCAAGGGGGAGCTGAGTCAGGTGCTGTCAACCCAGCAAGTCTGGATTAAAGTGGATGTTTTCTGAACCCCAGTCATCCTTGTGATGTTAGAGTTCCCCCCAACACAGCAAACCTTACACATCGACCATTTGCAAGTATCCCATAGATGTAGAATCTCATCAGAAAGTCTAATGTAGCCATAAAGCTCCTTAACTGGAAGAGGAACACGGGGTCCCCACATCTTGGTCCCTTCTACCCAGCTGGTTCTCCAGAGAGCACCATGGAGTCCACTAGAGAAAGGGAGACTAAAGACTGTAGAGGCCTCTACCTGGTGGTTCTACTGGGGAAGAGTCAGAGTCCAGGGCTTGGGTTGGCATCCATACCTAGCTTTGCCAGGTATGGCAGGGGCCTCTTGCTGTATCATTTTTGTCCCTGAAGCCTCCAAACCTCAGTTTCCTCATCAATAATGTGAGGACAGTAAGACCATCTGTTTCTGGCTCTGCACATAAACCTAGTCAGGTAAGTCAAGGTATTATTATTGGTTTTTATTTATTTTAGTTTTAGGTTTTTTTTTTTTTTCAGGTTTTTTTTTTGAAACAGGGTCTCGCTTTGTAGTTCAGGCTGGCCCTGAGCTCAGCCTCCAACTCACATCACAGCAATCCTCCTGCCTCTGCCTCCCGAGTGCTGAGATTACAGGCGTGAGCTACCACGCCCGGCACTGTGGTATGTGGTACTGACTGCTGCTGGGGTGAGTCTCCATGCCCAGTATTGTATGTGGTTACCAGGGATCGAACCTTGGCCCTTGCACTTGCAAGACAGGAGCTGGAATCACTGAACTAAATCCCTGGCCCCTATTGTTATTTTTTTGTTGTTTGCTGGGTATAGAAAGTCAATAGTAATCGTTGTACTTTGAATTTGGGGAATTAGCTTACAAGTAGAAATAGTATCAATAATAAAAATTGCCTGTGTTTTAATGTGTGTTCTCCTTTAGTAAGCATTTCAACCATGAGCTGAGTCTTTCCAATTTAAAAGACACTGAGTGGTTTTGCTTTATCACTTGTAACATCTCTTAGGAGTCTCTGAACCGTCCAGTAGTGGTCTGAGCTCTTAATCAATGAATTTTCACTTTTCCTTATCCAAGTGAGAACAAAATATCAACTCAGCATCTCTAAAGAATAGCAAAGAAACAAAAGTAACTGCATTCCGGGATGACATACTTAGTCCCCGGGGTATTACACTTCCTGCTTCCACTTTTTTAAAAAAGTTAAAGATAGAATCGGGAGGAAGGACAGATAAAACTCCCATACTCTTGATGTCCTTTGTACCCATTATGCAGAAAGGAAGAGTGTTTCTGAGAAGAGCACCTAGAGCTGGCCATTGGGGATGGGGGTGGTGTCCTGGGGAGCTGACCGTGGCACAGCTTGGCGAGGTTGGCAAGGGCCCTGCAGCCAAAGCGGAGCATCGTGCGGTGTTCTGCGGCAGAAGAGCCAGGTCAGCAGCAGAGGAGGGGAAGACACTACACTCTGGCTACTCATTTGCTCAAAACCTGGAGATTATTTTTATAGCAAGTTTTATTAGTCATGTATATAGCACATCTGAATTCTTTTTTTATTCCCACACAAATTAGAAGCAGCACACATACACACACGCATTATTATACATGTAACACAGTATCATTAGGAAATTTACATGCCATTCCCAATGCCACCTTTCAGATGCTCTCCCCGGTTGTGGTCGTGTGTCCGCATGCTCTCACATGTGTGTGACACACGGAGCATAGCATGTTCACACTCACACACATGTGCACTCCTGTACTTTGTTGGCAGGAACACTGTGCCACCTTTCAGTGCGTATCTCCCAGCCCGCCGTCTGCATTAGGAGGTTTCCCACTCCAGTCAGACATTTGGGGAACTGCCAATGGCCATGTTGTTCTCCTTTCCGTAGTGCAGCTGCCGTGACCTGTTTATCAAATTGTTTACTGAAAGGCATAGAGTTATTTGTAACATGTATTTTTAGGACTGGTACTAAGATGCTTATAATCAGAGTTATTTATTTACATACCTCCCTAGGTACTTCTGTAGGTTAAACTTTGGTTGTTTTTCTCACTATGTAGTTCAGGCTGACCTTGAACTCACTATGTAGCATGAGCTGTCCTGAAACTCAAAATGATCTCCTGCCTCAGCCTCCCGGCTGCTGAGATTACAAACCAGGGCCACCAGCTGAAGACCTTTGGATCCTCATGTTCTTGCCCAATAATAGTCAATGTTTAAATGAGAGTTAAGTAAAGCCTTTCTTTTGAAATTGCCCAAATGCAGGCTTCTTTAGAAAATATTTTCTAATGGAGAAAGTGGTCAGGCTTTCTAGCTAAACTGTTTATAATACAGTTTACTGCAGGGCCCCTGCCAACCTCGCCGAGCTGTGTGGTTCACCCCATGGCAGCTCCCCAGGCCGCCACCCCCATCCCACTGGCCAGTTCCAGGTGCCCTTCTCAGAAACACCCTTCCTTTCTGTATAATCATGTTTCTGACTAAACATGATTATTTTTCACAAATATTTAAAAGTGCAGCTGAGAAGCTGTATCTGGACTATTTTGTTGGGGCATAACTGAGTATATTGATTAGATACTTCAAAGAAGATTTTCTAATCCAGAATTTCCTAATCCACTTTGAATCCAGAATTCAAAGTGTTCCAAAGTTCCAAACGTTTTCAGTGCCATCTTAACATCCCAGGTAGGAAATTCCTCACCTGACTTCACATGACAAGTTATAGTCATATAACTTGGTGCCTCATATGGCATAAACTCAACTTTGAGCTGTCTGCACAGGTATATATGAAACTTAAATGAATTTTGAATATTAGGTCCCATCTTCAAGATTTAATATTCTTGCTAAGCAAACATTTCAAAAACCTAAAAAAACCAAATTGGTCTAAAACATTTTTGGCTCCAGGTATTTTGGATAAGCCATATTCAAACTGGAATTGACCTCTGTGAGTTTCTAGTCCAGGGGCCTCATGTCCCAATGGCCCATGGGTCCGGAGACCCTCCAGGTTCTCCCAGGGCCACAGCAGTCCACCCTGGGCCATGTGACCTCATCAAACATTGTTTTTACTCTAGTATGTTGGCAGAACATGGTGGATTCAATATAGGCGATTTCTTCTTGTTTTCTCCTACCAATCACTGAGAGAGGATTTGGGGACATAATGGTGGACCGTTTTGCCTTTGTCCTGTGCTGTTAGAGACAGCAGCCCTGGGAAGAAGTCCTAGAGTGTTGCCATAATCATGTGTCTCACGTGTGCAGTGGCCCGACTGCAGTGTGCACGTCAGTACCGCGCAGGTGAGGGGAAGGAGTGATACATGCGAGGGACAGCCTTCAGGCTGGAGCGATCCTCTGGCTGAGGTTATAGAGGGGTGGAACGCAGGCTCTCTCCCCGTGTGCCGTGCACACTGGGAGTCACGTGCTGATGTTACTGAGGCTGGGAAGGCGACATGAGGTGGGGAAGGATCTGAGCTTTGGGACAAGGTGGACTTGTGCTCAGATCCTGGTCCCTCGTGTACATCGCTGTCCTTGAGCCTAGGCTGTTCCAGCTGAAAACACTGATGACACATCCCCAGTGTGTAGCCCAGGAGAGTCGTGTAGGATTAAAGGCCGGGCAGAGCCAGCAGATGTCAGCGGTGTTGACCACAGGATGGGTGGATGCAGAGCATAAGTCTGTCCCGCACATTTGCCCTCAGCTGTGTGGTGTGAGGCTCGACACCATGATTTCTATCCTGTGTTCTCATTAGAAAATGAATTGCACTTGGAGAAAAATGATATGTTGTGTTTGAAGTATTGAAAGCCCCAGGCTGGAATAACCAAGGATTGTGTATCAAGGTGTAGAACACATATGAAAAGAGTCTTTCTGTACCAAGTGGCTTGGGATGGCTGCTGGCTCTGCGCTGAGAGTTTCATTCACACTCGGACTCTCCTGCTCCATGTGTGGCACAGATGCTGGGAAACTGCACAAAACTCCACCTTGGTTTGCTGCTGTGGCCACGAGTTTGTAAAGGGTGTTGCTGTTTCTGCCCCCTTCGTGCCCATTTCCACATCCTGTCTCCTTGACCCAGGACTTCCCCTTTCGGGACTCTGCCCGAGGTGTCAGCCAGATTTCTGGCACTTGCTCCCTCTGCAGGTAATGCTCGCCAAGCTCTGCCTCTAAGACTGTGCATTTGAGGAATTTTGATTTCATTTTTCCCTGCTGGGGCTGTCCAGTGGCTTTGCAATGCCTGCCTGTGAAGTTCCCGCTTCTCAGCCCAACGTGTGGTGGGCTGCCTGTCCATGCCTGGATGCCGTGCCCAGGACAGTCTCACGCCCCTGCCCCTGCCCTCGCCCTCCAGGTCAGGAGGGATTTCCTGGAGACTATCGCAAGAGGAGGATTTATTGGGAGTGTTTTATATACCAGGCAGCTAAAGAGCCAAGGAAGTAGGCTGGGGCAGGGCGAGGAGCAAGGCATGGGTGTGAGTTTATCTGAAGTCCAACCTCAGCCTGATCACATGAGAAATGTGAGGCATAGGTGCCCCAGATGGTGGCCTTACTTTGAGAGGAGGAAGCTGCCTTTTAGACACCGGCAGGCTGCTGGTGGGTTGAGGAAGTCGTCTTCCTAGGTATTTGCTCCAGCGGTGACCTACCAGGGTGATTCTCTGAGTATCACAGCCTCCCGCACCCACCGCAGCTGGTCTAGGGAAAGGAATGCAGGCAAGACCTCACTGAGGCCAGTGATCAAACTCCTACTGATCCCTCAAGGCCCACACAGATTCCACTTTGTGCAGTTTCCTAGCTCAGAAGCCTCCTGCTGAATTCATGGTGATACCACATTTGTGTCTTGTGTATGTCTCCTCTGAGAGTTGGGGTGACTTGGCTCAGTGTCTGGCTTCCTGGTGGACTAACGAGTTTCCTGAGGACGCAGCATGTTTTAATTTGCCTTTAAATGGCAACTCCCCAAACCCCATGCTGTCCCCATGTGGCCATTGAGCAAAGGTCTTTTGAATTGCAATGAGCTGTAGCATAGCATCCTGGCTGCCTTGAGCTGTGGCCCTGCAGGGTTGCTCCTCTAATCCTGGCCCATCTGGGGGCTCTTCAGGAATTCTATCTCAGCCTGCTGCTCTTTTCTCCCAGAATCCCTTGCAATTGAGACTGTGCAGCGGGCTCTCTGGGTTTTCCTTTTGGAACAGCGTTCTCTTCCACCTGCTGCCCTGGCCATTTCCTCCTCCATCTCACCAGGCAGCCTGGGCACCAAGGCCTCAGGAAGAGGCCCTGAGCAACTGTCTGTCCTTGGATCACATTCACAATCTGGCCGGTGGCACAGCCTGGCCAGCGACACTGAGTGCTGGGATTTATTGGTGTCATTGGGAAACTCATTTGGAGGAAAACTGGGATAACTGATAGATCCAAGAATCATTGCAGGAGGTTGGAAAGGCTACCGTTTCCTAGTTTGGTTGAGAATTAGTTTCTGCAAGCTGCAGTCACAAGCCAATATCTACATGGAAAACATCCGGGCACTTCCTCAATTCATCAGCAATCTTGTTCATTAGTTTCTAGGTATCGTGTGCTGGGTGAGGGCAATAAGTAAGAGGCAAACTTGGTGTTCAAGGAATTCATAATCAAGGGAAGATGAGGTAGAGATAGATCTCTACCCATCTTGTTCTCTGTAAAGGAGTAATATGACATGCACAAGAAGGACAGTGCATAGGGATTCAGTACAAATTTAGTGTGTGATCCAGTGTGCACTTTTCGTACTCAAGGCCCCGAGTTCAGTCCCCTTCCCCATATCCCAAAGAAGCATTTGGTATCAATGGTTGGAAGGATGCAAAATTGATTTCATCTCCTTGGTCTCAGTTGTGACTCTTGAGGAAAGTCTTTTAATTTTCTCAACTCTATCCTTTTCATCGGTTACGTACAAGTAACAGTAGTGCCCACTTTGCAGAATTGTCAGTCAAGATCAAGAAAGATGACCTGTGTCAAATACCAAGTGGCATAAATTGAAAAATATTAACCATGGCTGCGGATGTTATTATGAAAGGGCCAGTTCTTCAGGGGCAGGAAGCTGTGCACAGAAGTGGCATTTGTGTAGAGCTCTGACTTTTCACAGGCAAGGAAGGACTCAGTGGGAGGATCAGCTGGACAGCAGGGGTAGGAGGGAGATTGTGTGACTTATTTGAGAGCTAGCAAAGGTCTGGAGGGAGTGGAATGTGTTGGCGAGTGTTTGGCGGGTTTCTGTTCCTACCGAAAGCTATGGTTTAATACTAAGCAAAATAAACCAGACATGTAGGGTGAAACACTGCATGGCTTCCCTTGTGTGAGAAACCCAGTAAACAGGAATTAAAGGGCAAAAGAGAAGGTAGATGCTCGGAAACAGGGTGCAGATCCTTTGCAAATGGGCAGGGGATTCATAGCTGGTGGGAGAGGGTGGAAAAGTGATGAAAGCAAAATGAAGATGGGCGATGTCCACGTACCAGCTCCCTGTGAGGAATGCAACTGTGCCTCGAGGACTAATACAAACAAAAATTTAAAACAGAGAAATCTGTGTTGGGTGGGTAGTGAGAACTTCATCAGTATTTCCTGTTTTCTTTCAATAGGCCTTGGGTTATATTTTTTGCTGTGTGTTAGCATTGCTTATCTTAAATTTCTCTTATTGCAAGATAAAATCAAATGTCCTCCTGTAAAAGGTGTGAAGATTGGCTCACTTCTCCCCACCTGGAAGAAAATTAGCTGCCTATTTCCTTCCCCTTCTACTGCTGTCCCTCAAAGATGGTGCCGTTCACTGTGGAACACCTGGAGGACTCTGCTGCCGCGCTAGGAGTAACCCTCCTCTGTGCCCTCCACACACCAGCCACCAGCCGCATGGGCCACTGTGCCACTAAAGTGTGCTTAGCTGGACTAAGAGGTGGAATTTTAATTTTGTTTAATTTAGAACCTTTAAATTCCATTGTCCACAGGGCCTCAGGTCTAGCATCCTGGGTAGTGTGGCCATCCAGACCACAGATGCCCTCAGAGGGAATGCCTAGAGGAAACCACTGAGTTGGCATCTGAGTACAGTCAGGAAGGTGGTGCCGTGGTTGTTTGGAGAATGTTTAGGAAGCCTATGGCTGAGCCAGCATGTTCCCGTAAGGTGTCCTGAGAAATACTGGGCTGGAGAGTGAGCTGCATGAAGCAGTGGCCACTCTCAAGCCCTGCTGGTAAGTATATGCTGTCTGTCTGTCTGTCTGTCTGTCTCTCTCTCTCTCTCTCTGTCTCTCCACACAGTACAGAAGGGTTATTTGTCTTCTCAGCTTCAAGTTTGAAAATAACGAGAAACTGTTCTGCAGAGCCCTGAGCATAGGGATGACAAATCTTCTAGCCTCTACTGTGTGTGAACAGCTAATGACAAGAGTTGGCTTTGTGTCACATGGACAAAGACAGTGAGAAATAGTACAGACTTCATAAACCAGGGCAAATCGGCAAGATTCCGTTTGAATGAAATCTGGGCCAGGGACGGGTGTTTCACAGTGTCTGTGTGGAAGCTGGCGTTTTGATGATTAGTCTAGGAAGAATTCTTAGTCTAGGAAGAATTTCTTCATTGTGTCACTTAGTGGAGTGCTGTGTTGTGATGAACTTGCATCACCTAGCTTTACTGTGTACATTCAGCGAATTCAGCCCCAGGCCCTGAGGGTAATCTGGTGCAATCCTCTTAAAGAAACTTGCCTTTTAAGGACTAAAGCTGTTAATCATATTAAATACACACACTCAGGGAAAAATCGCCAAATAGGCATAAATCTAAAAACAGTCCTTGAATGAGCTCAGTGGGGGTTTTAGGGGAGGCGCTGGACGGGGAGTCGATGATATCTCCAGGAGGTCGATGTGGAGCTGCAGGGAGGCTGCTGGGGCTCTGGTCATCGCGCTGTGGACTGGTCTGCTGTGGGCCAGGGCGCACAGAAGGCAGAGGCCAGCTCAGAGGAATTTAACCATATGGAAGATTAGTTATGTCACTGAAGGTGTATCGAGGAGATAGATTCTTTCAAACTTATTGCTTGAGTTGTGTTTGTTTTGATTTCTATTGGGTCCTCTTGATTTTGTCTAGATCTGTTCAGTGAGAAAGAAAATTCCATCTGTGCCCATTCCTTTTGGTCAGGGGAAGTTTACTTGGTGGATAAGGTTCTGGGCATGGGGACATCCCAGCTATGTTTATGTGGAGGGTCTAGGACAAATTTTCTGGGTTGCTAGTCCTCAGGCTTTGTTTTTGAGGAAACTACGGGTGTAGTGTGATCCCCATCCTTGGCCTATGGATCATTTTACTTGTTACACAACTTTCAGTGAAAATACATTGCCAAGTTTGACCGCCATTTTACTTGAGCTAATAAGGACTTTGCCTGGTTTTCCAAAGACAGCATTTTGTGAGTGATGGGCTGAACTGATGGAGAAACCTTCTCACTGCTGTCCTCTAAGGCCAGGTTTCACAAATATAGCTTTATGGTCCATCTGCCTTGTGTCCTCCGGTGCAGACCAAGGCAGGAGCTGTGGACCCAGCTCTGTGCTATAGAGTCTAACTTTTGTGAGACATCACCTGCTCCTTAGGTTTGTAATCCAGTCTGTAGGCAGACTATTTTGTTTTCACTTTGACTGTGATCTTAGGAGCAGTACCTCCTGTTAGGACCCTCGTGCTGCTGGGACTGCTGTGAATTCTGAGGGTTGTGTGAGGCCTTAGAGTTGGGGTGCGACTGGTGAAAGCTCTAAGGTCAGGATAATCCTCACAGTGGTTTGTCCAAAGGAAGATTGGGCCACTGTCATGGCAGTCAGCCTCAGGGACCCGGTTCAGGATCAGGGCTGAGTTTTGTTTTCTAGGGGGCAGTTCCGCCCTCCTGGTCCACTCGCTGTGTTTGGTGGAAGTGTCGTATGTTTAGCGGTTGATATCTGTGGCTTCACTCTGTCTTGGCTCTAGGTCCAGGAATTGGATTAGACACCATTTAATGCAGCCGTGAGCACTTGAAGACATGTTTTATCTGCAGGGGAACAGAATACCTTGTCAGATTTACCAGGGAAATCTGTACAAAACAACCTGAAGGCCTCATTGCTCCCAGGCCAATAGTGTGGTTGAGTTAAAGTCTAGTCATCTGGACCCGTGAACAGAGCTTTGAAGTTGCTGATAACTTCTGTGTTCAGCGTCCTTAGCAAACAGACACTCCAATATTTTGCAGTTAAACCACCCAAAATCTTAAGTACAGAACCTGGCCAGGTTCTTTGTTTTTGTATAGATTTCAGATTAAAATAATTTCTATTTCTTTTGTTTTAAACATTTTACATTTGTGCATCATGAGCAACATTTCAAAAAAAATAATAGCAAGTGAAGAAACATATTCACTTAATTTATTTTGTAGATGAATGTTTTCTTCTTCACACATAATGAGTGATTATGGAAGTGTGTGCTATACTGGGTTGGTTTCCAGA
Source organism: Petromus typicus (assembly GCA_004026965.1). Classification (NCBI taxonomy): domain Eukaryota; kingdom Metazoa; phylum Chordata; class Mammalia; order Rodentia; family Petromuridae; genus Petromus; species Petromus typicus. The sequence continues at coordinate 69,814 of PVIR01000155.1, forward strand.
GAGAGCATCTGAAGAGACCCAAACTGGAGGCCCCAGCGGGTGAATGTAAAACCGAGAGAGATTCAGACTCTGGCTATGGTGCAAACCTTTGGAGTGATGCCATGAGAATACCGGAAGGGGATTTGATATGAGGTGCCTGGGATAAAAGGATGAACTTGTAGCACACACCTGTTGCCACTGTTGTCTCTGGCTTTGGGCATCTTGGGAAATTTTTCCTTTCTTTGGTGGTGGCTGTTTTTGTTACTGTCAGGTTTGTTTTTGTTTTGTTGTTGCTGTTTTGAGACCGAGTCCAGGTTGACCTCAAACTTGCGATCCTCCAGCTTCATCCTCCTCCATGCTGAGATTACAGCTATGAGCTACCATGCTGGGCTTCCTGGAAATTTATTTTTGGAAATAGTTATTTTCAGCATCTCTGTGTCATTTTATTTTTGGTCTCTGAAAGCATGAAAACCTTTGTAAGCAGTCGTGTATCTCCTTAGCCAAGAAGCACCTCTCAGCCCCCACCCAGCTCCTTCCTGCCGTCACGTACTCCCATGTAGCATGTAGTCTGTAATTCCTGATGTCACTTCCATCTTGTTTCTAACCATGTCTCGTGTGCGGGGTGTTGGGTGGCACAGGAAATGTGTCCACTTATCAATCCGCTTGCCTGTTGGAAAGCACTTTGTCAGGTTGTCGTGTTGCATGTGTAAATATAGAAATACACATTTAAAACTCGATAGACACTTTGCTGTCATTCTCTTTTCCTCTCACACATGTCTCACTTGAATCCATATTTGGAAATGATGTGCGGGCAGGAGTTGGACCAGATGTGGATATTTAGAAATGATTCTACAGACCCTCCCAGTGAAGGTGACTGTCCGACCTCTGACATTGTGATGTGTGTCCGTGTCCTGTATGTGAATAAAATAATTACCCTGCATTTAGCTGCCTCAGTCTATCTCCACAGCCTATGAAGAAATGATGACTGTCATTTGGTCCTACAGCTCTTCCAGTGCATGCACAGCTCAAGGAAATGCTGTCTGGCCTCATGGGTGGGGTGACGGTGAACAACAGTCTCATGCTGCCTGATTAAGGACAGACTCATTCATTAGGCCACCGCTTCCACTCCAGCAGAAAGCCCTCAGAGGTACCCATCCTGAGACAGGGTGGCAGCTGCTCTGAGCATGGCTGTTACCACAGCTCTGCGGTCTTGGCTCTCCGGCATTCTGGGAAGGTCTTCATTTGGCTGCACTGCTTCGATCTCATCTCTTGTGCTTTCTACAGCAGCCTTCCCAGGCAGGTGTCATGAGGACTTACTGGAAAAATCTGCTTAGCATTCTTTCAGTGTTTGCAAAGGGTGGTGTTATTTATGTCCGGTTTGCTCATTCAGAAAACATGGAGCTCATAGTCTTGTCTGATAGCTGTGTTTGTGGCTAGTCTGTGCCATGATGATGGGAGACAATGTCCCCACTTTGTTCTTCTGTCCCTGATGCCATTAACGTCAACAGACATCCCAGGTTCATATCTGTGCAAGCAGCAAGGGAGGGAATCCCCATAGCATGGGACATCCTCAGTTAGCCACCTGCCGACAGAGCAGGTGGAGCTGTATCTCGGGCCCCTTTCCTGAGTCTTGCAGGACAGGACCACCTGGTCTGGTTTATCCCACAGAAAGACAGGACTGGGTACCTCCTGTGAAACCAGCACTCTCACCTGCTCCACACAGGTGTGTGTTCATTATGTCACCGCTGAGAAGACAGGATCAAAGGCATCCAGAACTAGTGTGCCTGGGCCACTGTGTGGGGTACAGTTTAGTCAACCTGGGGCTCAGCTATTTCCATTTTCTCTTTGCCCTTTGGATTTGTTGTTTTAATGAGTGCCTAACTGAAGATCCTCAGCCTTCTGTCCTTTCATCTATGCCTGTGATACTTTCTTCTTAAGGAAATGCTCTCAACTTTTACTTCTCTCTAAAAATGAAAAATACCGGGCCAGGGTTTTAGCTCAGTGGCTCCGGCACCTGCCTTGCAAGCGCAAGGGCCCAGGTTTGATCCCCAGTAACCACATAACATACTGGGCGTGGAGACTCATGCCCAGCAGCAATCAGTACCACATACCACAGTGCCGGGCGTGGTGGCTCACGCCTGTAATCCCAGCACTCGGGAGGCAGAGGCAGGAGGATTGCTGTGATGTGAGTTTGAGGCTGAGCTCAGGGCCAGCCTGAACTACAAAGTGAGATCCTGTCTCAAAAAAAAAAAAAAAAAAGAAAGAAATACCCTACTGTATAATGCAGCAAATTATTGGTTTGCTTGTTTGTTTGAAATATTGGTCGATTTGTCAGAAGACCTTGCCTCTCCAGGTGTGAGAGAGCAGTTCCCATAGACCGGCTCATTAGGGTGAGCTGCTGTGGCTCCTGTCTAAGGGGAGATCTTGGAGACCTAGGCCAGGTACAAGCTAGATGTCTTCAGCTTCCTTTAACTGTCATGTCCTAACTAAATATTTGTGTTATCATCATCAATATTTTACAATTCCATATCTATGATTCCAGAGAAGCATTTTTCCTTCTTTACTGTTTTCCAGAAAGACATAAAAGAAAAAAAAAAAATCCTAAGCATTCTGAGATTGAATGTTAATTAAAATTGATGTTTAGATTCTGTGCCTGAGTGATAGTTTACTGGTTCTTGCCCTGTTTTACTTGTTTTGGGGCATTAGGTCAGATGTTTGTGCCAGGCAGGAGCTACACACAGTGCACACCTGCAGCAGTGAGCCAGCTCTTTCCTAGGCTCAGCCCACAGGATAGACCACCCTGAAAAGAGCCCTGGCCTTGGTCTCAGCTTCGCCGCCAAGGACTCACTGTTTGTTCACTCTTTGATAAGTTACTGAATGTCCAGGTGTCTCACTACAAAAAAGAGTCCGCTGGCCCAGCACTGTCTCTGTCTGCTCCAAAGGTCGAAGATGGCAGGATATGGAGGCACTGTCCAGCGATCAGCCCATCCATGATGGAACCGGCTGTTCAATTCCAGGCTCTGCTGAAGCAGTGACCTTCCCCTTCTGTCCCTGGCTTCTTCCTGAGCCACCATAGCTGTTAGAGAAGGGAGCTGTTCACACACCCCTGGGAGCAAGGGGTGCAAGCTGGACCAACCACACAACTGATAAGTCCAGCACAGCAGACTCCCCTGCTCATAGTGCTTAAGAACTTGAGGAAACAGCAAACCCTTCAGCTGGGCATGGCCCCACTGAGAGCACAGGGCTCCCTGTCACAGTGGGCCCCACCCAGGAAGCCAGCCCTGCTGTCGCGACTTGACCAGAGATGGAAGGCTCTTTTTGTTTTGTAGAAGACTGAGTAGTGTCTCACTCTCCCACCAGTTGTTATTATAATGTCTTGTTATTATTATTGAGACCATAGTTTTGTGTGTGCGTGCGTCTGTGCGTGTGCGTGTGCGTGTGCGTGTGTGTGTGTGTGTGTGTGTGTGTGTGTCTGTGTAGTGTTAGGGATTGAACCCATGATCTTTGCACTGAGTTACATCTCTAACCTTTTTAAAACAATTTTTTAAAAATTGAGGGGCAGGAGCTTGCTAAGTTGCTAAGGTTGCAGTCCCCCTGCCTCAGTGTCCCAGAGTAAGATTATAATTTTAAATGATAATATTTCCGGGCCTGTTTTCCCTTGTGAGAGCACAAAATCCTTTGGCTGAAAACTATGGTTGTCTCAGTTTCTCACCCTCTAGCCAGGTAAATGATATGATGCATTTGTTGGATGCAAAGAATATAATACTTATTCTCACAGGAGAATTTGTCATTTTTTTTTTTCAGGGAGACTCTGTGCCAGGGAAAAGGGGTCTTCAAAGCCCACTGAAAAGAACCAGAGAAACATTTAATAATGTGTTCAGTGTAACTGAAATGGGCCCTCCGGTGAGCGTCTAAGATGGAGCCAGGTCTGTGCAGCGTGAAAGCAAAGAACATTGTTTTTCTGATGCCACAGAACTCATGATATTTGTTGTTATTTGGGGCCTCAGGAGAGACAAAGCAGAGTGAGGGAAGTTGGGGACCAAATTGACAGTAAGCTTGGCATTTTCTTAGCTACACACTTATTCTGTGTGATTTTTAAATGAACGACTTTGTGTGTAGGGGCTACTGACTGCCACGGGTACCCCACATGGCACAGATCCCCAAAAGGGTTGTAAGTTGAACATAATGGCTGCACAGCGGCGTGCGGAAGAGACCTCCAGGGTGAGACTGATGAGATGTGCTCTGACATTCAGGGCCTTGGTTGCTGGATTTCTTCCAGAATTTTCTGGCAGATCTTTTAACCAAGAGACATCAATAGCTCAGTTATCTTCAATAACCTGTACTCTCCAAGAAAATTTAGAATCCATCCAAATAGAAGGGAAATAGAACTGTTTATCGGCACAGTCTTTTCTTTAAGCATCTTTGTCAGAAATGATCTAGGTGGACAGAGTGGAAATGGCGCTTCTCCTTTTGTCTTACGTTGCAGCTCTGCCCTAGAATGGCTTCCTCCTCCAGTTTTCTGGAAACAGTATGTCTTCATTAGCTAATCCTTTGCATCTAGGTCATTTGAATTTGCTCGCAATCTAGGTGGTTCCTGTAAGTTCATATTTGAGTTCAAGTTCAAGTTCATCGCCACATCACTGCACTTAGTTGAGTGACACAGCCTCTGTGGCTAAGTGTGTAGGGAAAAAAGTGGGACTTGTCTGAAGAGTGGTCCCTGGAGGACACGGACAGAAGGCCCACCTCGGTCCATCCCAGGAGGAAATCGTTCTTTGGCTCTCTAGACCCGCAGGCTGTCAATCTATGGTCAACATAGATTCACTTGGAGACCAATGAAATTGTCCTAAAATAGACTGAATACAGAGGAGGCACAAGAAGGGGGCATCCACTCCTCACACATGGAGGGTGAGGCTAGTGGGACCCCCTGGGGGGTGGCCACCTTCGACTGTACTGAGCTTGTGGACTTTATCAGAGCTGGTGTCTCCAAGCCAGAGTGAAAAGAGCAGGGTGCTGAGCTGCCAGAGCTGCAGGCCTCGTGTCTCACATCATCTTGTTCGGGGACTTCACATAGAGACAAACTGATGAGCACTTTAGTCCTTAACTTCCTTAGTGATAAAATTAAGAAGCCAAGAAGACAGCTTGTGAAACAGTGATGGCAAGATACTAGAAATTAAAACTTTTTCCTTCCTTCTTCTTTTTTTTTTTAAGAGCATAAGTACTTTAAATCTGTGCTCTTAAACTAGAATCAAGTCTCCCAGAGCTGAAGAGGACTGAGAAGTAGTGTACTGTGAGGTTAGGGAGCTGCTAATGTACAGGCTTTCCTGAGACGAGATCACTCTCCATGTACTTCTGCTCAGTTTTGGACGAGGGTGCGAAGGTTCTTCCTGTAATAACTGCAAGGTCTGTGACTGTTGTTCGTCAATCGACTCATTCGTTCAGCAGTTGTGTGCCAAGGACCACATTCAATACTACTGAGACCAAAGAACAAGACAGACCCTGCCCTGTTTTCTTGGACATAACAGCCTCCCGCCCCCAGAGAAAAGTCCTAGAGCACAGTGTGGACAGCGGCAGTGACATCATGTTTCTGAAAACACATCAAGTGCCTTCCGGTTCTCTGCCTGGAGACATCCACTGTGGATGCTGTTAACATGGTCCTTTCCCACCTCAAAAATTATATTTTGATATTTTGAGTTTTTTCCTCTCCATGGAAACATACCTCTACGTTTATAATTAGTTATTTTGGAGTCAAAGTTCCCGCACTTGTGAATTTCAGTTGTCAAGGAAATGGGCTGTGAAGCTTGGGGCATCCTACATCGGGACCCGGTCTGCATCAAGACTGCATCATTCTCAGTTGTAGTCGCTCAGGAGCCATGTACCTTGAGGCTGTCTCTCTAATTCTCATCTCTAATGTAAAATCAGTTCTGAACAAGGAAACTCCAATATGTAGAACACAGGGATGCTCATTTTGTCTAGAGTCTGAGGTTTTCTGTCTTTACAAAGCACAGTAGACCAGACTTCTCCCACCTGCCCTCCCCTCTCCCAGTGTGCTAGGGAGTAGGATGCCCCACTCCTCAGATTCCCTGCTTTACCTGTCTTGGCTGCTAGTGATCATTTTTTTTCTCTCTGAATTGCATGATGTTACCAAGGAGGTTAGAGTGGGGTTAGTAGGATCCGCAGGGCCGAGGTAGCTGCACATGGCTTTGTGCTCAGATTTGGAGGGATGTAGCATCCAGGTGTACATAGAAGATCTCTTGTACGCTGTGTTAGCGTTGTCACCCTAAGGGGCTCCCGCCTGCTTAGCACTGTTCCTGTTGGCTTTTAGCACAACCAACAGAAAAAGTGCCTTGAGGACAACTGAAGGGTTTTTGATGACATAGAAAGTGAGTCTTCATCCTGTGAGGTCTGGTTTGGGGTGGTAAGCTTCTTGGGAATTCTGACAGCCCCACCAGTACTAGGCACGGAGCAGATAGCCATTGAATACTTCACTAGTTGAGTGGAGACTGAGGGAGAATTTTTTTTCTCCAAGTTAAACAGTCTTAACTTTGGCTTTATCTGAATCACTTCATTATTCTCTTAAAATGTAGACAACTATGAGAGAGTAGACCCAAGATTGTATGTTGCTAATACATTCCCAAGGGATGCCAGTCACTCTGACCCAAAGGTGTGCCAGCTTGGCAGAGGGAATAGAATGTACCTGCTGTAATTCTTGTCCTGGGAGTCCATTTCAGTTAACAGTGGGGCAAGACATCCCATCCTCCTCTTTGTGCTCAGGGACACCGACTGTTGGGCTTGGACCCGCCGAGCAGCTCGCTGACAGCGTGGTCCCCAGTGGTCCAACTGCTTCCTATTCCCTCCTCACCTGGGGAAGGGCGGGACATGGAGTCTTCTTTTTACTCTTTCACTTCAATCATTAAATTTGCAGAGTGCCCTTTCCCTCCGAGCCCTTATCCACTATCCCTGTCCTTTGCTTCTTCCTTCTTCTGAAACCAGTTTGAACCAAGATAATATCAGGCCAGTTATTTTCCTCCTGCAACTCCCCTGGTGCATGTGTCTCGGAAGTGAACTTTCTGTTGCAGACTGCACAAGTCCCACAGGTATTAGCATTAGAAAGTGTCACCTCTTTATTCGGTGATACCTTCAGGGACGCCTGTTTGCAGTGAGCAGCAGAAACTGGTTCTGGCTAAATTAACCAGAAAAAAAACCCGTTAGAGAACACTGGGCAATTCACAGTGTGGACAAGATGCTGAGCACGGACTGGAGGGCTGCTGAGGTTAGGACTGGGCCTCAGAATGCTGCGTCTCATTGGTTCCCTGAGCTTCTGTTTCTACTCCTTGTGGAGTGAAAGGACCCGGGCTGAGAAACTAACATTTTTCTCCTTCCGTACTGGGTGGCAAATCCTGCCTCTCACAATAGAATTTCTTGGTCACAGGGAAGCTCATGCTCATGAGAATTATTTAGCAAAAGTTCTGGGTTTTAAAGCAAATGGCCAGAGTTCTTTTATACTATAACTCCGAGGGTAAAAGTAATTGACCTCTTCCAGCAAGTGGAGGTACTGTCCTCATCCTGTAGGCAATGATACCCATCGGGATTTCACGAACAAGGAAGGGAGACCGTCAGGTAGAGAAGACCAAGGTCTTTCCAAAAGCTATGGCATCTGAACCAAAGTAGAGTCTCCTCCAGCAGCAAATTCAATTGGAAATTGAACATTTAGAATTCTTACTGGGATTTAAATGACATTTTAAAAACAGCCACTTTTTATAATGGGAGTGGAATCTGAATAAGACAAGTAATTCTTTGAGGAGTTTGAGTATTCAGTTATATTTTTTACTATCATGAATGTTTTCTAGCAGATGAAAAATTTGAATATTGAAGATATGCAAACATTACAATCAAGGATAATTGTGTCTCTGCTCTGACTCACATTTTGCTTTCTCTGCCTTCATCTTCTCTTGTACCCTATAGAAATGGGATCATAAACATAGAAGTCAAATTTGCATTTGTATAACTAATACCTGAGGCTTCTGGAGGGAAGCCTCTCCACAACTGGGGAAAGAGCTTGGAGAGGCATTTTCTGCATGAAGTCTAGGTTTTGTTTAGATAACAGGAAGAAAGCCTTTTATGTGTGTGGACATCAGAGCTCACTCAGCCCCTCTACATCTCTCCCTTGCTTGGTCTTTACACTAACCTTCTAAAGTCGGCCGAATTGGTGTCATTATGCTCATTTTCCCATTGAGGGAGTCATGTCAGAAGAAAGCGTCTGGATTCGAGATGCTGGGTAATGGCAGGACAATCTGTGCCACTCCGTTTTCTTCCTTTGGTGAATGGTAGGATTCGCCTTTCTGTGTCTCTTTGGTCTTTCTCACAAAGGCCATAGGAGACTTAATGGTATCCACGTGGTGCGCTAGACTCTCCAAATGAAGGAGCACCTGTTAGTGTTCGTTATATGTGCTCCCAGCGGTAATGATACTGGCTGGGGGGTTGGGGGGACACGGTGGGCCTTGCCTGAGCCTTCACTGTTTTCCTTGCTTTCAGGACTTGCTTCCCCATGAGGAGGCTACTTTGCGAACTGTAATTACATTTCTGAAACAGAGGAAGGGAAAACAACAGGCACCGTTTGGATGTGAAATCTGGGCATGTGCTTTACAGATGTGAACGTGCAGACTGGTTTCACCATTTCTCTCTTGCGTGTAAGACCCAAGGGTCTTACAAGCTCCGCGGGAGTCGGTCCTGGGTCACGTCACGCTTGGTCCAGTGCTGAGCAAACTGAATAGGGCCCAGGGCTCTGTTCTAAACCAGCCCCTCCCGGAATCTGCCCCACCGAGCGGCAGAGAAGCTGCCTGTGGACATAGCTGTTTCCTTCTCCCACAGCAGAGTCCAGGAGGAAGCACTGACCACTGCCCTGGGCATTGGAGGGCATGCCCTTACATCTGGGCACACTGTGAACATGAACTGCAGGAGCTAACAAGAAAGTGGCAGTCCACGTAGGTGCCAGGAGATTTTGCACGATGAGTATTTCTGTGACGCTTTCTTTGTTGGATGACAACACCGGCCTGCTTAGGAGATGAGTGGGGAGGGACGCAGGAGGCTGCGATGGAGGAGCTGTCACTAACTGGAGACCGACCCACTTCTTAAAATCCCTACGGCAGCTGATCAAAAAGAAGAATATGATTTTTCTTCTTTCCGATCTTTCTATACTTTTCTTTCACTTCAGCACTTATTTCCCTTTCCTCGCTTTTCCACCCCCTCCATTTTAGCTGTCAACATGATGAGATTTGCCTCATTTAATTTAAAAGACATCAGAATGTTAAAGCTCATTCTGACATGGACATATGTAAAATCATTGGTGAAACATACTGCTCGCCCTCCAAATAACCTATAGTTGAATCATTTAATATGATTTGAATAAGTCTTAATTAACTAGCTCTTAAAACCTCAGATGTCTTCTAATTATCACCACCATAACCATGAGTGTAAAGAAAAGTTGTACTATTTTATTACTGTGCTAAATAGTTGCATTCTTGGTTCTCCAAGAATAGATAAGGCAATGTTAAGTGTCTGGTCTTTGGTGGTTGTTGGCTGTATTGAATTCAGTTCATCTGTAAAATTTTTCCCTCAAGAATATTTTTCAACTCCTATAATTGTCCAAATGGTCAAGTTAGTGATCATCCAAGGATGTAATAAGAGACCATCTTTCCCTTCAAATAATGGCTTAAACCAACTTCAAATTCCTTGGGCTGCCTCGCCCTTCCGTGCTGCCCCCACTGGGCATGGCTCAGTCCAGCAGGAGAATCGCTTTCTGCCAACTTGATGCTCTGAAGCCCAGATTCCTACTGACTGGCTGAATTCCAGACAGAGAGAACATCACATCTGGTGCACTGTCTTGGTCACAGCAAGTACGAGGGTGGCCCAGGTTCACATGAGGAGGACAGACTTCAGTTCTATGAAGAAGTAGCAGCAGCACATCTTCCAGGGAGGGACAGTTGAGGAGAAAATCTTTGGAGATGAGCACAGGCATCATTATACCTGTTACTGCCTACAGTTTCCCACATTTCTGGGGGCCTAAGCTAGAGTATTCCTGAGAGTACTTGTAGGACCTGGAGCCATGAGTGAACCCATTGTGAAATTTCACAAAGTGAAGTCTAATATAAACCCTAAGAAGGAACATTCCTGGGAACTAGGAAATACTAGCTTGACATTCAGCACAGATATCTCTTTTGTTACAGCATCTCATGTGTTATAGGCGGCTTTGCAGCTCTGAAATCAGCCAATAGCCTGGCTATCAGAAGGCTCATGTTGCATCCTGGGGAGTGCCTAGGGCTCCCCATACTGGTTCTCAGAGGTGAGATCCTTGTTGCCAGCCCACTCCCAACAGTATACTGACCAGCGTTTGGTCATCTGTGTATTACTGGAGATTTAGCTCTGAGGCTACATAGCACATTGGACACTGCAAATGCAAAGGCAGTGAGTGACATCAAGCAGGTGGCTGAATTAGCAGCAAGAGATGGGCAACATAGATTCTGTGTACTGAGAGCATCAAAGACTGTCTTGGACCATCTGGTATGTTATAGCAAAACACCTCAGGCTGGGTTCTTTATAGGCAACAGAAGCTTAATTGGTTTGTAATTCTGGAGGCTGGAAAGTTCAGGTCAAGAGACCTCTCCGAGTCAGGGCGTTTGCTGCACTGTCACTTTGCAAGAGGGAGCAAGAGATATTTGCAGCCCCCAGCCCTTGAGAGTCAGCACTAATCCTCTGGAGGGGGGAGTCCTCCGACCTCCTCACCTTCCTGTGCCCCACCTTCGACACATGCTTGCTGGGGCTCACGCTCAGACCACAGCCAGTGCTGTGTGATGAGATGTTTGGCTGCCTGTCCAGAGACCTGCATCTCCAGTCCCTCTTCCAATACAGAGATCATTGTACCGACAGTGTGTGCTGTGCCCACTGGATGGTGCAAATGCACGATTGGCCCAGGTAGGCCTGAGTGCTGCATCTTAGCATTTATCCCATTAGTCCAGTTAAATGATTTCAGACCAATAATTTTATGAACACATATTAACAACGGGAATATTAAAGAACCATCAGTAAGTTTTAGATTTTCCAGTGGGATAAGAATAAAAATGCTATAGCATTTTTGTGCAACTACTTATGAAAAGATCTTTATGTGTGGCAGCTTATCAAAATCCTTGTTCTCATCTCCTTGGGCTTTCTTCTCATTGGTATGACTCCCAGTATTATTGTGGAGACTCCCTGGATTTCCCGAGTGAGTACGTGTGTGTGCACACATGTGCGCCCCACTGCCCTGAGGACTGGTATCAGAATGACTCTGACCTAAAAATGCACTCTAGATTTTAGCACTCTTTGAGCAGAAGGGAAGAAGAAGCATTTATAGCATGGAATTATCTGTCCCATTACCACCCAGGTGCCAAGGAAATGATGCTTTTCTATTAGGAGATCACAGTAAATCATATGAGAGGATGACAACCTTGTTAACATGGGTAAAGTTACTGTAATTTACGTGTAAATAACTTTTCTGTGTCAAGACATAGTATTATTCAAACCCCATAGAGCAGCATCTTTTCCATGAGGGAAAAGAAAGAAATATTCAGAACAGCAGTTTCCAGCAAAGAAGTCCACAAAAGACAATGGTTGCTTGTGGTAAATGGGCTTTGATTTAGTCATCTGCCTATCTGTATTACCGTTTTAAGTTTCATATTCATCCAAAATAGTATTTCAATAGTTGTCTCAAATACCAACTTGGGACATTGCTTGTTTATTTCATTGTAGAAAGAAATGTTTTGATTTTTTTTTATGTAAAAAGCCTAGAATAACCTAAATCTTTGTCATTAGGAGATTGCTTTTAAAAATTGTAATACATCTATGTGGTGGAACTATAGGTAGGATTATAAAAGAATGGAGGGAGATCTAAATACCTCTTCATTTATGTATATAGAAAGTAATTCACTAAATGTTACGGTTTTATTTTTTTTAAGTTTTAAATATTATGTACAGAATTTTCCATTCCGAATATGTCAGCAGAAAAGGACTGACAGTGTTTTAAGGATCAGCAAGTGTAAGGAAACCGTGTTGAAACAGTCTGGGTTTCTCAGAGGAAGGTGTTTTTTTGTGCTTCTATGAACTTCCGGGAGGAATTATGTACAAGATAGCTCAACATAAGGCAGGCATTTGCCCTGTGCCCACAGTGACAGGTAGGACACACTGTTTCTTCCCTTCTTCCTCAGGTTGCAGGTCCAGGCTTGGCTCTGAGGCTGGCATAGCTTTGGTATGAAGAGCTATAGCAATGAGGCTGCCGAGGCCAACCAAGGTTTCCCAGAGCTGCCTCCCTCCCAGGAGAGGACACTGAGGGCTGCAGTCAGCGAGGCTCCTTGCTGAGGATGACAATGATGGCGTGGGTCAGGGGACAGGAAAGCAGCTCAGTACTACCCTAGGTTGGAATCCTCTTGACAGGCTCTGGATAACAGAATCTCCACTCTGGATTTTATACCACAGTAATGATAACAGCAAAGGGGTTGGTTTTGGAAGAGGAGATGGTGTCCCGGAGAGATGGGCAGACACTGAGAACCTTGGATTCCCATGGTGCACTGGGGCCCAGGACTGGTGAGCAGCCTGGCCTCTGGCTACTGAAGCCTTGTCTGTATTCTCTGTGGCTTGATGGTAACCTGTGCGAAGAGTCCCTTAGCCTATCTAACACCTCTTAACACGTGCTCGACTGTCCTGTTACCAGGCCTGTCACTCACAATTAGCCTTAGTTCTTATGCTGCAGCTATAATTATGTGAGCCTCATTCCCAGCCTTTGTGTGATAGTCTGCCCAGTGCGATTAGAGGCTGAGGTATCGGTTTCTAGATATTTTCATACATTCCAGAAAGATCTTGATTTTGGGAGAGTATGTCTTTGGCTGCTCATGTTGTACAGTCGCAGGTGAGTCATGGCTGGGGTCAGGACCTCGTCTAGGGAGTAAACGCCTCAGTCCTTGGTGTCCCTCCCTGGAGTCTGCCCCGGCTCCCTGAGCACAGTGGTGAGTACAGGAAGCCAGAAACAGTGGCCTCCCACCTGCATCCCAGCCCCACTGCGCTCTTCCTCCCCTGTGTCACATCACTGGAATTAATTAACTTTCCGGTCTCCTTTAGTCCTGAAGGGAGATAGTTACTGTTTAAACACAAAATCAGTACTTTCTTATTGTTATAAATTTTAAAAAAGAGGGGAAAATAAAAGTTCTCATGAGCTTTATATATATATTTATATATATATATATATTTTTTTTTCATTGTGGGGAGTTGGTACGTGCAATTAACTCATCTTAACTATTTTTCATTATATCTCCTGCTTCTGTGTCTTGGTCGCTTTCCCTTTTGCACAGGCTCTACCTCCCTGCTTCCTATTATCTGTTATTTTATTTCTGTTAAAGGGCAAAGCCTTTTGCAGGACAGAGCAGTGGTTTTAATCTCCGCTTTTCCTTGCACCACAGTGGCCCTACTCTTGGTCACAAAGCCTGTTGTGCTTTTATTTCCAACACTCTGTCTTCATTAGTCTCTTTCTCTTTGTGTGTTTAAACTTAGCTCTCCTTTCTCTACCTCTTTCTTTTCATCTTCCTCCCTTTCTCCTTTCTTTTATTCCTTCCTTCTTACTTTTCATTTCTGTAGGGGTATTTTAAAACTAAACACTTGTGACGTCCCATGAGAAAGAAGTTTGCATCTCAGGCTAGGTGTCTGTGTTTAAAAAACTGAAAGAACACTGAACAAAAGCAGCAGGTGTTTACAGACTCCTGCACTTTGAGCTGGGCGTGCGGTCGGGACCTTGTGGATGACCAGTTCATTCCATCCCACGTGATAAGAGCAGGGACTCTGGGAGTCCAGGACCGTCCCACATCCTCGATGTTCTAAAGTCACAGAGGTTGAGGGAAAGGCTTTTTATGAGCTCCTAGAAAAAGTAGATGACAAATTCAAAACGCTCTTCCTTTGCCCTGAGGCCCTCAGCTCTAGACCAGCTTTCTCCTGGTGACCTGGGCAGCTCTCCGAGCTTTAATGGGCCATGAGGGTCAGTTCCGGACTTCTGCCCCTTGAAGTGCTTCCTTTGTGATCATTAGACTTACTTACTCGGTTGATGGGAGTGGAGCCTATCTGGGCTGCTATGGATGGAGTCTATCACTTGCGGTCTTCACCCTCGTCTGATGGTCAGGTACCCAGGTACTCTTCTGCTGCCTTGCCACGCACCATCAGGCAGGAGGCCTCTGCCTGTGTCCTGTGATTGTGAGGTGGCCACTCCTAGAAAAAGTCTTGTTCTGATTTCCTTTTCTTTTGTGAATGATTTTACGGTCCTCAGCAGTCTTGACCTCCTGTGCCTGAACTTTCTTGTGTGGTCTCACTGGGGCTAGTGAAAATGACTCTTGATGTATACCTGCTCATGGGACACTTGATCTGCTCTGAGGAAATAGAATGCAGATTGTGCCAATCACGAGGAAATAGGTCAAGCCCCATCTCGGTTCTCTTTGAAATGGACTCAAGTACCCACCTCTCTCCAGCAGCATTTCCAGGGAAATGGTCTGAGATTTGATAGCAGGAGTGGTAACAATTACAGAATGATGGAAAATCCATTCAGCGTTCAACTGTCATTTTTTCCTTTTGAAGTTAGTCACTTCAGACCAAAGAAATGAAAATACAAGTTTACTTTTTAGAAAGAGTTACAGAATTAGCTGGAGGAGCCCCTGTATGCCCCTCTCCCATCTTTCCCTAAGTGACATGTTACGTACGCAGAGCTGAGAGTCAGACGAGAGATAAGTATGGGAGCAGTGTGGTCACTCCGGAAAGACGTCATCAGACTGCGCCCGGAGCTTCTTCACTGCTGCTCAGCTCTGTGGTTTCGGACGCCGCGCTTCATGGAGTCCTCTCTTCTTCCCAGGAGTACCGGCTTGAGAGCCATCGCTCTTTCCCCGCCTCTCGCGATCCTGATAGTCTGGACTATTCAGTGTGCATTCTGTCCTTATCTTTGTTTTATGGCCATCAGTATCAGACTCCAATTACCTTTTATTACTTATTTAGCACCCACCTAGATGAACTTTTCAGTGTTTGGCAAATTAAGTGGCTGGAGCTTCTATCTGCAGTAAACTTCAGGGTGTGGTTAAAGAAACAAAGTGGGACCTCTTCCTAGTATTTCTCCTGCTTACACCGCTGGCTCGTTCTCACTCCACCTGATCTTCTTCTTTTCGGGCTTACTCTGCTGGTCACTTCTGTCTTGGCCGTTTCAGACTCAGTCTAAAATGGTCAAGGGATATCCCTTCAGATGGGCTTCCGTGGCACTCTCAGGGCCGCACCTGGGCTTGTTTCCTGTTCGACCCTCTCCTCCTTGGAATAAGAGTCTTTGGCGGCCTGGCGAGGTGCCCGCATTCAGAGAAGTAGCTCAGTAAACAGTTGCTGCCTGTATATGTTTTCGGAGAGAATGGGTTCTAGGAAGAGGAGAGTGGTCCTTACCCTTTTCCGGAGCATCTGGGAAGAAATCTTTCCCTGGTCACCTACTCAGCAGGAACTTGAGGATGCTCTTTGTGTGCTTGCCACCATGCTTAGGAGCCTTCGGTAGAACCACCCACCACCTTCTCTTTGTGCCTCGTATGAACAGTGTTGCCCCAAACCTTGCACCTTTGAGCTCCGGCGCTGGATCTCTTGTTTGTCTGTTTCACTGAGAAATCTCTCTGACTGCTCTTCAAGGTGTTACAGCAGGACACCTGTTTCTCAAACATTTGGAGTTAATCGATTACTTAAAGGACAATAAAACGCCGTCCTGGTACTTTTGACAACTTCATTTTTAGTCCATTGTTAAAAGACAGGGATAGAGGGCCTTTCCTGGCCGGTCACAGGCGAGGAAGTGCTCCGCCTTGAGCTGGTGATTCCGCCTTGCTGGGTCTGTGTGGAGCCCTGTTTTAAGTGCAGCCAGACGTGCTTTCATTGTTCAGTACATTTGTCAATGGAGTTTGCGGAGCCGACCGGTTTGGCCTGATTGGAGAGGCTGCTTCAGCTAAATCGGCTAAAGTGACTAGAAAATAACAAACATGTGAAATTGTTACCTGTTCTAAACTCAGAGGAGGCCCAGAGCAAGGCCAGATCAGGCCATTCAGCAGCAACTGGAAATGCAAAACTATCCGTTTTGTGGAAAGGGAGTGAAAGCTCATTAAAGATAATCACTAGTATCTTATCTTTATAATCCTATTAGTGCATTGTACAGATGAGAACCCAACACCAGACGTCCAAGAGGTCCAGCAGGAGGCAATGAGAAGTGAGCCAGAGTCTAGCAAATTATAAACATAACTGTCTTTGTGCCTGTTTGGGGACTGGTGCTGCTCTGCTTGTTTGATTAGTAATTTGTGTACATGATGAAGAAATCCTAGAAAGACGTGCTCTTGGACCCATTTTAAGTCCATAAAGCAACCGGACAGGCCGTTTGAATCCCTACATGAAGGGGACTGGGTGGGGTCTGGAAAGCTGAGCATGATCCATCCTCTGACATTACCAGCTTAGCTGTAACATGAGCTGGAACCAGCCTTGGGGCTACAAGTTCCTTTACCCAGTTAGTCCCAAGTTTTCATCAATGTCAGAGCCCCTTATAAAATGAATTTTTAAGAAGTTAATTCGTAGGAGATACATACTAGTCTTGAGTCTTTTTCATGTTCTGTAAATCCATCTCGGGAGGGAACAGATACCATTCCCCTTAATCCTATGTTATTGATATCATTTCGCTGCTTCAAAAATTTTGTTGTTGCTGTGTTTGTTTATTTTCAGTTCATAGGACTTAAGATTCTTTCTGAATGTCAAATATATGTGGCTCAAATGAGTGAAATTTTAAGATTTGGCTATAATGGACCAGTAAGCCATTTCTTTGAAGTTGAAATCCCATGTGAGAAAGAAAACTGCGATTCATGTTGAGAGCCTGTTCTAGCGTGTTACAAATACGGAAGCAGGTGCTTGCTGTCTTCCAAAATGCGTTGGGACTATCTGTCAGACTTTTCAAGAAAAAATAAATCCATATGTGTCATACGTCTTTCATAAACTTACAAGTAAATACTTTAACTAACAGGCTGATTGCCAGACTTTTTAAGAGAAAAGGTGAGAGAAACATTTACCAGCTAATTTGTTTACAAAGCGTGAATTCAATCAGGAAAGCCTTGCATGGCTTTTACCGAGCGTGCCGTGACAATAAACTTTCTGGTGTATTTCACGAATATGTGCATAAAACTGCAGAACTGGGGGTGCTATGAGCAGCAAACTGGGGGCGTATTTCCCATTCAGGGCATCTCATTGTCCGTTGTTAATAATTAATGAAGCTTTTCATTTTTAAGTGTCACTACTGAAAGTGCGGGAGTGCCATGCAGTGAGTGTGAGTGCAGTGTCATTTTAAGGCAGTGATGTTCCCACTGTAAGAAAAGTTGGAGGACGGCGAGGTGTCCACACAGAAGGGACCCCATCCTGATCCAGGCAGGCACAGCCTGTGTAGATTGTCTCTCCCGGCCAAGGGCACAAGCTTTCATGCAAGAGTAAGCGCTTTGCAGTGTGGGAATTCTCAGAAAAATGTTAGTGAGAGTGCAAAAGTATGACAAGGAGAAAATCACTACACTCATAGATGGGCCAGTAGCATCAGCTATTAGCAGTAGCCAACAGCTAACTCACTGTCCTGTTGATGTTGGGGCCTCTGAGTCCAGAGAATGGGGCTTGTTTAAGTGAACACATGGGCCTAGCTGAGACCTCAGAATGTCTGGGGTCTGAGAAAGAGGGAGAAGGAATTTCTTGGGGAACTCAGGGCTGTGTGTGGGGCCTGGGCAGAGTCAGGGATGGTCTGGCCTGTTTTGTTCTCCCTGGAGATGGAGACACACGAAAGCAAGTCATCTCTCTTCTCTTGCTTTCTGTGTTGAGCTTCAATTCTCTGTTTTGAAATAGTCAAGTTGTTTAGCATGGGTTCACATAGGGGTAAGACCCATGTGCCGTGACCTCTGCTTCCTGAGCAGACACCTACGTGAGCCAACATCATTTCCTTAAGACAGCTGTCAGCCATTGATGGCCTTTTACAGGGAGGCAGATGTTTCCATGGTATGATACTTTTCATCCATTTTTCAGGTATCTATAGTGTATGGCATCTTGCTTGTTACTGAGGAAAAAAATTAGAGTCACAAGTTTATAGAGGGCCTTGCATAGGATCAATATTTTTAAGGGTCTTCTTGGTACTTCTGCGTTCAGGATTATAGGTCCCTATGAGAAGAAACTAATTAGCAATCATGCTTCATTCAGCAAAGATTTCCTAAGCTGCCTTCAGGGTGGAACTTGACACAGACTTGTGATGGTGAACCTTTTACAGACCAGAGACTCACTAACGTAACCCAAAACCCACTAGTGAATTGCAAAGTGTCAACACTACATTTAAACCTGAATACTGAGGTTCTAGTTTGTAAAAAAAATTGACATTATCATCTTTTTTCTTAACACATATGCTATAGATTTCCCACCAGTGGTACAGATCGCCCTTGTAGTAAAGAGTGGGAGGAAGGAAGTAAAGGAACAAACACCCACAATACCTACCTGCCTCTTGGAGAAATTCCCTGTTAACTACGACATACAGAGAGAAACAGGGGGCTTACACTCATGAACTTGTTCAAGGCCAGGCACAGAGCTGGATTTGAATCTTGGCTCTTTTCTCCAGAGTTTACATGTCTAAAACAAAAGTAAATTAAGCAAGACGAGCACAACTGCAATCTTTCGCTGTGGGATGCTGGCTTCCTTTCTCCAAAGTTCTAGGAAGTACATTTTGACCGAGTGGTATATTTATTGGCCTTGTTAATTTCTCTTTTGCCCATAGATAGAAATAGAATTTTTAAAGTTTTTTTAAAATATACACTTGAAATAAACATTTTAATTGACATATAACATCAATAAGCATCCAGCTTGATCAGTTTTTGCCACATTTTGTAACGGTTTCTTAGAAGAGCTCCTTCCTTTCCCTTTGTTTTTCCTTATTTCCCTCTTCTTTGCCTCTTTTTCTCCTCAGATTTCTTTTATGTTGTGGTTCTTCTTTTTATTTCTCTACCCTAACTCTGGCCCCCCCTAGGACTGAGGATGGATACTAGAACCTTCACACTCCACCAAACATTTAACATTTTAAAATTTGAAGACAAACCTTACAGTGCCGCTGAGTGACCTCGCCAGGTTCGCTGCTTGAGCCCCTCCGACCCGGGAATACTGGGACTCAGGTAAGCGTACCATGCCTGGCCACTCGTGCACTTTCTTGTCGTGGAACTTGGTACCAAAGATTTCCATGAAGGCGCCTGGTGGTGACCCTGCGCCTCTTCTGGGAATCTCTTGAATGATAGAGTGAATGTGAATGGTGAGAATAATGAGTATTGATTTTATTCTTCTTCAAGTCACGTTTCATTTAGATTTGTCATATAGCTAGGTGGGGCTAACTCCTATATTTCAGAAAATCTAACTATTTTGATCACCTTGGATATACTCATTTTATCTACAAAGAAACTAAAGTTTAAAGAGGATTAGGTGACTTGCTCAAGGTTACATACAACTTAAGTAAATGGTAGGTTTCCTTGCATTTGTTCTTTTTTTTCCCTTAAAATGCACCATAGCTGCCTGCTTTTACTGTCACTCTTTGCTAAACATAAGTTTGTATGTTTAAAAATAAAACTAAATTAAGCAAGAAGGGCACAGCCACAGCAGTTTTGTTATGGGAACTGCCTTTTTCCTCCTGTCTTTTTTAGGGTATATCTGTGATTCCAGGTAATTGCAGCCCAGGAATGGACAAAGCGCCATATTAGAGAAGCTGATCTCACATTTCAAGTTCCCTCTGGAGCTGCTCTTTGTGGCCTTGGTTAGGATCCCTGTGAGCTCGGAGCGCTTGCAGATACTTTTCTGAACAGAAACAGAAGATGCTGGACATACGGAGAGGGACAAGCCAGCTTTCTGTGTGTTCAAGTCAATTAACAGATTTTTGTGAACTTTGCTTCCATTCTTGTCCCTTGAGTGACCCATGTCCCTGGGAAATATTTGCATTCCCTTTCAGTTGGTAGACATGAACTTGAAGAGAAGTGCCTCTAAGAACTTGTTCCCAGCATCTGTCATGAGAACAACTTTTACAGTTTGGAGGTTTTGGCTGAGGGCTGACTTTATTATTTTTAATTTCTTCCCATGCTTTTGTGAACCCAGGGATAGTAACACGCTAGGAGGAAGCTGTCCTGAGATTCTGATTAGAGGTGTCATTTGATATTTGGATAAAGACTGTCTGTGTCAAGTTTTTGTAAGACTAATTTCTCCGGGCATGCAAGAGTATGAACAAAAAGGAGGAAATGGGATTTAAGTATAGGTCATTGGAGATGGAAAATAATTTTTAACACTGTCTGGCTCCTTTCAGGGATGTTATTTTGATTCATGTTTAGTTGAATCCATGATAAATCATTGAATGTTTGTGTATTTTAAGAGTCAGGTCTAATTCAGGTGATATGACACATTGGGAACTTTATAAAATGCCCTAATATGTTAATAATAAGCTAGAGTTTTAAAGTGGAAAACAAGAGTGCTCTTTTTCTTGGGGGGGGGTGCCTTTCATTCATTCATTCATTCGGGATTTCTGGTCAACCAATGAAGAGCATCTTGCCTATGTCTGGCAACCTGTGGAGCTAACTTGGCATTAGAACTAAGACTTCATATTCTTCCCTGTTCTCCCTCATTGTCCTCAAGGATTATAGGGTTCTGTCTTGGCAACATCCTATCCCTTTTTCTTGGTTGAAGCCTTTGAATGCTGCTGAACATAACAGAATACTTCTCTAGTCAGTGAGTATACGGTCTTATGCCTCCTTTGTCGCAGGCACAGCTCTAGATAAACTCAATGTCGTGTGCATATTAAGAGCTTAATAAATACAGATGGGATGAATGAATGATTTATGACAATGAGGCTTGTTTAGCTTGGTATTAATACACACAAATCCTGGAATCATCTCTCTTTGTGGAATTAAAAAAACCAAACTCATCTTTGTAAGGTAGAGATTTGGTGGAAAAATCAAAAATCATCTAAGGGAATAAAGAAAGAAATTCCTGTGTCTGGATTGTTGTAGTGTCCCTGTCCCTGTCCCACAATGGCAGTGTTTCTGTTTAAGTGTGCATGTGCCAAACCAAGGACCTGAGCTGCTCTTCAGGGCTAATGGAAGAGAAATGGAAAAGGCGTGGAGGCGGGTGCTCAACGTGCGGTTTCCCCAGCATGCCCTGTCCTCGTGCAGGATTACGAGAAGCTGAAACACATCTTTACATGGTTGGCCCACTATGTTTTTCCATTTACCTTGTTTGCTGGGAAGTCATACAAGTCCTGGGGACAAAATGATCATGATCGTCCTGGCCAAGTTTTCTAAAAGTCAATGTTCTCCTTTTGCCAAGTAGTTTTCTGAAAAATCACTGGGTTTAACATTGTAGATCTCAATTTTTGCTGGTTTCCCTGACAACTTCTTGCAGTTCCTCTCTGCTTTATATATCCCAGTCTTTGCACATGGTCCTAGAATGTCTTCTTCAGTTGGAATCACAAAATACTTTTAATGGCAGAGTGGGATTTCAGATCTGCTGGATCTGAACTTGACTTTTACTGTAAAAGCCAACAGTAGAAAGAATGGAAAACTCTTACCATCAGTGTTCCATCGTCTCCTCCTCTTCCTTGCTCCAGTTCCATTGGTCATTAACTGTACTTTACTGAAAGGGAAGAAGGCACACAAAGCTGGTAATATCAGGAGGCTTAGAAAGAGCAGGTTGTGATGTGGAAATTGGGCTCCCAGAGGAGGAATCTGCCAAAGGACTTGAGCTTGCACAGCCTGGGAGCTTGGTCTCAGCAAAATACGGTACTTATTTCGCCATCTGTCCAGGGTGGGAGGGTTTGCTAGAGGGAATGGATTCCTACACCAGGGCTAGACTGGAGGTGAACCATAGCCCCTAACAATGAATTCATTTCATGACATTCGCCCTGATTTTCTCCCTGTCTCACTGTTCTTGTGAGTGCACTGAGTGAACTCAGGAGCCACTGTGCCCAGGTGTTCTATGCTGGACAATAATGATACAATAGAACTGCTTTAAAAAACAACGCACGGAGTTTCTTCCGAACATTCTTCTGTGTGGGTAAGGCTGCAGTAGATAAAACTTGGATGCCTTTGGTAAGAAACAATATCCATGTTGCCCTAGCAAACATTTTTCTGCTTTACGGGAGGACTTTCCCAGCATTCTGTGCAGGTTTCCCACAGCCTCACTGCACTCCGCCCCACCTCAGGATGGACTCTCCTCTCCTCCTCTGTATTCCCACTGCACACTTCCCTCCAAGCTTCTGCCACATTGTGGACCTTTCTGTGGTCATCCCAGCAAACCTCCCTCTTAGACCAGACCAGGTGTGGAGCAGGGAGCTAAATCTATTTTGCTGTCATTGAACTCAACCTCATCAGTTTATCAGGGGACTTTCTTACACATATAATTCCAGGTTGAATTTAGCTTAACTCTTAGGAGCAATCATGGAGTACATTTGGACATAAAGTATTCTGTGCTCAAATTGCTGTATAGAGAGAGCCATTTTCCCCAAACATATACTTTCGTGACTTTTCAGCCCCAAAAGGTGGCCCCTTCCGAAAGCCCTGACAGCTGATAGATAGGCTTAGATTTCATGTGGGTTGTGTTTATCTTGCTGTTATTTGAAAACATGGAACTGAGTACCTCTGAGACATCATCTTTGTCTCTTCCACTCTCTAAGTAGGACTAATAGATTTCTGTAGCCGTGGAACACAAGCTGCCTCTAGAGTGCTTGGGTTTTAACCCCCCAGTAGGGACGCAATGGATCCTTTTCAGAGTAACTTTTAAGAGGCGCTGATGTACTGTGAACATGTTAGCAAGCTGTCATTGTGACGTTTTAAAAAAATCTTTATTGGTACATTACATATACACATCGTGATTGCACTCAACAATGAGAATTTGTACCAGTATATGACACAACTTAAAGCAGGCTCATCTCGGAGCATCTGCGGACTCATTTTTGAGATTACCTAATTATTTATACACACAGGATCTTCTCCCTTTCAGTGACAGGCTTGGGCTGAACTCACTCTTAAATACAAGATGTGTATGTTACAAGTGCTTCGCCATTAAACCAGGTCATTATTTCTAATCGTGTCTTAAACTGAGTAGTAGAAAATTATTTTTCCACCAGAATCTAAAGGTGTAAAACCATTCTTCAAAAAACTTGCTTTCTCCATGTTTGCCAATGTGAGCTCAATGTGTAGCACTGTCAGTGTCAAATATGTCTGTGTTTGGATGGGGCATGTAAATTTAATCCTTGTAAGTGCCTCTTCTGAAGGCCATATTCTCTCCCGTGTAAATGTGTGCTTATCAGGATGGAATAAATGCACTTCACAAAACAGAAAGCAAATGGCCTTTATTCAGACGGCCTCCCCACCACATTTTTGGATAATAGTGAAAGCTTTATTATCAATCACTTCATTCTCCTCCTGAAGCTGGATTTGCAGGACAGAAAAAGAAAGCATTTGGGGACTAGTTCTTTGAATCAAAACAAATCAAGAATTGGCAAACTGTAGCTTCCTGGCTGTTTACTGACCTGATCGGTATCATTTTCCTAGCTTCAGAGAGCCATGTTTATTCATTTTTACTTTTCTTGTGCAGATGGAGCCTAGTAGGAAATGTGGAAATCATCTTCCACAAACAGTTTGCTGCAAGGCACAGAACGGGCAGCCCTGCTCATTTTTGCGTGGTTCTGGGCTTCCTTCTGCGGGCAGCTCTGCCAGGCTAGGCCAGCCTGTGATTTTTAGGATGCTCTTGTCATAACTTCAAAAGCCCGTGGGACCCTGCATCACTTGGCCTGGAGATGCTTACCCATCTTACAACACCTGGGAAGGAAAGCGTGGGGAAGGGTGTTAGACTTCCACTCTCGGTAAGGTATAAGTAGATAATAGCTGAGCCAGATATGGTGCTAGCAATGTCAGGCACCATGGCTGCGGGCAGTAGAATGCAGTTCTGAGACACTTCGATCTAATTCAACGTTTCTGTTCATCCATTCAGCATGTGCAAGACTGAAAAGTGAGTATCAGAACAATAGTGAAAAATAGGATAGGTGTCTACAACATCGTCAGCGTGTTATTCCTTGTTCTCTGCTTCCACAGTGCTTCAGAGTGGTACTTCCTCTCCAGGACTAGCTTCTCATATCCTACCCCGTTGCCCACCCCTCCCTCTTCCTCTCCTTCTTTATCCTCTTTGTCCTTTTTCCTTTTCCTCCTTTCTCTTCTTCTTCTCTCTCTCCCTCTTCCTTCCCTTCCTTCTCTTCCTTCTTTTTAAAATACAGAATCTTATGAATTATCCAAGCTGGCCTGTGACAGCCTCCCAGATGCTGGCATTTCAAGTATGGCCCACCGCACCTGGCTCTGCTGGAAGGAGACCAGGCTGAGACTCTGGCGGGTCTTGAAGCCTAGGATACACTTGGCTCTTTTAAAGTCTGCATCACTTAAAGGCTGTGACACCTCTGCTCTGAGGCTCTGTGCCTGCAAGCTGGGTCTCTGAGGGACAACGGTGTTCTAAAAAGGACACCTGCAAAACCGAATAAAACACACAGACCAGTCCTGGCTGGCTTCCCTCTTGGACAAGAATTTTCTTTCACCCAACAGCGGTGACACTGACATTAGTAAGGACTTCCGGTGCACCCCCCACTTTGTTCAATGATAGTTTTACAACAGCTCCCTGCTTCAAAGGGAGCGAGGCAGAGGCTGAAAATCTGCTCATGACCAGCCGCACAGACCCTGCCAGAAAGGAGAGTCAGGAGCTGAGAAGAAGGCTGCTTCAGGAATCAGGTTCAAGCTAGTGTGATCCGATAGTGTTCAAGTGTTAGTTGACATGATATTTGCAAGATGCCCAATGTGGGTGCTGGGACCTGCACCTGCAGGAAAGATGAACTCCCCTGGGCTCTACCTGCTACATTTGTGATTGCGGGCCACTTTTGAAGTCACACTCCTTGGGGACAAGCAGGATGCATGCTCTGGATGTGGCTTCATATTCTCATCCACATGCACAGGGTATGGACGAACTGCAGGTCACTGGAGAAAAAGCTGGAATAACTGGAATCATCCAGGTGGAATTTTTCACTTTTTAACTGTCTGCTACTTTGGCATTGTGGAAACACAGCCCAAACCTTGTGGTCTTCTGCAGTTGAAAAATATTTTCTACAGGGAAATTCTGTGGATGGCAAGTGAGGGCACCTTTGGAGCAGGGAGGATGCTGGGTAAAGGGAGTGTCATGGAACAGGGCTGGGGACCCACGGAGTGATGAAGGTGGGCACAGAGGGAGGAGCAGCTTTCTTCCTTGGCAATGAAACTTGGGGACATGAATCCTTCTCTGAAGGACAGTGGGTTTAGAGGCAGCAATTCTTTGTCCCCTTCTTTTTCTCAGTGTAATGAAGACTTTGTAGGAGGAATGTTGTACTAAAGCCTAAGGAAGAGCCTGTGCTCCACCTTTCTCCCCAGATCTCTAAAGTCTCGTTAGATTTTAATATTTTTCTTGTGGATTTCATTTTGCTGCGGTGGAAAGGGGCCGCAGTGGGGAGGGAAGGAGAAGAGTTCCCAGGGAAGCAGAAACCCTCCTGGAAACCCAGTTTTAATCTGTGTGATGGCTCAGTAATGTCAGCCCTGAGAATTGGCATAGGAGCGAAAACTGGGATTAATGGCCTCGTGCCTAATTCCCTGATACCTTTAAAAGGCCAGCTGACCAGCTGGCTCCCTCTTGCTCCACAGACACCGCTCCCATATCCCTATTATATTCTGTTTTCTTCCTGATTGTTTCTTACCTCCTTCTCTGAAGCTCCATTTTAGCACTAAAATAGTCTGTGCAGGACTCAGTTGTATGTGCATAATAGAGGCTGAAAGTTAGTATATGAACAGAAGGACTTTGCAATAAAATACAAGATTACTATTTGTATAATAAACAGACCAGGGGTTTTCTAGGTGCCAGTGTTTTTTAAAAATAGGCACTCTTTGTGATATGTGCGTGTTTCTTTTGTGTGTGTGTGTGTGTGTACACTTGTGAACATGCTCACACAATTATGATTTTCAGCTTTACACTCTTGGGATACACATTTTCTGGGTAACTAGACATAAATTCCAGTTTTTCAGACATCATGGTGTTCCCCATGAAATGTAAGTGCAGAGTCTCTGTCCATCTTTCAGTGCTTCTGTTTTCGCTGAGGGTCTGGTGGAGTGACTTTTAGAGAACCACACACAGCGGGTCCGCTGCATGCCCAGGTGCCCCTGCGCAGGGATGCAGGTGGTCTGCAGCAGGTTGGAGTGGGCAATGATGAGTGCGAATTTGGATGTGAACCCAGCACTGGTAGAAGAAAGCACATGGCCTCTTGAGTCAAGGGGGCTGATTAGCGTTTTCAGTGAGGCCTTTGGAGTGGGTCAGCGGGAAAGGAAGAGAAAGCAGCGCAGCAGGGCCTGGGAGAAGCAGAAGCTTTCTTTTTGCCTGGGTTATTCCAGCTGACTTTGAAATGCCAGTCCTTGTTTGTTTGCTGGGTCAACATTCTCATTATTTTCCATCATTTGCATTATTATTGGAAGGTAATTAACGACACTAACATTTTCATGTAGCACTCAGACCCAGACGAGTCTTAATGACTTCCCTTCAGTCTTGCATGAAGTTATTTACAGTTTGATTCTTGAATGCTTAAACTACTTAGGGTTTTTTACTGTGCACACAGGCTGCTGCCCTGTGACATTTTGTGATGAACCGCACTGACCGAGGCAGTCAATTTTGGGGATTCCTTACCCCCGAGCCCGATACCTAGCTGGCGTAGATGCCTAGTACATGTTTAGCAGTTATTGGAGTATTTGTTAACCAAAACATTGAAGCTTTGTGGTAACTGCTGTGGTTGAGAGCAGTTGGTTTCAACAGGAAGCACCTGGCGCCTGAGAGCAGAGTGTTTCTCTAATCAGAGACAAATTCCTACGGAGGAGAGCTGTGAGGGTCAAACCCACTGGGTAGGAGGTTTTCAGATCAGTCACTTCACAGCCTCCCTCTTCTGGTTGAGTGATCCTTGGCTTCCCATTGACAGTTCACCTGTCAAAGGATGGCCCCTGGATACAGCATGCCCACAGAGACGCTGGTAGACATGGCAGTCACCGGTCGGTGTTCAGCCTGGTCAGCCTGTTTGTGTCTGTTACACTCTCCTGTCTGCCATGTTTATTTTTAGCTCTTTTACCACTTCCTATCACATTCCTTTGCTGCCTCCCCCAGATGAGGTGTCAGGATTACAATGGACATGGTGATAAAGAGGCGGCATTGTTTAGAGCGTGTTTGTTATAATGCACTTAATTTGCCACAGTCAGGGGGAGCTGAGTTCTCTCTAACTACAAATGACAGAGAGGGCAGTCTAGGAAGGGGACCCGGTGCTGTCAGCCTCTGCTTCTAAACAGCACCCTGGTCATGATGCGAAGGACGTGACATAACTAATTCATACTCACTTTGGTTCATTCCCAGCAAGGCTATGCCTTTTTTTCCTGGAGTACTAAAAAAGGAATTCAAACTAAGTGATTGGGGGTGGGTTGGACATAACTACAAATGATGCCAATAAGTCTTCCTTGTTATTTTCTCCCTGCACTGATTCTGTTCACCTCAACAACAGTACAGGATAAAGACAGCCTCAAGACCCCTGGGCTGTGACACTTGCTGTGTCCCTGCCACCGTCCATCAGTAACCCCGGGGAGGAGATGCCCTTGGGCATTCACTATGCTGGTGTCAAAGCAAAACCAGAGCCTTCCAGCAGTTAAAGCAGTAAAACAAATTCCAGCCAGGAGCTGAGGTAGAACTGGGCCCAGCTCTGAGTTCAGCATGGATAAGTAGAGACTGGTAACCACAAAGAGAGGTGGGAGGTCAGGGAGTGGAAAGGCAGGTGGCAGTAGCACACTAGGGCTGGAGGGCCCATTGCTGTGTAGACCTTCAAGGTATACTGCAGGAGGGTGGGGGCGATGGGACCTCATTTGCGAACAGTGGGAGACCAGGAACTGGGCCAGGGATCTTTCCCGATTGACCCTGGGACACAGTGGACATGGAGGGCTTCACGGACCCGGATGAAGGTTCACTCAACGAGACAGCCTTGTGACTGGTTGCTGTCTGGCTTCAATCTGGATGATCTGGAGGCACAGCAACAGAGGCACATGCTTCACTGCTGCCAAGCACGCTCTGTTCCACAGTAGGATGAGAAGGATGGTAGCAGGGATGAGGCGGAGCAGCCTTCTCAGTGGAAACATCTCCAATGGATGCTGCAGAACCCAGAAGATCGGCCTGGTACTTCGTGTCTCATGCCCAAATTCCATTTTCACCCAGTCTGCAGGGTGCTCCAAGCCCTTTTGCTCTTCCTACCGTTCTCTCTGCAAGCCTCCCATACGGCCTGAGCACAGAGTAGGTTTCTCCAGCCTTGTGCTGTGCACCGCATGGCAGGAGCTCTTCTGGGAAACCTTTTTTCCTGTCTATTAGATGGTTTCTCTGGGCCTTATCTGCTGTTGGCTGGAAAACACTAATGTTGTTCCTTTTACCTTATTGCATGTACCCACTTCTACTGATTTACTCAGTAGAAAGGCTCCTTCAAAAGGGAGGAGAATGGGATGTTGTAGGCAGTTTTTGTTCTGAAAGAAATGGCTGATTCAGGAAAAGAATGGAGTATGCTATTCACCTACACGTCAACACATATTCATGTGTCAGTACACAGCTGTATACATTTGAGTGCCCCTGTACATGAATGTAGCTTTATATGTGGGGTATAAAACAGAGAACCTAGTTTTAAATGTAGATGCTTGTGATAATGGCTTGGGATAACATGCCCCCACCAAGCTGTTGGTTTCTCCTTTTGACAAATACCCTTGTTTGTACTGCTTCTTTTGCAGTCTTTCCATCTCAGGAATAAGCAAGTTCTTTCTCTGTCCCTCGGTGTTGTCCTTGATTCCTTCCTTTATCACAGTACGAGCAGCACCCTCTTTGTGGCAGTGTTAGGATTTGTCCCGAACACTGCTTTCCCTCCTCCCTGGCTGCTTTCCTTGTCTGGTACCTGGTCGCCTCTCACTGGCTTCAGCACTAGCTGTCTCTGCTTCTGTGTCCCACTCAATTCTAGTCCACAGAGAAGCCACCAGGGTCCTCCTTTTATAATCTTCCATGTCTCCTGTATTAAGCATCCCCAGCGGTGCCCCTCTCATTCCCATGAACACTTGTAATCCTTACAGTGACCTTCAAAGCCCTGTAGTTTGATACCATCTTCCAGTACTACTATTCTTCTCTTGATCCGCATTGGATAATTATTCTCTAAACAGTAACAGTACAGCAGAGTATCCCCTTATTTAAAATATTTGGGACCAGGAGTGCTCTATAATTTAGTTTTTCAGTTTTTGGAATATTTGCATAGACTTTATCAGTAGAGCATACCTAATCCAAAAATCCAATTTTGAAGCATTTCAAATGTTTGAAATAGGGATGTGTAATCTACAGTAATATAAGTGGGTTTCTTATTGTATTTAAGCTGCTTATTGCTGGCATACTTCAGTATCCTGGAAGATGATTTACTCTGGACATTTTCCCTGGTGGGTGAATTGTGTATTTCTGGGGTGGTTGGAATCTTGGGTATCACTGAGCAAAGCTTGTGAACAGGGCTCAGGTAAGATGGGGCTGTTTTGAAAGATTTTACCTGAGTTGGCCCTTGTAGGCATGTAGGTTGCATGCAAGTAAGTGCTTGTAACCATAAGTTCCCTAAGAAACTCAGTAGAGTCCATAGGTGTTAAAAGATGCAGCCTTGTGGGAAATGGTTACAAGATGCTCAGGAGCTGAGTGGCCTGCCATGGGCAGTCACTGTCCTAAGTCGCCCTCTGTGGTCAGTGGAATGGGGATAGCAAGGCCTTTCCTAACCTCGCTCTTAGGATGAGACCTCAGCGTGAGTCCTCTAAAGTCTGGTGCCGTCAAGAGAAGGAAATATCTTTCAAAAAGAACATTCTGTGTGTCAGGAGAAATAAAAGGCTAAGTGAACACATTTGCTGCTGCTCTTACCTCCAGTAGTACCTGGTGACTTCCTCTGCGCTCCTGTGCCAAGTATATTATATCCAGCCTGGAAAGTTTGATCCCACCCACTTTGTCTTCTTGACTTGGAGCCTTTTTTTTTTCCCTCAAGGACATTTCCAGCCAAGGAGTATGGCTTGCAGGTCTGTAAACTGCCACCTTATTATCCTATTAGTCAATTACAGCTGCTCCAGAGCAGAGTATGTGACAGTACGGCAGATCACAGCAATTTGTTTGCCATTTTCCTGGTCTTATGCATCTCATCAGGCTGTTTAAATTTAATGACAGGACTTTTACATGTATTTTAGAGCATTTAAAGTTGTGATTAACATGTGTAGGAAAACCCCTTCTGACCCAGATCAGCACTCCGCTCCTTGGCCGTGCATCCAAAGCCGTCTGGTGATCTTCATTAGTAACACCGACTCTAATAAGGAGATGCAGTTCCTTTTTATAAGGAAATAGAGTTTTGGTATACTCGAGGCCCATAGCTCAGGAGAGATGGGCATATGGACTTTTTTTTGAGGGTGACCCTTATAGGCAAATAGTTGCATGCAAACAGATGCCAGGTAGCTGTAACTTACCTGAGAAAATTTAACAAGCCTGTGGGCCTAGAAAGAGCTACAGGCTAGAGGTGGGGTGTGAGCAGAGCTTGGAAAAAGTAAAGCTGTGGAAGAGCGAAAAACAACTGTCCCTCAAAAGGTCTTATCCTTCATGCTAAGGGCACAGGTTTGTATCGGTTGGTATTTGCATTGAAATGAAAAGAAAATCTCTGTACAAAGAAAAGAAGTTGAGTGCTTGGATGGAATCTGTGGACCCTGAGAGTGGATGGGATCTCATCCAGGACCCGTCACCTTGAGCTTTCTCGCACCTTCGGCTTAACTGATGGACCTGGGGAACTGCTGTTATTAACTGAATAATCGAAAAACCCAAACCTGGGACACCATTTGCTCAAAGCTTCCCTTTCCCTCCTGTCTGTCAGTGACAGCTGGTTTGCTTTCTATGGAGCTCTCTGTGTGGAGTGTCACTTGGAAAGTCAACAAAGCCCCGCCTCCCATGTCTTAAAATCTGGAGGGTTTCTTACCGGTAACCTGAAGCGAAGGCACAGCCAGAGCCTTTCATCCTCAACATATTGACATATTGGGAATGAAAATCCTTTTGCTGTGAAGAGTGTCCTATGCATCTGAGGGTGTTTTGTAGCATGCTTCCCACTGGATACCATCCCCTAATAGTGATCCCAAAAATGTCTCTGGACATTCCGTAGGCCTTCTGGGAGCAAAATTGCTCATGCTGAGGACCAGTACTATTGAATGATTAAAATGTTACATTATCAGTGGCACAAATTTTAATGTTAGTCACATTCTTTTTTGAAATATACAGATGTTTGATGTATAGTTAACAAATATGTAGCAAATCTCCACGACACATATCCGTGTAGCAGGTAGTAAAACAAGATAGCACTTTTGTTCTTTTGTGCAAACCTGTAGACCATGTTCACGTAGAGGACACAAGCCAGACTGCATAAGAAGTGTAGGGCGGGTGGAAGACAATTTTTTAAGAATATATTTTTATCATATAACTTTTGAAAACTATTTCAGGTGTTTTGTAAGGGAAATAATTATTTTATTCATGTAAAACTGTAATTACGTGCCAGAATCCAGCCATAGGCCTTGAGGTGGCAGAGTAATTAAACAGCGTGGACATTCCCTGCTGAGCCGAACAGTGGGGGTGTCGGCCTCCCCTCGGCAGCTGGACCCGGTGGCAACTTCTCAGGTTGGCACCGTGTTTGCTTTTCATAACAGAGCACCATTGATTGCAAAGTTATTTTTGGATACACCATCTAATTTGCCAGCAGTATCAAAACAGGTATTCGGAGTACTGTCTCAATCCCTTTCTTGTTTCTGAGACGTAATACCCTGAAACATAAAGCAGGAAAGTTTTATTCTTAGCTCAGAGAATGTGGAGGTTTCAGTCCATAGTCCATGGCAGGAAGGCATGACCCAGGATAGCTGCTCGGATCCTGGGGTGCAGGAAGCAGAAACTGAAGGAAGGAGCTGGGAGGGGAAGATAAACTCCTCCAGGCCACACCCCCAGGGACACACCTCTTGCACTCGGACTCCACCCCCTGAGAGCAAACCCACTGTGGGCCTCCACAGCCCAGTCACCTTCTAGACACCTCTCTTAGGAGTGTAGGTGAGGGGAGCATGTAGCTACAGACCATAAAAAGGACTTTCTCTGTACCACCTGATGTTAGGGATTAAAAGTGGTGGCCTGCACGTAGGAACTTTCACGTCACTGCGAAGTTAAACTAACACATCCTTCTCTATTTGTCAAAGAGCCAGGCTCTGTGAAAGTTTCATGGGATGTAAAATGATAGAAGAAAAAAAAATTATAGTCTAATGATTGTTGATCATTTAAAAATGGCAATACCAATACAAGCTATAGAACAGAAAACCCCTGAACCAAATTTGTGACACCTACATTTTCTCCAACTTTCAGTAAGATTTTAAAGCTTTAGTCAGTTACAGTATTGCTGAGAGGGCTAAATAGCTAAGGTCAGAAATCTGAAGGCGATAGTGTCTCAGAGGAGGTAGAACTTTTCTCAGTCATGTGAATGGAGTGAGCTCAGAGAACCACAGGAGGCTCCATGATCCCAGACTCTATTGGTTCTGCTGCTCACCTCATCAAACATGTTGCTTTCACCTTAGGATCCAACATGGCTGCCTGCCCAGCTCTATTTCTTCTCATGTTAGAGAAGAAAAATTCCCCTCCTTTATGGGCACTTCCTGGAGTTACACTTTCTGACACTCCTCACACAGCCGCAGGAGCCCCAGAGAAGCCGGCATCAGGGCCGGGGATGTGTCCGGATTGAGTGAGAAACTCCAGCAGGAGTGGCCTTTCGCCCCTAGAAGAGGAGTGGAGAATGTAGGTAAAGCAACAGCCTGGGCAGACCGGGCACTGGCTGTGAGTCCAAGTGAAAGGGTCAGGCAACTGAGGGTCTTCAGAGCTTGGAAATAATCATGGAAGACAGCAGAAGAGGAGGGACTCGATAGAGCTTTTGATAAGCTGAGAAATAGGGACGCCAAGCAGAACTGGCTGAGGAGAAACCCCTCTTCTGCATCCTCTTAAGACAGGGTTCTGTGCTTTTAGCGAAGTTCTGAGAACACAGGATGGTCGAGTCCTAGCTAGCTCATGTAACCTTTTCTGACCCATATGTTCGCTTTTTAGGAGAAAACACACACACACACACACACACACACGGTATATGTGGCAAGAGCCTTTGACATTTTGCAAAATGAAAAATACCGTATTATTCAGCCTATTTCCCAAGCTGTTAAGCAACTAATTTTGAGGTCTGAAACTTATGCTGTCTCTAGCTACAAGGACCATGAATCCATAGGAATGTAATTGTATTACTTAATCTATTATTATATCATCCATTATTTTTATTATCACCATAATCTTGAGACAGTTCATTACAGCATAAAATGATAGCCCCATGAAAACCACTTTGTACATATCTCCGCTAGCCTCATTTGTTTGTCTAGTGCTTCGGGTCTGCTGGAAGTCTCGCTTTTTAATGTGTTCTTAAAAATAATTATTCTGAGTGACATGATATTTAAATAAAATAGTTTTGTATTATCAGGTTTTAGACAATAATCCTTTTAAGTTGTGGGTATTTGATTAAGAAGAAGCCTGATAAGCAATGAAAAAGAGAGAAACTTGAATGGGAAAAATAAAAAGAAGATCAGAGATGTTTTTGAAAACATGCTTTATTTTTAAATGCTAAGCCTTAAGTATTTGGTGGAAAATTGACTATAATAGTTTTAATAGAGGCAGGATAAAGAAATGCTGCAGTTTTATAGATGTTGTTCTGAAAGAACCTAAACGCCTATGAGTAGTTAATAACCAACAATAATAACTGAATAATTAACACATCAGTGTCTTAGAAAATTAAGATCTGGAGCAGTTATATTTTATGACCTAGAACCTGAACATTACAGTGTTTTCCATGCATTACAAAAGACAAAGTTACTTACTTTTCATTAGAAGAATCTTGATTGAACTGTTACACAGAAGTTGCATGCCTTTTATGTTTTTTTTTTTGAGACAAGGTCTCACTTTGTAGGTCAGGCTGGTCCTGAACTCAGCCTCGAACTCAGCAATCCTTCTGCCTCTCCCTCCCAAGTGCTGGGATTATGGCATTTTGGTATGTGGTACTGATTTCTGGTGGGCATGAGTCATCATGCCTGGCATTGATGTATGTGATTAACAGGGATCGAACCCAGGATCTTTCACTTGCCAGGCAGGTTCTGGAATCACTGAGCTTATGACTTTTTTTGGTATTATTTTATAGATTGATATTTGAGGCAGAGAAATTAATTAGTCTGCCCCAAAGGTAGTGAGTCCAAGAGCTGGGATATAATTGGCAATGTGAGTTGAGATTCTAAGCTTTTCTTTTTCTCGGTTCTTTTTGTTCTCTCAGTCAGTTCCTGTCTTTCTGCCTGTCTGTTTTGCATGTTGTCTTAAGCTTTCAACCTCTGTCTTATATTATGTGTGTTTTCCAGCAAGGACAGCTCTTGCATAATTTTTCTCATTTGACCACCACCCTATATCAGGCAGGAAGGACGCTTCCTGAGACTGATAAATGGGACCAACAGAACTAACTGACGGTGTGAGTGTAGACCAGGGTGATGAGGTCAATGCTGGGGGCCAGGCCCCTCTCAGGCTTTGCCTAGTGTGGCTGATGACTGGGTAAATATCTGGTTTCTGTCTCTGAAGTGTAGCTTTCCTTTGGAATTTGCTTTTTTTGTGCTCAGCCAGTTTGTAGATGAATCAGTCATCTCCATTGAATAGTGCTGACCATTCATTTCAGGAAATGTTTCCTAAGTCAACAGCCTGCCGCCTTTTCTTTGTAGGTAGCAACAGTTCACATGATTTTTGTAGCCACCGAGTGTCGGTGCACTCAAACTGGCAGACTAGTCACTTGTATGCTGTTTTGAGCTCCCACTGGTGCAGAAAGAAATTTAAATTCTGGAAACCCGGTGAGCAACATTAACCCTGAAACTGACTTCAGCATAGCTTAAGACAGACACTCAGTCGATCCTTCATCTGAGGATTTAACCACTGAGAGACACATAGACCATTACTCGGAGGCAGCACACTCAACAGTATAACTTCACAAAAGATGTAGTTGCTGTTTTCTGTCTCTTTATTGTATACCACGTATTTAATAAATGTATCATGGCTTGTAACATCCTCCTGAGGTCTGTATTATTAGATCCATGGTATGAAGGGCAAAGCTGAGATTGCAGAGAGAGACCATGCAGCTGGCCTTGCACACAGCCATGCACCATATTTTCACTGATTTTAAAACCACGTCCAAGAGAGGCAAACTTGCAGCTCATTCTGCTCTTTCCCAGGATCTCCTTTCTGCCCTAACTGAGGCCAAAGAGCCAATATCCACTGGGGAAGACTGCAGAATGCTGAGGGCAGAACTTTCAGAGCGTTCAGGGATACAAAGGTTCTGCTGTAGCACACACGCCATAGATTCCCCACCACGTCACCGACATTTTTGCGTGTGTGCCTGTGTGTGTGTGTGTGTGTGTGTGTGTGTGTGTGTGTGTGTGCATGCGTGCGTGGGTGCATGTGTGAGAGAGGGGAGAGAGTGAAGGAGACAGAAGATCTTACTTTGTGGCACCTTGGACTCACTTTGTACCCCAGACTGGCCTTGAACTCATGACAACTTCTACCTCAGCCTCCCAAGTGCTGGGATGGGTGTGCACACCATGCATGGCTGCCACAGAAGTTTGGCATTGTGTTTCCTGTTGATGTGCTAGAAAGAGGCAGAGCAGGATGGAAAGAGTGAATGGTGCCAGGTGATCAGGGTGCCACCAGGGAGTCCAGCTCCACACTTCTGGCCATGAAATGCACCCTCTTCCTCCTCTTGTTCCGTCATTGTGTATCTGTAGGCAGCTCTAGTGTGTGTTCTCATCGTGGAACTTGGAGCTCATCGACTGCGTCATTTCTCTGTTTTTGTCAATCTTAAGGTATCTGTTTTAGGGGTGCTTTCTCCCCCTCACTTGTACTAATGTCAATATTGCCAGAATAGCTTACAACTTAGATAGTAAGAAACATTGACTTAATACTACAATTTGATTTTGCTGTTAAATTTACATGTAAATCTCTAGACAAGGCTTTTAATATTTACTTAAAATATTTGCCTTCACACATATGCATGGCCCTCAGTAGAGGTGCATTGAAGATGAGCGTTGATTTATTTGCTTTGTTGCTGAGTAGATAACGCCATCTCTGCAGAAATGAGTTGGGAGGGTTCATCAGATCAACGACTCCTTTGTCCTGATGGGTAGACGGGGTTTTGGTGCCATTTTCTGTACTCCAATAGCCTGTTGTGAGTGGATGTTTTCAAAATATACAACCTTTGTTGTAGCTGTGTTTTAGATTCATCTCCAATGTAACACTCAAGGGGGAAAAGTCAGAGTTGTGTATTAACTGGGAAACCACTTTTGTGCTGCCTTTCGATCCATTTAAGCTAACCTGATTAGCACATTTGGAAAACCGAATCTAAATCCTTGTGCTAATCAAGGAAAATTGAGCTGCGCTGTTA
The DNA here is from genome assembly GCA_004026965.1 of Petromus typicus. NCBI lineage: Eukaryota > Metazoa > Chordata > Mammalia > Rodentia > Petromuridae > Petromus > Petromus typicus. Next base: position 106,523 of record PVIR01000155.1, read on the forward strand.
CTACAAAAAAGCTGGAGAGAAGAAGGCATGTGTTTCTTTTGTATTAATCATGCTGCACGTAGCTTGGCTCTATGTCCTCCCCTTCCCCAGCAAACTACTCTCCGAAGTGGTTGTTTAATAAAAGTAGCACGGCAGGTGAGTATTTAGGTATGAGTGGGATTCAGGCCATTTCATTTTGGAGCAATAGAAATGATAGTTGAAGAGTTGAGGGTAGAGCTCTTTCCAGCGTGCGGTCGAGGAAAGCGTGCCGGCCGTCGCACACTGATGACCGGGCTGTAACCGGAAGGGAGTGCATTCGATCTGCCGTTGCTGTGCAATTGGCACTCACTGCTGAATCTGGAGACTGTAGGCCCGAGCAGCTGGGCAGGTCGAGAGCAGACCGGACCTGCAGTTCCTCCCCTCTCCACCAAACATTGATTCGGAAGGGCGTTTGCCAGTTTCTTCCCTGCTTCATTTTCTTTGGCAGCTGTCAGGAAGAGAGATTCTTCACCACCTTTGTGCAGGCTGGTCTAGAGCAGCAGATGCCAGGAATGGGGTGGAGAAAGGAGAAGGGGGTATCACAATGTTTAGCCGTATTCTTTTCATGCTCAAATAGAATTAAGGAATTTTCAGAGCTGAATATTCTTGTTCCAAGTAGAAGGCCATTTTTTCAATTAGAGTCACTTATTAACCACTCTTTACATAAGCAGAAATTCCGGATTTTCTTTGAAGACACAGAATAGAGATTTCCTTCTTCTCTGTGACCCCCTGAAAATCCCCCAGTGCCACTTGTAAGAGGGTGCAAAGTATGCTAAGCTCACAAAGAGGGAGGTGGGATAGATTTGCCTGTTTCTAGCATGAAAACTTTGAGGTCTTCTCTTAGACTAGCTACTTTGTGTGACTTGGATTTTTAAACATACCTTCAAGGCTGATTACAGTTGACCTGCTAAAGCCTTTGCAGTACTATCTGCCCCACATGCCTGCTGTTGTGGGGTCTCTGCAGACACCCCCCAAAGCTGCCTGCATAGGTGCCTCCCTCCCCAGGGTGCCCGGTGTTGAGCTAGTGCCGAGCTAGTGGATATCACGAGGACAGTCTGAGCAGAGCACGTCAGTTTTCATGCTGTGCAGTGATGAGGGGTCTCAGGAAGCTGGTGTGAGAGAAAGAGCCTGTGGTCCAGCCTTTGAGAGCTGCCAATGGGTCCTTCACAGCTGAGATGATTTTAGTGGGATTTTGCTGTTGCTTTCACAGGCGGCACCACTGGGCAGTATAGCTGAGTGTGGTCTGATAAGAGCAGTTTGTCAGAGGACATGGAGCTGGGCTGTAATCTCAAGCATTAGAGGCCAAAGAGAAATTTTAAAAAGGAGTCACAGTGGACCATGAGATGATGCTGAGCAAACTGAACTTTAAATATTGATTTTTGTCTCCAAGCAGTAGGGGCCCAGAGTGTTTTTAAATGTTTCAGTGCATGAGAGCAAAATTTCATTTCTCATACATGAATCCTTTACTGGTGACAAAGGGCCAGGCTTGGCCTTCTGAGGTGTTCAGTGGGTTAGAATGCTTCCCTATACTTGGAGTGTGCCGTAGGGCTCCATCTTGACTCTCTATTGCACTTCTCTCACTCTATTACATGGGTGCTCAAATCTTTTTTTTCTCCTAGGCAACACATTTCTTTTATAAAAATGTCATATCACTTTTATAGACACTTCGTATCATATCTGTATACTCACAGCACCTAAAACAGTGTAACAGACTCCAAGGGCCTATTGGATGGCTCGAGACTGCAGAAAGCACAAGAGCTAGACAACCTCTATACCCACAGAAATGATCTATGTCATTTATTTTCTCCTGGGAATTTTATTGTAACTAATTGGGAATTGGAAGAAGTAAATATGGTTCAGGGTGAGTGCAAACAGTAGCCCATGAAAACGAATTAACACTACTACGTACCTCCCACAACACACACACATGAACTTGCCACTTGCCATGTAGAGGAAACGAAGCACCAACAAAACTGTAGCTGACATAGTTTTGTGTGGTTGCAAGCTTCTCAACAGCCTTCAGCCTTGAAGTAAGTGTTAAGTAGCAGAAATTTGCCACTAGATCCCTGATAGTTCAGCGTTTATTTTTTATTGATATATGTTTGTGATACGTAATAATGCCATTCCTCCTGGGGACTCATCAGAGTTCTGTTTGTGGCAGCAGCTTTACCCGGCAAGTCCTGGGGCTCTGGAAGAAGATGCCAGTTTGATTGTGCAGAGCAGCAGCTGCAGTTTGGGAGGAGCCCTGGGCGTGGGTTTTGTGGTTTCCTCCTTCCTTTCCATGGTAGCTCATCACCTCGACCACAAAATCACTGCCAACCTACAGAAGGGGAAGAAATATTGGCCCATCTACATTTTCTTTTTCTGTTTTGGAAATAGACAGTGACGTGGGTTTCTAGAGCCTGGCCAGCTTGTGTTTGGAGTTCCCCAATATAGGCTTTGCAGAAAGTGCCTGGGTTTCTACATCGCTGCAAACCCGTTGTGTGTCTTGCACTTGGCCACAGTCCTGGAACCAATGAACTGGCTTCGTCCACTGGTTGACTCAAGTTGCCTAACTTCAGTGTCACCATGGAGAGAGAGCCCCCATGGTCGCCCCAGGAGTATGAGCCAGAGAGCCTTGCAGTGAAAATTGAGAGTCATTCATGAATTCACTCATTCTACTGATCTGTAGGGAGCCCCTAAAAGGGTCTGGTGCTGCAACAGGAATAAGTGTGTATGCATTTATTCGCCACGTAGTAAATGAAATAGGCACTATAGGCTGTACCATTGTGGTTACCACCTTTATTTTGTTTGTTTTTTGTTTGTGCTTTGCACAATAGTAACTATACTTGTAATAAAATGAGCATTGCCTGTGTTTTAATACAAACTGCTTCTTAAAGGCAGGCAATGTATAGATCATAGTCTACCACCCCTGAGGAAGATCATAACGTGCCCTGTGGAGTATCTTGTCTGCACTTGACTTCTACTGACAGGGTGGTTCTACTAATGTTATGAGAAGCAGAAGCTGCTAATCACCCCACCTTGATTAAAAAGGGAGTCATTCAGAACTGCAGGAGGCTTAGGTTTATAAGGTTGAACTATCAATAAAAGAATAAAACTGTCGAAAAAACCGGCAGTTACAAGAATCGGAAATAAAGAAAGATATATTTTTAAATTCATTGGTAACTGATTATGGAAGATATTTTCCTGTATTACTACTTAACCATTCAGAAGGAAAGCAATCCATCATTAGCTTTCAATGAGTTGACCGTTCTTTTAGTTCTATGAAGCCAATATCAAAACCTGCCATTAACCCTAATACTTCCTCTCCCCTGATAGAAACTACTGTGAACTCTGAAAATATTTTAAAGGAACAAGTGGATAATGCATTTGGTGAGTTCAGTACAGTTATCACTGTGATGAGACAGACATCTGTTGTTTTTGTGTCCATTCTTGATGAGCGCAGTTGTAGGTTCACTGTGACTTGAAATGTTGAATGACTGAAAACATGATGGACCCAGACTTGCTAGTAGATGGCATGAATTGTTTGAGTTATCCTGATTATAAACAATTCCTACATGGAAAGGGAATTCACATCACCTCGGTTTATTGATGCTTCTGTTTACAAACAATTTGGTTCATATACAAAAGTGTCTGGCAAAATTTTGCTTCCGTTTGCAAATTCTGGATCAGATAACAAACTTGACCTTGGCCGTCTTCATCTCACAAGCATGCACACAGCGATCTTCCCCCAAATCATAAAGCAAATTAAGTTCTTAAGCCCAGGTACCAGTGTGTCATTGCTACTGGGGCTCTGAGACAAATTCAGTTCTAGGTTACATATAAGTTCCCCATATATTTTATTTATGACTTAGTATACATTTTCAAACATGGAGAGGAGTTGAAAATTCTGAACACCATCTGGTTTATGTATTTTATACCTTGGGTGGTCTGGTCAGGCCTCTTGTTTCCAAAGTACTTCAAAGAATCTCAGAGAGATGTTTCTAGCTGAATGGAGCAATTTCTGGTTCTCTTTTGAGTGTTTCTCTCCTTCCTCTTCCTCACTCCCTCCATCATTTCTTCCTTCCTCCCATGGAGCCTCCAGCTCTTTTGAACTCCCAGACTCCTGTGGTCCTCAGGCCGCCAAGACACTGGCAGTAGAGAGGCATGACTCCACACCTGACTCCTTTGTGTTTTGGAAAAAATTCTGACAATATTTTTCATTTATTTATTTATTTAGGTTTTTTGAGACAGGATCTCACTCTGTAGTTCGGGCTGGCCCTGAGCTCAGCCTCAAACTCATCACAGCAATCCTCCTGCCTCATGCCCAGTATTGTATGTGATTACCAAGGATCGAATCCAGGCCCTTGCACTTGCAAGACAGGCGCCAGAACTACTGGGCTAAGTCCCCGGCCCAGTATTTTTTAATAGTGCATGCTTCTATATTTGTTTCTCACTTTCAAAATATCCGCTCTGTGTGTGTGTGTGTGTGTGTGTGTGTGTGTGTGTGTGTGTGTGTGTGTGTGTGTAAGGACGATTTTGCATCTGTTGAATTTCCCTGATCCAGTCTGCAGTAAGAGGGATCAGCACCAGCAGTTCTAACGCTGGTTATGAACTCTTACGGCTGATACTGGAGTCTGTTCCTTTGTCCTGTTGCTAGGAAACAAAGGCTGAAGATGCCCTTTCGAATTGCCAGGGTTTGTCTTCCTCTTAGACTGGTTCCACCAAATTGCTGCCTAACACACCTTCAAGTTGATGTCACCAGCCTGCCTCGCACCCCACACTGGTGTCAACTTCTGTGCAGTTCTCAGAACGAATCTAAAGTTGCAAAATAAATGTAGTCTTCCACGCTGTCACTGCTGGAGTTCCTTTACCTTCCTGTGGAAAGCAGCGATTGATGAGGAAAAGAAATAGTTTGACATCTAAGCATAAGAGGAAAAATTAGTCTCCACAACTTCTCTGGGCTGTTTTTATTCACTGCGTCCTTTGTGCTTCTGTCCTGGTGAGGGGAGGCAACATGGAGGGGAGTTCTTTGAGGCTGGATCACGGTTTCATAGCAGTGAAATGGGTCGGGGATGTACCTCCTCGCCTTCTCGGGAGTGGGCTGCACACGGGAAGTGCTCCCAGCTGCCCAGCCTTGGTCACTGTGTTCACCCTTCCCTGGGGTGAGGATTTGTCCCTGCACTGCTGACTTTGGGCTGCGTCACCTGCTTGAGTTCCTATCCCATTTAGGAAGAGAAGCTTAGGGTGCCACGGAGAGCCCTGCTGTTCTCTCTGTTGAGGCTCCCTGCTCTGCAACCTGTCCGTGGTGAGGATGTGGAGCATCACCCAGAGCACCCCTCGGGACCTGACGAAGGCTATCCAAGTCCTGGGCTGCTTGTCACTGCAGCACAGCTTAGCCTAGCTGATGGGGCGATGCAGTGTCATCCTGACTGCCTGGTCCTGCTGTCCACACTCTGGGCAGAGTGTACACCTGCACAGGGGACAGAACTGAGCCAACTGCACTGAAAATCAGGAGCCTTTCACCTATTGTAGTGGGTGAAAATCTCCTTTATTGCACCTTGATTCTCATTTTGGACAGGAGAGACTTGAAAGTAAAGCGCAGTGACCGGACCATTAGCCGAGGACACTCACTTTCTAGTGACAACAACACGGCGTGTGTATTCAGTGATAGAATGCAGGCTTCATGGAGGGAACAACAGCCTGTTTTTGTGTGGCTTCTGAGAAAGGCCTGGCTAGCCTTGAGCTCGTGATCTTCCCGCCTTAGCATCCTGCGCTGGTTACAGGCATGTCCACTAGTGGTTGTTTTGACGTTGCATCTCAAATGCCTGGCACATAATTCCCCGCCGGTGCCTGATGACTGAGTGTGCTCTGCCACTGATGCTTTGGCTCGATTTTACTGGAGTGGGCAGAGCTTCTGACTCAGGTTGAATATTTATTTTTCTTAATAAATTAAGCCACTGAGAGGTTTCTGTATTACAGCCGAGATGTCCTCAATTATTTGAGACACTGCCTTTGCTTGGCTTTGAGGGGTGGGAGTGGAAAGCAAAAGCAACAGTTTAACAACAGAGCTGGAGATTCGGCGTGACTCCTGAGCTCCGAAAAATGCCTGGGACCTGCAAGACACCGTGGCCACCCCGCTGTGTGTGGCACGGTGACTCCGACTTCAGCAGGGCAGCTCCTGGGCTTCCACACATGCGGCCCTTCGCCCACTTGCTCGGCTTTGTCGTCTTTAGGCTGAATCGAAGTAGCATTACTGTAAAATTTCCCACTGAGAAATTTGAACATGAAGAGGTTTTCTGATCTCTTTAAAATAAAACTGTTAAAAATAGACCCCGTGGGAACAGTTTTCTACTTCAAGAACAAAACCCCGCAAAAATGTTTTAATGCAGATTTGGGACCTAATTATTTTTTCCCACCTCGGCTTTGGTGTAGTGATGCTGCTGCCAGGGGAACAACAGGCCTCGGGTTGCAGATTGAGCCCACCCCGCTGCACCCCCTGCCTCACGAGGGTGCCCCTGCCACCGCCCCGGCCCCAGAGAGGTTTCTGGGGCAGTGGGTCCAGCTCCAATTCGAATTGCCAGGGCTTGTCTTCCTCTTAGACTGATTCCACCAAATTGCTGCCCTCTGGCTTCTCATTAATTCTGTGACCTTCCTTCACTCCTGCTGGTCTCGGCTTTATGCAGACACTGAAAGGTGTTCTGTACACCGATGAAGCCACTTGAAGAGCCTCCGGAAGACAGACTCTGGAATCAGTCCCAGAGCTCCGAGACCCTCAGCTGAGCCACCCAGGGGCGCTACAGAGAAGAGACGGTCCAGCCCAGCCTCCAGTTTTCTTATTTTATTGTCTTCCTTTTCCTCAAAGCCTAAGAGTTCAGATGGCTATGAATGTGTGCTTGTAGCATTTCCAAGTGGTATTTTTTTTCTTGTTGTTGTTTATTGTTATAGTTTTCACACTTTTGAATGTGACTGAGACTTAATACATGTTTAGCAGGAATTGGTTGAATGAAAAATGATTGGCAAACAGATGAGATAAATATCCAGTTACTAGTGACTAGATATTGCTTACCCTAAACTGCTAGGTCCGTAACTTACAAGAAAATTACGCAGTAAGTCCAAGTTCAGATGGGGGTTGCAATCATCCACAACTCCTAGTACACCCTATAGTCCTAGCATGCATTTGTTTGTTTGTTTGCTTGTTAGGGACAAGGTCTCACTATTTAGTCCAGACTGGTCTCAAACTTATGATGATCCTCCTGCCTCAGCCTCTTAAGTGCTGGAATATGTGTGCCACTATGCCTGGCATGTCCTAGCTTTATTATTATTCTTATTTTTTATCCTGTGTCTTCTAATCACAGGTAAAAGAATCCTTTTAAGAAATAACAAATAATTTTTTTAAAAATATACCAAAGAACCTAGCTCTATGTTGCCCTCAAGAACCAGGGTACATTCCTCCAAAATTCCCATTGGATGACACATGCAGCACATCTTTTAAAGCTAGTTATGTAAGAATCCATCTCTAGTCTTTGGCGTTGAGCGTGTGTTAAAGGAAGTTTGAGTGTGTCTGAGATAAGTGCTCTGTGCTGTGCCGCTCCTTGTCTCAGAGTTTCCAGTTTCCACATGCTTTTTTTGCAACCTGTCCTTCCACACACGCTCTTCCTGCTCCTGTTCCTGCTCCAAATCCTATCACCCTTTGTCTCCCGTTTCTTCTGGACCCACCTGCCGAGTGAGAGGCCTGAGTCTCCTGCACCTGTGCACTCTGACCATCCTTCCAGCACATCCGATTCACCTCTCTCTATTGTTGCTATGTGATCGATGGTTAGATGATTTGACTCTTGGCGCCTCAAGGCCAAGGCTTGACTGTTACCCGCCTGTGTGTGGTGGCACCACACGTCGTTCTTGGCACCAGCACATGAATTTACTCAGACATGAATTTATTTGTTTTCTGTGGAACTTGAAGCTCAGTGAGGCCTGAGCATCTGCAGCAAGTCTCTCTGCAACCCAGTTGTCCTCTTTGTTACTGGGAAGATGTGAGTTTAGGGCAGGCTTTACCTCCTGCTGCAGCCCCACAGTGACCACCTATTGCTGGCAAGGAAAGGCCAGGCAAGATTTTTCAGGCTGGAAACCAGGAATCTCAGGTCCCGATACATATGTTCCTTTCAGTTTTTGACTGTATTCTGCCCGGTCCTTTTTCTCCCCTTCTATAGCTCCCCTCCTCTAAGGTGGGAGTAGAAGACTTGCTGTTTTGCTGACTTTAGTGTACAGGTTCACTGGCCGCACCTTGGGTCGGGTCCTCTAATGGGTGTTGAGGAAGAGGAATTCAGGAACTCAGGATGTTTAGAGACTGGACAGTGCTTAAGATGTGGCCACCTGCATCTGGGATTTGACAGTGAGGAAGATGGAAAAGGAAGGTGTTTATTAGCTCCGGCTGTCTTGGCTGCAGTGAGTATCGGAATCCATTAGGATCACAGACCTTCCGAGGTCTCTCCTGTCAGCAAGTGCTGAATTCTCATGAGCCCGCGAGCAGGGCAGTCGGCGGCTCAGTGTGGGACACTGTGTCTGCTCATCCGGGGAACCACAGAGATAGGGAGCAGGGAGGGATGCCATTTCAAATACACATGACGGGAGCATTGAGACACTAAACCATCCTGTGTATTTCTTTCATCCTATGTTGTATGACATCATCTCATCTACCAAAGTCTTTTGCCTGCTCTGCTCATTTCATTGTTGACAACTTGTTGTTTCGATGCAGGAATTTCTTACTATTGCTGGACCCAGATCTGCTCACCTGCCAATTTATTTTTTTGAGGCAAGTAAGAATGATGGATGTGAAGTGTCTTGGGTGAGGTAGATGCCTAAGAAGTGATCCCGGCCCCTTGAGAACCTTCCCATTGGCCACACTCTGTCTGTCTAGATGCAGGAACTCAGAGTGCGCCATGTTTTGATGGCATTTTAAACAAACCAACAAGAAATGCAAGCCAGAAATACAAAATAAGTCTCTTCTGAGTGTCATTAGATTAGTATTATTTCCATGAATGTGGAAAATCATCCATTCTGATTAGACTATTTATCTTCAGACCTCACTTTGATTCCTTAATGGAGAGAAATTGGAGAGAAGTACAGCTCTCTCCATCGAAGCCCCAGACTTCAGGGGATTCGAGTCTCTGTTTATTTAACCTTTGGCTCCCTGGGCGAAATGGCCAAATTACCAAAAAAGGAATGAAAATCCCTGCTATGTCTCCTCTCAGAAATTACTCAACACGCATAATCCCCACCGAGTCTGTAAGAAACACCTGTTTCTCTTCTGCCAGGTGGATCAGAGAGGTCCTCTCGGTTTGCCAGTAAACTTGCGTGGACTCTTGAGTTCTGCCCGCTTTCATTAACCCGTCCCAGTTTCAGAGGAAGTTATAATTTTATTGTGATTCCAAGTCATCTTTGGTGCTGTTTTAAATCAACCAAAGTTCCTATTAGAAGTCCTTGTTTGAGTGGCTAAATGTAGTATCACACATTTAGCAGTTTGTATGCATTTGAAAATCTTTGAAATTAATTAAATAGTAGAGGAATTTATATTAAAGAAATAAAATACCAAAATACATTGTACAATATTGGCATTTTCCCCCATTGTAGAAATAATAAAAGTGATTAATCTTTTGAAGAAAATAGGAGTAACAAAACTTCAGCTTTTCTTTTATGGCTGTACAATTAATGACTATCAAAACATACCATGGAGAACGTATTAAGATCCAGACTCCGTAATTTTAGGTAACACAGTAAGCATGGAGATACTCTTCATTTTGTAAATTAGCAATCCCCTAAGATCCGATAGTGGTTATTCTCAGTTCTTATCTGCAGCTCTACAGTCATTGAGCAGGATACAATGTTGCAATGTAGCAATTAAGAACATCCTATTCTTTTTTTTTTTAATCCACGGGTTCAGTAAATTACAACTTGATTGTCTGAGTAAACAATGTTACCTGCTGTGGCTGCTTTGTTGCAAGCAGAGTTCTGCATGCAAATTAACAGCAGTTTGTAACTCCCCATAGGACAGAGTATACTCTTCCCCTGTAACTTGAACTTCCTTTTCCCACCTCAGAAAAACAGATTAAGACATAAACATCCTTGTCCTCTTCTAGGTCCTGCTCTCAAGCAACCATGTCCACTCCAGCTCTAGGTAGAGGGTATGGGAATGCTTCTGGGAAACACGCCTGGCATGTTTGACCACCCCTCTTGCAAACACATTTAGCTGTGCTACCGGGAAGCAAGTTCAATATACTGATGATGCAGGAAATGCCAAGTCCTTTTCCCACTGGGAGACAGAGTGTGGACCAGGATGTGCACACGACTGGAATTTGAGAGGGCCCCCCAGGGCTGCTTTCACAAGGTAGCCATTCTTGCACACGGGGACCTGTGGTATTTCTGCAAGGTCCTGCTCCCGTGTACTGCATATGGTTCACTGTCAGATAATTCAACACCCAAGAAAATCTGCCTTGAATAAATTAGAATATATTTGCAAATTAATTGGTCAATTAGATTTTTAGACATCTCTAGGGGCCTGAGCTGAAACAGATGTGTACAAAAGCCCCTCATAGAGCTGGAGACGAGAGCTCCTTACCGAGCTCTCTGAAGGATGGTTCTCGCAGTTGATCCTACGTTGGTGCCAGAGAATTCCAGTCGTGTGCAAACAGCATTGCGACTGCCTTTCTTTCTGGGCATTCACTGCAAGGGGACATGCTTAGAAGGCGCCGTCCTCACCAAAAAATTGCTCTTTCAGATAGACAAAATGTTCTTAGCATTGCTTCTCTCTTAATTATGTTAAGAAATCAAGTGGGGAATAGTTAAAACGGAAGAAAGGCAGGGCTGGGAGTGGAGTTCTGTCCTAGAGCATTTGCTTAGCCTGCACAAGGTCCTGTGTTGGATCCCCAGCGTGGCTCCCACCCCCGGAAGACAAATCAGGGAATGCTTTTAATATTTCTGTAAGGCGAAATACTGACGAAGACTCAGTGAAGCAGCTGTATCTTAGCTTGAATGTTGGAGTTAGGGATCGCCATATTCGCCCTTTCACCTTTTCCGCATGGCTGCTCTCCCAGGGAGTCACCCCCGAACACCACTCTGAATAGTAGGCAATTTTCTTGACTAATTGCATCATTAAAGTTGATTCCTGTTGGTGCTTTGGTCATTTCTTTTTCATGAAGCAGCTAAGGTGGCCCCAAGGTGGACACAGGACAGAGAGGGACCCAAGGCTTGCTTTCACAAGGTCCGAGTCTGTGCTTTGTAGGCTGGTCAGATGGGCTTTCCGCCCCCAGCACCGGCCATGTCAGATGGGATCCCACCCCTGGCACCAGCCATGTGGAGAGGCCTCCTGTTCTGGGCGAGCTGCGCGCCTGGAGCCTGCATGTACCCTCACAGCCCGATGGTGCGTGAACTCTGTCCAGAATTAAGCATCACCATCAGCACAGCCACACAGTTGCATACTGCAGACCATCGGCAGTGGGCTAGACTGGGGAAACGTGGCCCCTCCATGGTGAGCGGAGGTCTCCCCTTGCTTTTGTCTTCCAACCTGGTGCCACATGGACGTCAGTTGCGTGTCCCTGTGCCTGGAAAAAGTCCCAGCAGATAGCAGGTGAGCAGCGACTGTCGAGTGAGTGGCCCTGCAGACAGACACAGCAGGGCTCCGATGTTAGACCCATTCCTTTAAACCAGGGGGAAATGAATGTAGTAGATGTGTGTTAATGTCACATGTGTCTCCTCTAGCTTTACCCTGAGCTCTGACAGACGTGTCATTACCATGTTTGATTATTTCCATTTTAGTTTTTCTTAGAAAAATGGGGCTCTGTGGAAAAAACTGATGACTAGTTTAACCAACTTTAAATGAAGCATTTTCATTCTCTTAAATCTGATTTTATGTAAGTAAGGAGCAAAGCCGTAGAAATACAGAAGTGACTCCCTCCTTGACATCAGTGGCGCTCAGTCTCTGGGGTCCCCCTCCCATGCTGTATGAGTGGCAACCTCATCTCATATTATTTTCTTTCCTTATCTCTCGTGATCAAGGGGGCTTTTCCCCTAGGTCTTAAAAATTCATCATCTGAAGGATAATTATATTTGGCGTGGTTTTCTCAACCGTGTTATGAAAAGCCCTGCTCACCTAGGGACAGCTCTCTTGCAGAGGGAATTTCGATACAGGGAGAAGGTACATTTACGGCCAATGAATTTGAAGCCCCACTCTCTTTTTTCCAAACATAGTCCCCTAAAATGTAGGATGATTTTTTAATCAAGAGTTTATATTGCTGGTGATTTCTGTATTTAACTAAGGTATGAATAGTGTAATGGAGAGTTTCTATTGAGAATGGGCTTTGTTACTATCATACTAGTGTTTGGTTAAGAGCCAAAATTACCAAAAAAGGTTTTTCTCAGTTTGTTTTATTTTAATTTCAAGACATAGTGTATGATGAGGCGATAGATGTTTTCAAGGGTTTCACAAGTTTCTGGTAACTGACTTCATCAAGCAGCTGAAACAGTTGGGAGCTGGACTCACCCAGCTTTCTGCCTCTGGGCCCGGCACTGCCCACCTGCCCAGGGCCAGCTCAGGCCCAGATCTGAGTTCGCAGCTCCTTCTTCTATGCTATGGGCTCGACAAAGGAGCTGCTTCTTATGAAAAGTTCGAGCTTCTTTGTCTGTCAGAAATTTTTGCCCTGAAGGTAGAGACAGGTTTCCTTTCACCGCATTCTTCCCTGTCCCGGATGTGCGGGCAGGCCCTGGCAGGCCACCAGGGTTCACGGGGCGGACAGAGGACCCAGGGCTGGAGAGAATTCCTAGCATTGGCATGAGGCAGACCCAGGGATGGGACTGGGGTGCTGGCAGAAAGTCCTGCCCTCCAGGCAGAACACATACATCGGGAACACAGAGCTGTGTAAAGAGTGAGATGTTTGGCAGCCACTTGCTTCTGTGGAGCCCTGGGCAGGGGAGTGTAGGAAGTCCAGTGTGCAGCTCAGAAACCTGCGTACCAGACCGTGCTTCCTGGCCGGACACTTGGATAGAATCTGTCCCAAGGCACCCTTTGGTGGTAATTTCCCTGTTGAGTAAATTAGTAAGTGGGTGTACTTACTAATACTCACACAGCTCTGACTGCCTGGAGGGCAGAGCTGAACCAAAGACCCTGACCAGGGGGAGGGGCAGCACCTACACTGACTTCAGTGGTTCCCAGCTTCATACCTGAAGGCCTGGAGCCGGGACTGTGTGATCACATTCAGGTCACATGCTGCCCACCCTGACAGCAGACAGTGCTGGTGACCTGCGTGGTGAGAAGTCTCACCTGAGCCAGAGAACCTGGTGGCTTCCAGGGGGCTCTGCATGTGAGGAGAGGGGCAGCGATTCTCTAATGTGGGAAGCCCCAGCGATGCCAGGATGGTTGCAGCTGAAACATGCCTTGAACTCTTCTCCTGGTTGGTTGTGGTCCCTGGACCCAAGTCCTCAGCCTGGTGTCTGGAACAATCCAGTTGCAAAATGAAACAAATAATTACACAGATCCAGGACATTGGTTCTGTTGAGCCCAGGTTCCTCAGGGACTCCTTTAAAAAGGTGGACCCATTCTAGAACTCTGGGTTTAATGAAACTTGCAAAAGAGGTAGCGGTGTCTTTCTCTGTAGGGTTTTGGGCTAAAGAGTTTATAAAGCTGTAGCACAGATACAGTGCTTCTGATACAAATTGGCCAGTTGGCTGAGATGTTTGTGTTCACAAGACCACGGCCTCCCTGAGGGCAGGAGAGTTGCCTTAAGAGCAAAAGCACAGGGGCAGAGGGACTATTTAGGGCAATCAAGCAGAACTGAAAGGTAACAGTTTCCTCAAAGATTGGTGGGAGGTGAGGAAGTCTTCTGCCTCCTCGTCTTTAATTCACCTCACTGTTGATGGGTTAGTGACTGAAAATCATTTTCACATGGCTGTTTGCTGTTTGGTGGAGAGTTTGGAACGCGCTAGTCAGTCCCGGTCCAGATCAGAATGGGCAGGTAGCCAGTTCACACAGTCCACCTGACAAGCCACACTAATTGCTTTGTCTCCATGGAGCAGCCAGAGATTGAACTGCCCTCAGGATGGACGTCTTCTCCCAGCCCCACCGTCGCTCCTACAGCCGACAGAGCTGCTCCCCGCTGCACTTGGCTGCTCCAGTGATTGTGCATCTAAGTAGCACCCTGTTTTTTCTGCCCATCTTTCTGAGCTATAAATTCTAGTTGATTTTTTTTGGAAACAAGGAGTGGATTAGAGGTAAAGCAAATAAACGAAATGTCCTTGGGATGTTTTCGGGGTCATTTGTGTTTTCAGAGTTGGTTTTATCGGCCAGGAAGCCTGGGAAGGGGAGGCTCTGTGAACAGAGCAGAGTGCACTTCGTTTCTTTTTGAAATGCCAGGAAACAAATTCCTAGACAAAGATTCATAGAGCCTGGAAATAGTTTCAGAGAGATCTAATGACAGACAAAAGCTACCAGCTCAAAGAATCATCTCCAAGAATGGCTAGTCACATACTCCTGGGGACACCCCAAAAAAGGAGAAAAATCTGTGCCTCACTCACTGCATGGATGCCTCCCACCTGCACTCTTGGTTGGTTGGGGGTCGCCCTTCCCAGGCCCAGCTGAGTGGAGCCTCTGGCGACTCCCAGACACAGTGGAGAGGCTGGAGCTGCTTCACTTGGTTGCAGGGGCAGGCGGGCAATATGGCGGCTCAACCCAACCTGGGCTTCCTGCCTCCTGCTGTTATTTCCAATGCTTAATCTCTCCATGCCTTAGTATTTTGTCAGTTATCCTTGAGGCAGTTTCTGCTTAGTTGAAAATTAAATATTTCATCACTAAAAAAAAAAAAAAATCTTTGAGTGATTTTCAGATTTCAAGGGTTTAACTTGCATTCCATGCCCCACCTTTGTTAATGTGATGCTGCCCGCTCTTCCTCATCCCCACTTGAGCAGACTAAAACAGTACACAGTTCAGTGCAAACATGTGTCAGGCTCAAATTCATTTTGAGACATCTCGTGTGCAGGCACCTGCTTATTTACAAGCATCTGTAGGCTTAACGTCATCATCTGCAGATGGAATTGGTGTTAGGTATAAGCAGGTAGCCTCGAAGTAAGTCATGAAAGGGACCATTTAGAATTGTTGGGTTACTAGTCAATGTGGTAAAGGTCTTTACAGAGAGTTCCTTACAAAGAAAGTTGGAATCCATTGTAGCGGGCGACTGGGTGACTGGCAGGAGAAGCCTTCCTTCCGCAATGTGTAACAAAACAACTTCTGGACAGTTGGACACAGGGAGACTGTGAATAATGATGCCTGGGATACAGAGCCCTTCTCTGCTCTGAAGTCTGGCCTGGCTCCTGGAGGCTTCTTCAGGGACCACCCCAGTATGGTGCCTCCCCACTCCTTCCTCTCTCTGGCCGCCTGGCTGAATATCTGAAGCTCCTGCTTTTCTCACAGGGAGCCAGGAGGATCAGCACAGGATAGCCATGCACTTGTGACTTGCAGAGCCATCTAAAGTCTGACTTACTGTGGGAGCCTGTGTACAGAGCCTGAACTCAAGCTGGTCTCTGGATAGACAGGAATTAACAGTCAGTGTGTGAAGTCCTATACTTTGGGCCTAATTGTAAATTTCTTATTTGGTCCACATCATTTTTTTGAGCCACCAGTCTCAACACAGAGAAAAGTCAGAAGTTTACAGTTGCATCAGAAATGCAGAGCAATATTGAAATGAAATGATGCTTCTGAATGTGTAGAAGTTATGGGCAAGTGCTGTGAATCAGACCACAGGGGTTCAGATCTGGCTGTGTACAAAGTAGCCGTGTGATGGGGTTGGAGTAGGGGAAGCAAGTCACTGACTGCTTCTTACTTTGGTTTCATTATCTATCAAAAAGGAATGATATCCAGGTGCAGTGGTGCATACCTGTAAGACCAGCACCTTGGAGGCTGAGACAGGAGGATAGTAAGTTAGTCCAGATTGGACAGCTTAGCCATACACTGTCTGAACATTTGAAAATAATAATAATAACACAGGGGCTGAGAATGTAGCTCAATGTCAAGATCCTAGGCTCAATCCTCAGTACTACTTAAAAGGGAGAGATGCAGTGATTGTGACAATGCAGTGAAATCTCGGCTCATGAATGCTTCTGTTGGAGAAACCCTCAAATCAGAACGGATTAAGTTCCTGAACCGAGTCACCCTGTAGGTAATTTTTGGGTTGTTTTGAGAAGTAGATGATGTTTCTGTATGTAAGGAATTTAAAAGAGCACCGGGGATAGAAAGCATCTTCTCACTGAGTGTGTGTGAGCAGCGTCACAGCCACAGTCGCCCCCACTTAACCTAGACCGAGGCCTGTGGCCTTTCCACTGACACTCCTACGGGCCTGGTTGTGTCTCCATTGTTCCAAGAGTGTCAGGAATCCTGCTGCTCAGAACTCCTCTGCATTCTGCCAGAGGTGGTCTTCCTGGCCCCCCAGCATCCGCCTGCCCCTCCACAGACTCCCAGCGTCCACCTGTCGTTGAGGCCCAACTGTGTACTTATGCACTGGGACAGGATGTGTAGTCGGAAGTGTAAAGGAGGTGATGGAATGGTGCGCGCTCACAGTGTGAACTCCAGGCGGTGTGGAGAAGGCACACGTCTCTCCCTTCTGACCCCTCCCTGCTCATCCCTCCTGACTCCACAATCCCCAGCCCTGCAGTTCACACTGTAATGGGAGTGAAAGAAGTCAGGGCATGAAGCCACTCTCTCTCTTTGGAATCATGTGCCTCCTCAGCCTTCCCTTTTGTATCTTTCTAAGACTACTTGGTTTTGAAGAGGAAGGAGGACCTGCCTACTCTTCTTTCTCATGGGCCACTTCTGTGGCGTGGTGGCACTTGCCATGTGGATGTGCCCCACCTACTGGCTGGATTGTGTAACTACAACCTTAACTGATAATGCCCAGTGCAAGGACCGCATGCCTTAAAATCTAAATTAAAGATGTGTTGTGTGCATAGACCAACTCTCTACACTGACTGCAGTCATCCTGTACCACAAATGTGTACTAGCAAAAATGAAATCTGAAAATCATCTGCTAAGACTGTATTCCTTTAGGAAACAAAAATAACACCAGAGCCTGGGAGTTACTGGCAAAGCACAAATTTTGACAGTTTGAATATGTAGATTTTCATCACTGGTGGAGAAATTCTCTCCTATGGGCTCTACAAGTTCGAAGTTGCAAAGGTTCCCTTTCTTCGAATGGCTAAAATCTACAGTTACATATCGTGTCATTGTCCTATCTGCTACTGTGCTGACGACCTTTTTAATTTATGAGCAAATTCCTTAGCTACAGAGCAGCTCAGGGCAGGGTGCGCATCTTACCTACTTTTTAGCTGTCCTGTAAGGACTGTATGTTCTAAGACAAGAATTTCAGGACTCACCTGAAATCCTGATTTCTTTTCACATTCTTCAAATCAGGACTTAAATGCTTCTAATGCTCAATAAATATTGGAGAAGATGGAATTTGTTGGTTTGCTTAAACAATTATTTTTAAATGATGGACTGTTCCCTTTGTCAATAAATGTTTCATGTCGCAGCTTCCAGGCCTGAATACCTTGTGTGAATTATGAATTAGCTGGTGAGCAGATTGAGCAGGGAAGCCCAGCAGGGACTTCGGGCAGAGGGGTGAGTGGGTAGCATTTGGACATTCAGTTTTGCTTCTGAGTTGGTTTCTGGCTGGAAGGCGTGTTTCCCTGAGGACCCTGCAGAGGAAATGTTTGGAGTGGCAGTGGGAGTCCAAGGTCATTCGGAAAGAGGCTCAGAATGTTTTGTTGGGTGATGCCCACACATCCTCCAGGCTCAAAATGTCTGCTGTTGAGTTTGGATACTTTTGTAGCCCTGGTGAAATGTTTCACATTGCAGCGTGCAGGAGGTCCTGACTGGGAATTTGGGCTGTTAGTTCTTACCTTCCTGACCTCCAGCCATTTTGCCTGAACACCAGGAGCTCCTGGCCCAGGAGCCTTTGCGGCCATGCTGGCGGCACCTTGAATACAGCAGCCAACTCAACGTGGCCAGTGTTCCCTCGAAGACAGCGTGTTTGTGTTCATGCTCGTGCTGCCATCTTCCTGTTCCCATGAGAAACCTGGATTTTGACCTGAGATTTCATGATCTGAATGTGTGGGCGATTGATTTTAAAAAGCATTGCAATTCCATAGGGGAGAAACCAGATGTGCATGAGCGGGACCACCTTCTGGTGCCATCCATGTTGTGAATTTAGCTGGAGAATCCCTGGTGAAGGTGAAATATAATATTTTATTTTCTTTACAAAGATACTACTGAGCCATTAATTTATGATAATGAAAACATTATATATATACATATATACATATACCTATATACATAGATATATACATAGATATATGCACCATAATATGTGATAAAATACATGCCAAGTAAAACTGGAACACTTCCAAAGTAATGAAATAGACAGTAGTGGCTCAGGGAGAAATAAGTTCACCGGACACGTTTCATTACAAAACAGCTTTCTTCCTGGTCCAGAAGCAGTGTGTCCATCCAAAGCCCGGACTTTAATTCCGTGATCTGTTATATCTTTAATCCGTGTTTTTAGCTTTCATTTCGCACAGTTGTCAGTGTCTCCCCTCATTTCACACCTCCCACGTTCACCTCACAGCCGGCGAGAACAGGAATCCTTCCCAGTCTCATGGAAGCTCTGTGCTTGCTCACTCTGAGTTAGTTCTTAGTTTTCTTTTTTCAAACATTACTGAGCAGTTGCTGACTTATGCTTCCTTGTCCTTATTCCATAGTGATTCAAGAGAAGGTTGAACTCGGGGGTTGGACGTGCTGCCTAGGTGTGATCCCAGAGTTATTTACACGGAAACTTCACGGTGTCTAGTGACTTGAGCGTGCTCACCGCTGCTTAGGCTTTCTTGGTTCAGGTTGATTTGAGACAACTGGACAGGTGCCCCCTCTCCTCCCAGGAGCAGAGAGGAGACAACCCCACACTGTGCAAGCGTCGTCTTAGCTGGATGGCGTGCCAGCGAGCACAGCACGCATGCTCTGTGTCTTAGGGCGCATCAGTGCTTTACCTGAGTTGCTCATTAGCATAAGCACCAGACAGTGTCCACGGCCTCTGCTCTGACAGGCTCATCTGCACAGAAGTCCACTCGTGGCCCGGAAGATGGCAGTACAGATCACCGCCGAAAGTGCCTCCTGCTTCAGGCTCCGGAGCTGTGCTTAGGTCTGGATTCTCTCACTGCTGAAAGCTCAGGGCGGTTACAGAGCGGATCAGCCCGGTGCTCAGCTGTGCAGCAGGGCGGCGGTGTGTTCGTGCCCAGCCCAATGCACACCGTGCTGCTCACCTCAGTGCTGTGACAAGACCATCACTGCTACATCCACTGCGGGCTAAAGCATTGTTTTAGAAACGCATTTCATCTTGTGTGGGCACCTTGCCTTAGCTGTGCTCTTATTCTGGGTGGGACTTTGATTTAAAGAACAGAGATGTCTTTTCTGGCCCATCTGCCTGTGTGTTTTATTTTTACTGTATATGGTAGCAGGACACGCATCCCTTCCTCTCCCTCCATCACTGTGTCTCTATCTTATTTTTAAAAGATCGATCTTTCTTTTTCCTGTTATCTTTTACTTGACTTTTTAATCTATTTGTACTTTGGATTTTTCAAAAATCCAGGCAATTTTTGAACTTGTGTATCTGAGTATCTCATTTAATATGATAGACTTAAGGAACATTTATTTTCCTACAAGTGCCTCAAATTCATCCTTCTTTATGGCAAGGTAGTACTCCACTGTATATAAATACCACATTTTCTTTATCTACCTATCGATGCATATAAGGAAACGTCCAAGATGTAGTTATGTTTTGTTGTGCTGCAGTAAACATAAGTATGCAGTATCATTGGAATATGATGTCTTTAATTCTTTTGAGATGATTATGAGCTATGTGTATATATTTTTCAAATCTTCTGGCTTTTTTCTAAGGGATTAGTGACCTCAAAGATGCAGGTGTCAGTGGTTTGCTCTGACCCGGCCTGGTCTCACTGCACAGCCTTTAATTTTGCGGCATTGGAACTTCTAGGGGAGAGATCCTGTAATCCCTAAATTAGTCCAGGAGGGAGGCAGATGAAAGCCGTGTCTTGGTTGGGTGAAGCCGGTTGTGGCTTTTCTTTTGTTCTTGGCTCCAGTCCAAACTAATGCTTTAATAACTGAAATTCCCGCATGCACCTCTCTTGACTTAGAGCGATTAGAGTCAGCAGGAAGCCGGGCCTGCAGCCCCATGCCCAGCCACTAGCAGACGCAGGGCGTGGGTCTGTCCGCTGACATCTGCGTGCTCTGGACCGCCTGATGCGGAAGCAGAGTCTCCTTTTCTACTCCGTCTGCTGCAGCGTCACTGTACTGTGGCCTTTCTGCAGTTAGGTCGACCCAGAGTTTCCTGCCTGGGTTTTCCTTCACCCGAAGCTGTGCTGTGTTAGACTGAAATAAGGCGCCCGAGCTGTGCTTGCACCGAGGGACTTAGGGAATTTAGCTTTTAATTACTGTGAACATATGCTTATTTAGGGACTCGGAGCTGTCTCTACAGAGCTCATGAAGCTGGCGGAAATAGGAAAGGGGGCTCCTAAATAAGTGCTCAAATCTGGTGAGCTGGTAGTTCCCAGGGAAAAGCTGATAGAACGAACCAGAACAACCCTAAGGACCCTTCCTTAGTGTCATGGCGTGGAGGAGGCGCCTTCTGCCACAGCCTTGTTGTCCCTAACACGTGGTCATGCCAGTGACAGCTCAGTAGATGTGTGGCACGTGAAATCTGCTGCACAATTGATGTGCTCACGGGAAGCACTTCACAGGTCACAACTCCAGTCTAATAATGCTCATTTTTCAAGGCAGGAAGAAGTCCCAGCCTTTATCTTGCGTAATATCCTATGGGTTTGGTCTGTGTTGCAGCAAGATATTGTTGTCCAGAGGACTAGCTGTGCATTTCTCTTTCTCAAACATATTTTGAATTTATTAATTGCTTTAGCAGCTCTTGCCAAGGCCTGCGCCCTCCATCCCACCTGAGTTGACACTTTGCCTCTAGGTCTCAGCTGAACTCTCACCTCTGGACAAGGTCGAATTCTTCTTCCCTGGTCCCCTCCAGAGCCCTCAGTTTCTCCTTTGGGCGTGCACCATAGCTGTTCACTTCATTATGTACTTAGTGATTTACTCTGTCTCAATGAATTCCAGAAGGTAAAGCAACTGAATTTCAGAAGATAAAGCAAATTTTTTTTGCCTTTGCTCACCATCATGTCCTCCTGACAGTAGAATGTTTGGTACTTGCAGGGTTCAGTGCTATGGGAGAATGACAGATAGATGGGTGGGGAGGTGGGTGGATGGATGAAATGCCCGTCTCCTATCCTCCCTTGTGCACATGACTGAGGATCTAAACTCATAGCAGGAACTCCATACTGGTTTACTGGGGATCCAGAAGGCCTGTTGTAGGTCTTGGCCAAAGCTCCATGGCAAGTTGAGAGAACAGAATCATTTAAAGTCTTAGAAGCCTCCAGGTTTCTGTCTTCCAAAGCTGGTACCGGCTGCAATAAAATAAGACAGATGCGCAGGCATTTGTTTTACACCTGCTCTTGTCTGCTCCCCAAAACCTAAGAGTGATGCATCTGACAGGGCCCGGCCTCAGAAGGACACCATCCCTGATTCCGAGCCTCGTCATGCAGAACTTGAGCAGAAGACTGCACATGTACCTGAGCCCAGCGGGTTCTGCAGCAGTCTTCACGGTGTCCTTCAAGACGGAGCTCCGCCGGCCAGCCCATCTCTGCCAGGAGCATTTAGGAAGGGCAGCAGCGTGCGCAGTGTAACATGGCCTGGGCCCACCTTCCTGTGCTGAGTGAATTCACATAGATGAGATATAATCCTCGGTTTCTTCATCCCTAAAATGGAGAGATGTATTACTGCCTACCCTGTAGGGTCTTGAAATACTGAATGGTCACGAGGACCCTGAGTGCGTTGGGAAGCGCTGCGCATGTAGTAACATCTGGTCATTTGAGCTGTAGCTATAATGCGCTGCAAGCCCAAGCCAGTCCTGGTGGATGCTTTTTCTTTCCACCCTTTCACCTTTTCCTGCCCATCTGCCCACTGACATTTGCTACCTGGATCCAAACATGACATAGGGGTCCCATACCCTGTCTTATGGTGTCTATACCAGCATCAGGCAGGCTGCCCTGCCCTGCCCTGCCTCAGAGCCCATCCCATACCATGCTCTGGGTGTGTGTGTGTTGTGTTCCTACGTGTGAAATAAATTAGTGCTGACTCCATGTGTGTGTGTATGTGTGCATGTGTGTGTGTGCGTGCGTGCATGTGTGCGTACATGTGTGTGTGGTGTGTGTGTGTTCCAAGCCAGAGCGTCCTGCCTCCTTAAGTCATTTAAGCACACTTCATCTCATACAATGTGTTATAACTTTGGCAGCTTCTGAATAAAAGTTAACCCAAAGGAAAAAAAAAATCTGAAACACGGAACCAACTAAGGTTCACTATGGTTATTTATGGCGGCTGGGAACCTGGACTCCGTGTATAAATAGCTACTCACATGGAGTGAGCCTTGCGGCTATTATTTATTTATCTGACCCCCTTCTCTCTCGTTTTGGGTGAGAATGGGACTCCTGATCTATTTTCAGGGACTGTCTCTCTTTTTTCGCCAGCTTTCTCAGCACTACCCATTTCATTTGGGTTCTCCCTGAGTAGCAAGTTACTAACCTCTTCCACCTTTGCTGATTGTCCTGGGGCTGTTTGGACTGCATGGCCTTTGTGGTGCCTTCCAGCTGTTGACACTGTTTTGATTTCCTGATCTCCCTCCCTCACTGTTAAAGAAGCACAAGTGTTGTACCCTAAGCGCAGGAAAGTGTTCATTAAAAACTCTCCACTTTCCACATTTCTGAGACTCTTAGTTTGAGCTTAGAGAGCTATAGTTGTTTCCAGGCACATTTTTTTCCTTTGTAAGAGTTGCTGGGGTTTTATTTCTGCCTTTCTGTAGACGATATCGGACACATGGCCATTTGATCTCAGTGCAGGATACGGTGTGGACACTAACCGATGCTCTTGGTCTTGGTGGGCTTCGAAGCCAGCACGCAGAGTCCTGGGCTGCCCGAGTCACCATTAATCAGGCAAACTCCCCGAAATGCTCCAGTGGCTGCCTTTTGGCACTTGGCAGGCAGACTCTTTTCATGTTAGTTTCAAGGTTGTCAGATATCATTATCCCCAAGTATTAAAAATTTCAAAGAAAGGAGGCAGTGTGTTTGATTTATAGAATAATTATCTAGCTTTAGCTCTAACTTGGCTTTGGCAGTGGTTTTGCAAGCACTCGAAAATTAAATCCATTTTTTATGGCACTACGAGGTATTATCTCACAGCAAATGATAATTAAACACCTGTGAAATCAATTAGCCCTTTAAGCAGGGAAAAAAGTTTTCCAATTATGTTTTTGCACCTCCAAAACTTTTATAATTCCAAAATGACCACTTGTGGAGAGGGATACGGTTGATTGGCTGTTGCTGGGATCACTTTCCACAAAGATCATCCCTAAATTTTGCTTAAATCCTAAATCCTGAAAAAGGAAGTTGCAGGAACAGCGTCCTTCCAGAGGGGACGCAATCACCTTCGCATCCGGCTCTGAGAGGCAATCAGTCTGACACACAGCTCGGCTGTCTGTTCCTCTACAATCAAAGGCACTTGCTCCATATTTTGATGCCAAGTTTTACCCGACAGTTTATTTAAAAGCCAAGATGCCTTCTTGGGAACCAAGCTATAAGACATTCCATGTTAAGAGCTCAGAACCATGTTTATTACAAATACATGCCCTGAGAGTAGACTGATTGGTTAGTAGCTAAATCCAATAGGGTGGAAAACTGGGAATCGTGGCCGGCCATTTATCTTGCAGTATCACGTGTGTTTCATTGTTAGCTTTGGGAACAAATCAGTTTTTCCAGATGCTTTTTCTGGAAAGTGACCTGTGCTTTCGAGGCAGGGGATGGAGTGAGGGATACACTGTGATGATTAGGGACAGAAGAATGAGAGATGGAAGGATAAAGAAGAAGACAAAGACAGCCTTGGACATCTCCTGCGTCAAGCTTCTCATGGACAAAAACCATTCCAAGGAAAGTTAAGGCCTGTCCTCATAGTCAGAAGCACTGTAGTTTGCAGACGGCTGTCACGGATGCTGCTCCATTAGCCCTCAGTAGACCTGGTTAGGTGGGTTTCAGCTTGGAAACAGACCAAAAGTGACTTGCATAAAATAAGTTAATGACAAAGTCAGGACTAGTCGCTGTATGCTTTGGACACTAGTTGTGCAGGCACCATTGTATCGCTCTGCATAAAACATTTAATTATTTTTTGAAGATGTTTTGAATGAGCTCTTGCTTCTTTGCTTCTCCAAATGGTTGACATTTGGAGAAGTTGATGAATCTTAACATTAACTAGATAAATAAGGCTTCTGTTGTGAAACATAAAGCTGAAAGGGGACTTCTACACCCTTTTAGGAAATTGTCATGTGAATTTTCCTTGTAAACATCACCAGCAGTTTGCATACGTAATGGCCTCATAGGATTAGGGGCTGGATGAGGGTAGGATGGGCTGAAGTTTGTCCAACAGATTCTCTCTCCTTCCTCTCTCCCGTCTTCCCTCCCTCTCTTCCCTCTTTGCTTCCTTCCTTGGTCCTTTCTCTCATTCTCTCCCCGACCAATCCCCTCCCTTCCTTCCTAGAAC
Source organism: Petromus typicus (assembly GCA_004026965.1). Classification (NCBI taxonomy): domain Eukaryota; kingdom Metazoa; phylum Chordata; class Mammalia; order Rodentia; family Petromuridae; genus Petromus; species Petromus typicus. The sequence continues at coordinate 131,259 of PVIR01000155.1, forward strand.
CCAGGGCCCTGCAGACTACACCAGTGCAATATGACAAAGCCACAACTCAAGTCCCAGCAGAGATTTCCTAACAGTTAGCCTGAGTCAGCCTTAGTGCTGGGGTTGGGTCACAGCGAGATAAGAACAGATGCGTTTCTGCTCTTCTACAGGACCCCTTTGTATTTGGGGAGGAAGACTGGAAGCCAGCAAAGCAGATGCACTCATGACTTCAGAGAGCAGTAAATGCCAGGACAAGGGTGGGTTGACTTTAGATCAACAGGAAGTAGGACCAGGTCACTACGAAGGGAACACAGCATGGTCTGGGGCGCTTATTGGGCAAGGATGGGCATCAAAGGACTATGAGCATCGTGAAGTAGATCTGGGAGGAGAAAGTTCCAGTCCAGGCATTGGCCACAGCATGGACACATGCAGAAGCCAGAAGCAGGTATGCCATGTTGGGAAACTGAGAGAGGACATTGTAGCTGTCCGTGAGTAGAGCTTGGCAGAGGCCCATTTTCTAGGTCCCATTCAGCCAAGCCAAAGGGCGTGATTATCCTCTAAGCATCAGAAAGAGATACTGGAGGGTTCTCAGCCAGGAAGTGACATTCAGTCTTTGTGGCTGCTCAATGTAACGTGGATTTTGCAATGAAAAGATGGAACCTCCTCTGTTTTGAAGCTGGAACCACAGTGTGCGTCTTGCTGCTCTCCTGCTCCCTCTGCAGGAGCGGCAGAACTGAGAAGATGTGGAGGAGGGTTTGTGTTGAATCACAGCATCCGTGGGCAGGCAGCTCCTGGACCCTCAGTGCCACCTGGCGCAGAGCAGCTGCCACCTGTCTTGTCGAAGAGCGAGAACCGGAGCACTTAGGTGCTGAGGGCCGTCAACTCTGTCCTTCCTGTCACACGTTTGGTTTCTGCCCCACAGCCTCATCCCAGAGTGAGGGCACCGAGGAGCCTCCCAGCTGCTAGTGCATCTTGGGGCCGGGGTGGCTCGGCTGGCCAGCTGCACTGGAGATGGTGACTCCGCCCAGACTGCGCCTGCAGGCCATGACCAGCCTTCTGCCAAGGGAATGACAGAATTGAGACTTCTGGGCCTTGCGGTGCCCCAGGAACCCAACCTCATGCAAGTGTGACTCAGTCCATCAGGAATTGGTGGCATTAGATCTTTGGATATATCTCAGTTTTAATAATGTCTTCTGCTTACACCCTACAACTGTCCATTCAGTGTCCAGATGGGAAAACTAAACTTTCCGAAGGCCATTTGCTCTGTGCAACCTTCATATCATGTTGAATTTCCCAGAGTGTCTCTCCCCCGCTATCCTGCTCTCTCCTCTCTCCTCATTTGTTGGACGTTAGCCTGGGATTCACGTTTCCTAGGCGAACACTGTACCATCCAGCTGCACCCGGGACACTCCAGTTCCTTGAAGATGCAGCGTGTCTTTGTGTAGCCCGAGATCCTATTTGCATGGTCAGTGTGACAGGTACAGGTAAACTAACCTCACTTGGCAGGACTCAGTGATAGCCACAGTGGGAAGGAGATGAGACGGTGAGATTCTTAAGCCATTTCATGAATTGCTATCCAAGTATTTAATAAACTCTCAGTGTAGGGACCAACCCGAAGCATGTGGAGATCGCAGGGTCCTGGCAGGCTCTGTGTGTATAGCGCTGCTTCAGTAGACCAGCCCGGCAGGAATCTCAGTGTCTTCCTAACCTGAGGGCCGATCAGGGTTGGTCTTGCAGAAACACAGTCTTGGAGCCAGAGGGAAATTGTCCGGCATACCTGGCCAAGCTCAGTTTTCCTGTGGGCCTTTGGACTGTGGTAGCATTCACCACTGGAGAGCCTGCTGAAGCTACCCTGGTAGCTTTGGTGGCACAGACCTGGAGGAAGGCTAGGGAAAGGTCGTGCCATGCAGTGCTTGCCTTTAACTTGACTTTCAAATTGTGTTCTTCATCTGGGCTCATGAAACACACATTCTCCAACTTCATCATTGTGCGGAGAAAAGGTGAAATTCTTTTTTTTTTTTAAGGTTTTTTGAGACAGGGTCTCGCTTTGTGGGTCAGGCTGGCCCTGAGCTCAGCCTCCAACTCACATCACAGCAATCTTCCTGCCTCTGCCTCCCAAGTGCTGAGATTACAGGCGTGAGCTACCATGCCCGGCACTGTGGTATGTGGTACTGATTGCTGCTGGGCATGAGTCTCCATGCCCAGTATTGTTATGTGGTTACCGGGGATCAAACCGGGTCCTTGCACTTGCAAGACAGGCGCAGGAACCACTGAGCTATATCCCCAGCCCGAAAAGGTGAAATTCTTAATCACCTTTTAGAGATAAAGATAGAGAAGACGGTGTTTACAAGGTACAAAGCCCAAATAAAATAAAAAATGAAACGTTTTTGCAATCCTTAAACAACGGGGCTACACCTGAGCATCTGCAGGGAGCTCTTCCCAGGCAGCCATGGTGTGGTGTGGTGTGGCCCAGGAGGTCATGCAGGTGGCAGTCCAGGCAGCAGGCAGTGATGAAGTGCTGGCATCCTTGTCCCTGTGCTCCCTCGCCCCATCCTGGGGGCTGCTCACTATCTCTCTTCAGAGCAGCTGCCTTGGGCGAGGACCTGGGATACTTGGGTCCCAGGATGAGCAGGAGCCCTGCTGCCCACACTGAAGAGAAAAGGAAGGAAGAAGAGAAGGGGCCTCACACCTAGAAGGTGTCTTCCAAGCAGCATGCGGGAAGTGAAGCAGAGGGACAAGAGGTCACGATGCACCCCTTCCATGCCCTACCCACTAGCACTGTGCCTCTGAGGACACACTGTGGGCTGCCTGTGTCCTGGCTGTTGTGGGCTTCAGGCCACGCTGCCTGGCCCGGCTCCACCTGGCCCTGCCCCTGGCTGGGCATCTAGAGAGAGGGCGATGGGGTAATGACCTTGGTCCCCCTCTGTCCGTCCACTGCCCCTGTGCTGCCGGCTCTTTATTGTCAGGGCCTCCTCTTCCCACTTTGCCCAAGGAACCCTTTATTTATAATTGCCAGAAATGCTTTCTTTCCAGGCAGAGAATGTGGACCCGTATATCTTAAAACTGCATTTATCTCAGAATAGTTTTGGAAATTTGGCATTGTGGAGTATAAAGGCAAGTATTGAGAAATTCGCCTCCTCCCAAAGCTTCCAGAGATGAATGTCACAATGTATTAAGAATCTCTCGTTTTCACTTTTGCTGGGTTCTTACTCTTCCCCTGCTGAAGAAGGCTGCTCAGAGCTAGGAAGAGCCAACGTACCATGCAAGCCCCAATCACCACTCTGTCCCGTGAGATGGTTCCGCAGCACCTAAGTTCCGCAGCTGTTACTTGGTGCACGGAAAGGTACAGGTCGCAGAGCACATGAAACCTCTCATCAATAGGGCTGTTGTTGTAACTGCTCTCTGTAATGTCTGTCATCTTTCTTAGGATATTCTTAGTATTAGCCACTAAGCAGGAGGTCGTGGGTGGGGACAAGCACGTGAGACCCCACGTGGACCAGGGCCTCCTCAACACCCCTTCCCACCTAAGCTGGGTGGCTTCTCTCACTCTAGCATCTGTGTTACCGCTTCACTGCCTGAGCCCCAGAATTGCCTGCCCATCACCCGCTTGGAGCTTGTGGCAGGCTAATGCTTGTCCCTTCTTTGGGACTTAGCTCAGAATCCACTTCACCAGGAGGCACTGGGACCTTGGCTTCTTTTCTCACCTCATGCCCCTAGCCTAGCACTTCCGCTCAGAGTCAGATGCATTTCACAGTTCGTCCGTCTCTCTGCCCGGCCATATGCTCCCACAGCACTGACACACGGCAGACATCTCCACCTCCTGTTGACACAGAGTGAACCAAGCACAGATTTGTTCAAAGGATGCTGATTTTATTTTCCTCACCCCAGTGCACTTCGTGGAACTCTAGCATTCATAAGCTTTTTGTTTGTTTCTTTTCTTCATAAGGGATGTGTTCAAATCTGGGTGTCGGCAGAGAAGATGAGTTACTTATAAAGGTGGGGGCTGGAGGGAGCAGATCAGCTGTAGCTGTTATTGCCTTATAAATAAATACTTGAGACAAACTGCATGAGCGCAGAGATGAGAGGCCGGATGGCTTGTTTCTTCCGTGTCCTCTCTGATTAGGGAAAGGCAGGCTTGTTTGTCAGCTGTGCAACCTGCAAATGGACCGTGGGAGCCCCAGGAGGACCTTCGTGGCACCGCGACATCCTCATCATCTATGCTGCTTTTGATAGTATAGCAAAGTTCTTTCAACTGGAAGCTGGTGCTCTGTTGTAATTCATAGCTTCTGTTTCCATTTTACTTTTGAGGGTCTGCTGCACATTTGTCTCTTGGCCCTGTCTTTGGGAATCTGGATTTTTGCTGTTGCTGCTGCTGCTCTTGTTGGTAGCTTTTTAATGTTTCGATACCTCTCATTCTGATATAATTTCCTCTAACAACCTGCAATTGCGTAGGGGCTCACTGATTATACTGAGTGTCGATGATTTCATTTGATCTTTACAACTTTGAAGCACAGGGAAGTTGAATGATGTGTGTGGGGCAACACAGGAAGTGGTGCCTCTAGACCCCTAATTTCTCAACCCAGATTTTCTAACTCCAAACCCGCTGTGTTTTTCATTATATTCTGCAGCCTCCCCTCATCTCTGATGATAACTTTCATTTAGGGATCATTTACAGTGTTCCTGTGTTTTAGTTAAAACGTATCATTTAATCCTCCCATTGAACATTGTTATCCCCCTTTTGCCCACTGGGAATCTAAGATTAAACAAATTAAATAATTTACCCAAGATCATTCAGTTTGCAAATAGCAAAGCTGGAATTCGAACCCAGGTCTGGCTGCCTCTGATGACAGCTTAACCACTAAGCTCTTCGTTACTAAACTCATAACCATCACACCAACGTTCTCCCAATCAGGGTGCATCGGAATTACCCAACGGCTTGGTAAAACAGAATCCGGCATGCTTTCCTTGGAATTTCTCATTTACCACACCCAAGGGTGGCAGAAAATCTGCTTCTCTACCCAGCTCGGCAGTGATGGAGATGACATCATGGGCTGGGAGGACCCTTGGTGGATACAGAGCCACTGTGCTCCGCCCCTGTCTCATTTGCACAGGAAGTGAGTTTTCTGTGGACCAGCAGGACTTCATTTATGTATTATGACCCTTGGGGGTGTGTTACTCAGTGCAACTTTAGGGAAATCTTGTGGCGACTGGATGCTACTGGTTTATAAAGTCAGATTCAGGGTCATGCCATTTTAATCACAGTCAACTTTGCAATCATTTAGAAAACATCTACCTTCTGTGTCATCACCTACAGAGAAGGAAACTTAATGCCATCTGAAAAGGGTAGCAAAGCCATTTATTAATTCAGGCTGGAAATTCTCTAGCATTATGTCTCATTTACTTACCTCCTCAGTCAGGATAGCATGTGTTTATCTTTTACCTTCCAGTAACGCGTGATTACAGTGTGATTTACATTTGTAGACTTAAGTACTAGGAGAGGACTACTCTGTTTAGAAGATCACCCACCCCCCTTGACCTGTCAAGTTCTGCTTGTCTTTGTCTCTTACCGCTAACCAATGGAAACCACTAATCTGTTCTCAATCCCTGTAATTATGTTATTTCATGAATGTTATGTGAATGGAATAATGCAGTCTCTACCCTTTTGAGATTGGCTTTTGGATCGGCATAATTTCCTTGAGGTTGTGGGCATCAATCTTTTGTCCCACTGTATTGCTGAGAAATCCCCCAGGCTGTCAATGTACCTCACATTTTTACATTGTTCACTGAGCATACTTTGAAGGGCTTCTTGACCACTTCTAGTTTGGGACTATTTGTGATAAAATCAGTTGCATATTTGTGGATGAGTTTCTATGTGAAACTTAGTGTTTATTTCTCTGGGATAAACACCCAAGGGTATAATTGCTGGGTCATGGTGAGTCTTTTTTTGTTGGAAAAGGAACTTGCTGGAAAAGGGGCTTGCACTGTTTCACTTTCCTACCAGCAGGGCATGAAGAGTTTCCATTTATCCACATCCTCATCACCACTTGTTCTCATCTTTGGAGGATGAGCATGTTCAGACGGGTGAAAAGTGGTATCTCATTGTGGTTTTGATTTGCATTTCCCAGGACTGTGATGTTGATTGTCTTTCAGTGTGCTTATTTGCACTTGGTGTGTTTTCTTTGGTAAAATGTCAATTCAAATTCTTAGCCTATTTTTTAAAATTGGGTTTTCTTTTTGTTGTTGAGCAGAAGAGTTACCTATTCTGGATAAGCGCTCTTTGTCAGGTTTGTGACTTGCAAGTGCGCCTCTCTCCGGAAGTTTCCTTTTCCACCTTGTTGGGAGTTGTAGAGCTGGTATCAGTTTACAGGAGTCCATGGTAGATCAGATGCCACAGATAGTCGTCAAATTTGGGCAGTTTTTCCCAAGTGAACTTTTCTGTATTTGTGTTTTGCCCTTTGGGGAGTTTTCAGAGACTCTTAAGTAAATGTGTTCTACAACTTTTGCTAGTTAATTTGTTATTTTGCTGGGAGGCATGTCCTTAGAGTTATGTATGTGCCATTCCAAACAGCTGGTTATAATCTTTTGTGATGTGCATACCTCCCATGAGATGGTACATCTTAAGTTCTTTTCTCTTCAGCTGTCAGTTGACTCATTGGTAGATCTAGCAATTAGAAAAGACCTCTCTCTGGACCACATTAGTAGGCATGGAACAGTGTCTGGCAGAGTGTTTCTTTAAAGAATATGAGTTATAGTAAAAAATGTTCAGTGAATATTTAAAGAATTTATTACAGTAAAAAACATATTGACATCAGTCCCCATCAAAATACTTCCTCCTCCTCGGCAATACTCTTACCCCATTGCTCTTGTCACTTTGCAGAGCAGTTCTGGAAGTCCTCTTTCATGAATATCATTCAGAGGCATTATCACAAATACAGTCAGTACTGCAACCAGTGCCATCCAACCAAAAGGCAGGCTTATAGAAGTTCTGGGCTGTACCTTCTTTTTTTTTTTTTTTTTTTTTTTGAGACAGGGTCTCGCTTTGTAGTTCAGGCTGGCCCTGAGCTCAGCCTCCAACTCACATCACAGCAATCCTCCTGCCTCTGCCTCCCGAGTGCTGGGATGACAGGCGGGAGCCACCACGCCCGGCACTGTGGTATGTGGTACTGATTGCTGCTGGGCATGAGTCTCCACACTCAATATGGTATGTTGTTCGTGGGGATCGAACCCGGGTCCTTGCGCTTGTAAGACAGGCGCCGGAACTACTGAGCTAACTCCCCGGCCCCCTCATCTACCTTCTTATCCACATCTGGCACCATACTGCTTTTGCCCAAAATACTCACGAATAACAAACATTTTGAATCAACTGAAGGCATCAAGGTAGCATTGGTAACACAACTAAAGATATTGTGAAAAAGGACATACGAAGAGTGTCCCAGAAAGACAAGAAAATAGATGTGTGTGTGTGTGTGTGTGTGTGTGTGTGTGTATGTGTGTGTGTGTTTGTGTGAGTGAGTATAAAGCGTACTTTGGGGAAGATTGAAAGCAATCTTTAACTTCTTTGCTTTTATTTGCACCACTTGGCATTGTTTTCTACTCACACCACCTAACTGAGTGAGTTGAAGAACAGTGGTGCCTCACTCCAGTAACTTCATTCTTTCTATGATTCTTCCATGTCATGGAACAAATTCTTTGGCAGGAATTGTGGAAAGGATTAGGTTTGTGAACCGAGGTACCACTGTATCTAAAGGCGGAACGTCAGAAGGGGCTGAGAGGAGGGAGGGCACCTGGTGGATGCCGAGTGTTACCTTAAGGTAGAGGTACCGCTAAATCAGAGGCTCACTGTCTGTAGAGCCCAAAAGACAAGGATCGGGGCTGAGTATGCTTAGAAAGCAATGGAAATCATCATTCCAAGCCATGCATCTGTAAGTCATACGATCTGTATGTCCTTATGTGTCTGTATGAACACATACACACTAAACATGCATACATTGTGTACATACAGACATATTCATTCTTGCACATTCACACACATACAGTCCCTTACTCACAATTGTAGAAATTTTCCAAGCAGTGGCATGTTCTCAAAGCATTTTCCTCTTTCTTACCTGAAGATGATAATATGAAGACTACAGAAGTGTTAAAACTGAACCTTTCATCACGTGACACAACTGACTCTTCTTACAGTTGAGGAAACTGAGCCCGGAGGAGCCCTTGTGCTTTGCTCCTTGCGCCCCAACTCCCCTGCACTCCCAGCTCCTGCAAGGCTGCTCCCTCCCACCTCCTTATGTGGACTGGGAGCTCCACTCTCCTCACCTGTGTGCCACATCAGCAGCCCATCCTTCTCCCAACCCCTGCACAGTCACACCCTCGGATAACTGTCATTTGAATTTTTCCTGTAAGTTTCTGCCCTTCTTTTCTCCCCACCCATTTCCATAAAGTAAATTCTGTAACTGGCAACTTTGAAACTTGTTACAATTCAGGACACTAATAGGGTTTTACATTTTTAGCTGCCTAATGATGAGGCTGTAGGACCCTGTGTGCTAGACCCTCCGGGGTTTCCATTCTGAGCATCTATTAAACCCAGTGAAACTCTGAAGTGTAGTCAGCCTTTCTGTATTAAAAAAAGTCAGCTTAAACTTCACACTTAAACGTGTATGTGCACATTCTCTACTGGGTGGCAATTCAGACATGATCAGCAATTCAGCACTGAAGAGACTTGTCAATTACCTTCATGTGTTTGGTGAGGAAAGAGAAGTCACATAATATACTTTTATTTAGCAAAATTTGAGCCTTCTTAAAAATCTTTTCTACTTTGAAGTCTATTTTGCAGTTTAATTAATGCAGCAAGGGTTTTTTATTTTACTCTCAGTGGAGATAATCTTAATCTATTCACAGTGACCTTTTCTTGTGCAAATTAGTTGTACACGCTTGTTTAAGCAAATGACCCTTTGCATGATGTCTCTTCTTAATGACGGGTTTATAATTGAAAATTGGCTTACTCCCATATGCCTGGTTTATATGAGAGTATAAAAATAGATGTGGACTTTAAAAATATAAATGTATATATCAATATCCCCAAAAAGAGGAGAGAAGGATCTTATGCCTTCAGGCTATGATTAAATTAGACTATTAGAGTCAGAAAATGCTGGTGACATATGCTACTGTCAAAGTCACACCTGCCTGCGCAGCATAGGAAGCGCTTGAGAAATGAGAGAGATTTCATCTCGGCCCTGAAAAATGGTGCTTGGCCTGGCCAGGAGCCATCACTTGTTTCTCCACTTTGCTTGAATTCGTGATGAGTTTGAAACTTCACGTTTAGGGGTGGGTCTGTGGCCGTCATTTCTAAAGTGACAGTCTTAAACAAAGTAGCTGCCTTTTATCTCTCTTCTATTTCACTGACATCGATAGACGTGACACTCATGGTGTTGTTTGTATATGTTTTTCCAAAATCGGTAACAGTGTAACACTCTTAAATGGCACCAAGCAACAGAAAAAAATCATCTCTTCTGTATTCCAGCCTCCCGTCCCCTCTGGCACTTTTTTCTCTCCTCATTCCTCTTTCCCCACTTCCTTCTATCCCACCTGCCTTTCTCCTGTAGTCAGGTCAGCCCTCCTTACAGAGTAGCCTTTGCTTGGGGAAATGGCATGCTCTAGGTCAAGTGGAGAAACTCCAGCTTGAAGGAGTGGGGCGTTTTGGACTTGCGCTGGAGGTGTCTGGAGCAGTTGTTAATAGCGCAGTTTGGAGGGTGAAGAGCCAGAATGGTTTCATTTTCCTGAATGGCCCGAAGTTCCAGAAGAGGGAGAAGAGGGCACAGCCATGCTTTATTGATGCGGTTGTTGTTATTGTTCTGAAGCCTACCGCAGCCTCATGTTTCATCCAGGTGCAGAAGTCTCATTTGGGAAATGACCAGGCGAGACAAGTTGTCGCTAGGACAATTGGACTTGTCTTTTTACGTACTGTCTGCAAGAGACCTCAACCATGTTATCTATCCACCATGACGGTTCCCATTGATTCTTCAGCTGCAAATGCCCCTCCCCCTCCCCAAAACAGAGCGGTAAGAGCCGCCCCTCCCCTGGGTGCTCCCGAGTCGCTCTGGGTGAAAGCTGTGCACTGTCCACCCACCGGGCTCCCCATTCCCAGCCTAAGGGGTCATGTTTGCTGATGGCTCCTCCTCTTTTCTAGGTATGATTATCGGGAAATGCTGCACAATGCCACTTTCTGTCTGGTTCCTCGCGGTCGCAGGCTGGGGTCCTTCAGGTTCCTGGAGGCTTTGCAGGTAAGAAACCCTGAAACTTGCCTGGAGTTGAGGACCAAAGTCACCAAGCATAAGTTTAACCTCATCACCTAGCAAAGCAAAAAGTCAGACTTTCCTTAGGGACCTGAGTCTTTCCTTAGAAAGTCTGAAGCAATTTTTACAAGTATCCACAAGTAAGGTTCTGGAAAGCACTCACTCTCTGCCTTTTGAGATGAGAGGATGAAGTAATTTTGCCACCAGGGAAGATGGGTTCCTCGGGGTCATACTTGCAGACAGAAGGTCAAGCTTTTCAGTTTGACCTGCTGGGAGACTTGAAGGGACTGTTCCCTGGAGAAGGGAGTGTTGGTGGTACTCCTCAAAAGCCAAACTGGAGGTCTCACCCATCTTGGTCTTCTGTTGCTTGGTCCCTCAGAATTCTGAGGGTGATGCCCCATAAATATCTTTCCTTACACAGCCCTGCCCTAGGGCAAATGGTCAACCCTTACACCCTGGAGCGGTGAAACCCAACGGCTCTGCGTGCTGAGGTCATGCAAGCCTGCCTGGGGGTCCCCCTACTCATGAGCCTCACTGCTGAGACAGTTGTCTACATCTCCCTTCTTCCTTCAGTCACAGGCATCCCTCACCCTCCTTCCCTGTCCTCTCTGGGCTGTGTCTTCCTCCTCCAGGCCCTGGACCTTGTATTTGGAGCACAGCTCTCTCCTAACTGCAGGTCACTTCATCACCCTACGACAGAAGAGCTTTTTCCTCCAGCAGGATTTCCAGGCTCTCCGCGTGCTCTGTGACACATGCCATCACTAATTTTCTTGCAGCCTCTTAGGATGTTATATGGAACAAACTGTTCCCTGGCTTGGATTATGAGTTATTGGGAACCAGTGGTTCCTCATTAGCTCGTTTGTGTGCATCCGGGTTCAGTACACAGAGCAGGGAAAAGCGGACGCCCATAATAGTAAAGCCCACAAAATGCTCCACGGCATGGCTGGGCCCCTTGTGCCTTCCGGCTCCTGACACTGTGCAAACCACTTTGCAAGTGGACTGTGGTAGTGCCACTGACAGAACCATTTACATTCAAGGTTGGTTTTATGGTAGGACTTTGTTAGTGGAAGCTTTTGTTGCATCAATAAAACTTCGGCAGAAGCCAGACATCTCCACGCAAGTAAGGTTCACGGAGCTGTGCACCAAAATAGCAGAGGGGTTTTAGCGTTCTCGGGAATGACCTGCAAGAGAAAAATCTAGGCTGGAAACCTGTGACTTCTGGTGTCTTGCAAGTTCCAGAAAGCTTACTTTCCTTCTGACCCGAGGAGTTCAGGTTCTGTGCAACATCGCAAATGTCAGTGATGGAATTTGTACTGATTCTGCACCTGGCGGGGTGGTCTCTGCCATCGCCTTCCCACATTCATTGAGTCCCTTCTCGCACAGGCTGCCTGCGTCCCTGTGATGCTCAGCAACGGATGGGAGTTGCCTTTCTCGGAGGTGATTAATTGGAACCAAGCTGCCGTCATAGGCGATGAGAGATTGTTATTACAGGTAAGGAAGGGGCTGTGGCCTTCAGCAGATCAGCAGATTATTGCTGCCCCCATCCAAATTTTCAAAGAAGATGAATTCAAAAGGTCAGTGCTATAAAAGAAATTTTATCAGGAAGAAATAGTCTGTGTCAGGGCAAATATGAAGTCATTTAATATGATACTGTTCACTTTCCAACATAAGAATCTGTCCAGGCCCACAGAACATATCACAAAGAGAAGCTGCAGATAAACAGCAGGGGTGTGGTAGTGAGCAGAGGAGCTGCCCCACCCCTTCCACTACTGGGGTGCTTAGAAATGATGCCGTTCTGCCAGTGCAGACTCCTGTCCCTGGTTCCACACAGACTTCAGCTGACTTTTCAAGAGCACAGCCTCTAGGATTGTTTCTTACACTTAGCATTGTTAGTGCTGAATGATCTAACTGGCTGCCTGCAGCAGTGCTATCTGTTCACATTATGTAAGAGAACAGCCCCTACTAAAGTCTGAGCTGCTCAGAGGAGACAGGGGGATACAATAGTCAGAGAAATGTAGAGGCAAGAAGAGTCAGTATGGATTCCTAAAGCTTTTCTGTGCAGTAATTTTGAGATTCTCCATAAATCACTGTGCTCTCTCCTCTAAAAATTGGAGAGAGTACTTTCATGATTTTCTTTCATGATATTTTACATGTTATCTTTAAATCACCAAAAATATTTCTGCAAAGATTATCTCTAATGTCTCCACTTTATCCTTTTTAAAATTTTTGATATCTGGAAAATTACGTTTCTGACTGTGATTGATTGTGCTTCAGAGCTGCTGTCTGTCCTGCTCGTTCTTTGAGGAAGCTGTGCAGTCTTCCCTCTCCCTCAAGTGACAAAACCATGTCCGCGCCTGGGCTCACAGTAGGTTAGGAGAGCCCAGCCACGCACAGCTGCACTGACTTCCCTTTCCTTTGGGCCCAAGACCTTGGTGGTCGCTGGAGCCTGAGAAATGAAACCAAAGAAAACTAGGAGACCTGGAGTGGCAGAATCTGCTCCTTTGGGCTGTCTCGTTCTGCCCTAAAGACGTGGTGTTTTGTTAGATGTTTCATGTTGTGAAGGGGATCGCTGCCAGCAAGTGCCCCACCGCGATTCGGGAAGACGTCCTTGCAGACATCCTGAGGAAGAGCTCGCCCACCCCGGCAGCATATGCCTGAATCGCTTACTCTTGAAAAGCGAAATGAAGTCATATATGTGGTGCTTTTCTACATTGCCTTCGTCCTTCTGCTTATATTATTTAATAGCACATGCCCACTAAAGGAGATTTGGGAAATAAAGGGCATAAAAAACATCGTGAATGTGCCAGGGCTGCTATGAATCCGACCAGACACGTTTGCAGGTTGGGGGTGGGCAGCATTTCAGGCTTCTCCATTATGGTTGTCCAGTTTCTACCCTTTCATCAAGCGCCTGGGTATTTCTCCTTCTGGACTACTTTTTTGGCCTGACTCTATCAACTGTTTTTTTCATACCCTAGCCACCCTGTCAGCCACCTAAACTAGCTGGTGTTTTTCCTTCTTACCTGCAGCCTGCTTTTGCACAGCTGCCTCCATACCGAGGAGCCACTGTACTGTTGTTAACAATGGTTTTAAAGACTTGGCGTGGAGCCCGTATCTGTGCTCTGGGAAATGTTTCTGTTATGTTACAGTTTTTCATTTCCTGTTTTAGAACAGCTCTGATGTTTTTATTTGCATATATTCTTGTCATCCTGTCACCAAGAGAGCTTACTGTGGTTTTTCTATATCTATGTTGGTAGATTCTATTAGTTTGTTATCATACATGACCTTTTATTAAGATTTCATTGAGTTTCTCAACTTCCAAAACAATCCAGCCCAATTGGAATTAATTTATCACTTTCCCACACCTGTCTCTTAGGACAGGCAGATTAATAACCAATAGCCAAATGCCATTAAAACTTGGAACTTTGTCTTTTCAATCATTTGTAGTTGTCTTCCAGGGCACCTGGCAGGGTGCTGTCAGACACTTGTACCATACGCATGAACTGCTACAAGATACAGATAGAAAAAGATAGAAAAATCAGGGCTTCCTGGCAGGAGAATCGTTGATATTCCTTCAGCCTTTCAGGTTCAGTGTTCTAGGGACCACATAGCGATGATAGCTCCGGGCTTTTCTTCTGGTAGGTCCGTTCCTCTTGTCCGTGGTGGAACAGTGATACCAATTCATGCTGGCCAGTAACATTCAAAAGGGCATGATTTTGAAAACTGAACAGGGTGAGATTTCTCTAACCTTTCTTTGACAATCTAGGTAGTTCTCTCAGTGAGTAAATAAAATCAATCTTCCTGTACTTATCAAGGATCCACGATATGAATACTTGCTTTATCTTCTCTGAGGATATTTTATCAACACTTGGCTGTGCAGTCTGATTTCAGGCCAGTGTTGCCTGCCAGTGTTTCTCTCTTACCTCCTGCCTCCACATGTTTTCTTCATATTGTGAATCCCCATGTGCCCTTGGGGCATGGATTCAGTATTTGGCTTTGGACATGGCGAAAGCACTCACGGTTCTGTTCTCGTTACAGAGCAGTCTCCTTGCCCCTCTGAGGAGCATCGCGTCAATGTGCTGCCTTCTTTTCCCCCTCTAGTGGGGACTTGGTTTTAGTCTCTGTCAAATGTTATGGGTAACTTTCCTGTTAACGCAGTGAGCTGAGCCTTCCCCTTTCAGCCCAGCTCCTATGTCTGTCTGGTTAGTCATGCATTAGGGAGGCAGGCGTGCAGAAAGAGGTGAGCACAAAAGGGCATTTGCTAATCACAAGGAATCTGTCCCAAGAACATAGAGTTCATAATTGAAATAGACCTTGAACTGTAGGTGAAAATAGGGAAGAAGCCTGACACACTTCACCAGAGACCCAGGAAGTCCATTTCAGAGGTCTAGACCCAAGCAGGTTCACATAGAGCACTTAGCAATTGTCCTAACTCTGAACAAAATCAAGGGAACCAGCTGAGAACTGTACCTCCTTAATGTCAATAATAATACTCACAGTGGTAACAAGCCATATTAACTAAGCTGCCCAAGCTTTATGGCTCTGGGCCAAGACCTTACATAATTGCCATTAGACCGTATGATGTTCATTTGTCCCATTTTATAAGTGAGGAAATGGAGAGTTTAAGAGGTTGTCTGGCCAGTCAGTGGAAACACACCTAGTGGCAAAAATCATACCTTGAACTGTCCAACTCCTGAGGTTTGACTATTAAGCTAAACTATTAAAAATGATTGTGTCTTAAAAATGATGATAGTGGCTTCAACAGGTCATGTTAAATTCATCTCTTGTTTCTTAATAACTACCACATCAATGCTACTCTTCTAGCCTAAAAGTGTGTAGCAAGGTGGACAGAAGACCTTGTTTTAAGATTTTTTAGCTTGATAGAGAGCAGCTGGTAGCTAAAGGTGTATGATATGTGAAAGTTTCAGTTAGCTTGGCCTTGGGTAAGGGCTGGAGTAAGAAAGAGAGATCAAGGGAATGAGAAGGTTCAAGGTGGGAGAAAAGAGAGATGTGCACATAGAAGCTTCCAACGCTGGCTCTTCAATATCCTCTCCAAAGCCCTTTTCTAGGTATTTGAGAGGCCCCAGGGTAGTAATCTTGGAAGAGCTTGGATAAACAACTACTTACTCCAGGGTGAAGTCCAAGGCCAGTGGCAACTCTGTAAGGTTCAACTGTCCACATGTAGGGCTGAGGGGTTCTGGGGCTCTTGGAGGATTAACCAGCACTTGCGACTAAAGGAACGCCCTCAGCAGCTGACCAGCTACCTATCAGTCTTGGAAGGGAACTAGTGAATGTGTGATTTCTAAGCCCTGAACCGTGACTCCTTGGAACTGCTGTTTACATCTAACGCTTGGTGGGGGAAGGCATTTCCACTTAGGGCTGCTGGTTTTGGTACATCTGTGTGCAAGAGGCTGAATTCTATGAAAAATAAAGTACCACCCAATTGGGCTGTTTGGATGAAGTATGTCTCTTTTTTACTGTCATAATTACTGTGTGTTCACTTTACATTACAGATTCCTTCTACAATCAGGTCTATCCATCAGGATAAAATCCTAGCACTTAGACAGCAGACACAATTCTTGTGGGAGGCTTATTTTTCTTCAGTTGAGAAGATTGTATTAACTACACTAGAGGTAAGTGAAAGTGTCTGCTTCACAGTTGTTCACAACAGTCCCTTATTCACTAATCTCAGTCTTCCCTTGTGCTGTTGATGGTGTGTAGTTGATCATGCGGGGAAGACCAACTTTTCTGTTATTGGGTTTGTTGATTCATACCCTTTGATCCGGTTTGTCTTGCCCAAGCAAATGCCCTGATTCCTGCCAATCTCCAAGAGACATAGGGAGAGACAGGTTCTGACACTGTACAGGGATTTGTGGGTAATGAGAGTCTTGCTGTCATTCATTCTCCATGGCATCCTTTGAAGACATACTTCTGCGGGTCATTTAGAAAAAAGATAATGACCAGAAGGAGAAAATCTCCTACTGCCCTTGAAATACGAACTGATCAGGGGGCATCACAGACAAGTGGCATTGGGGGCGGCAAGAATAATTCTCAGGGCATGTGCAGTCCAACCAACTGGCCTCTCCAACAAAGCCGCATCTGTGTCGCAAGACTATGTTGAGAGGAAAACTGGGGTCACAGCCACTTGGTGCAGCAAGTGTTAAACTTCACAAGAGCAGAAAGTCCTTTAAGCACACAGGTGCCCACCTTCGAGTTTCTTTCTTTAAGGCAGAAAGAGAAAGGAAAGGGACAGAGGCAGATGATTAAAACCTTCAGAAGTAGAGCATATCGCAGTGGCCTGAGGGTAAACCCAAAAAGGCAGAGAGCTAAGAAAAGACTGAGGAAACTGCACACTCATGAGTTAAGCTTGCTTGTGGGGGAGAGTGAGGGAGGGTAGCGATCCTTTGGGAGGTCCGGCTCCCAGGCAACACAAGAAGTTCACAGAACGTGGTGGAGGCATTTATCACTGCTCTTTTGGGACGTTTGCTTTGGAAACTGATTTTTCCTCCACCAGCAACTGTCCATTGCAGTGTGCCTGTGAACTCCAAGTGATGCCAAGGAAACCGAGGCCGCCCATTGGCTCCCCATGGCGGTTTCCTTTTCATCCTGAGTGTCAGAGTCGGGGCTGGTCATGGTGTGCTGAGCTTCACCTACGCTTGCCTGGTCCAGGCCTCTACTTTCACCTCCCAGCAAGCTGCACATTTTTCCATCCTGGAAGTGGGTGAAACAGACTACTGAGGACCAGCTCGTGCCCAAGTCCTGGTGATTGCCAGAGCCTGCCTTTCTGCAAGCACACCCTGCTTCCTCCCCTCAGTTAAAACTGTGAGCTTTCACTGTCCATCCTGGCACATGGGAACGTTTATAACAGAGCTGGCCCTACTTTTCAATCTGGTAGTGTATTCAGGATTTTAAATAAAATTGAAAGTTAATTTTTGGAGTAAGTAGTTGCTTATCCAAGAAGCACATATTCCTTTGAGAAAGTACTTAAAGCATTTTTAAAAACGCAGCTGCCCATACAAACCATTATAGACATACTGTAATACTCACATAAAAATATATATTAGTTTTTTTTAATATACAAATGTAAATTTACTTATTTATTTTTATTTATTTATTTATTTGAGACAGAGTCTCATTAGTTCAGGCTGGCCCTGAGTGAGCTCACTATGTAGCCCAGGCCAGCAACCCTCCTGCCTCTGCCTCTGAGTGCTGAGATTACAGGCATGAGCCACTACGTCCAGGCATGAGCATTGTGGTATATGGTTACGAGGGTTCAAATCTGAGACCTTGCACTTGCAAGGCAGGTGCCAGAACTACTGAGATAAATCCCTGGCCCTACTGTGGTTTTCAATTTAAAAAAAATCTTTCTGTATTGGCAAAATAACATATCCTTCTGCTGAATGATAGATTGTTACTATTTTTTATCCTTGATTTTTATAGTTATTTAAATTATTTTAAAATAATTTTAATGACTATATATGTCATTTATAATATCACATAATTGCTGAAATTCTCAATTTAGATAATTGTTTCTAGTTTCTCATCATTATACACATAATCAAAGCAAACAGCCTTGAAGCTAAACTATGAAGATACAAGATCACTTTCTTTCTTTAGCTCAGTATCATGGTTCAAAGAATATGCCAAATGCTGAAATTTCTTTTTTAAAAAAAATCTTTATTGGTACATTACATATATGCATCATGATTGCATTCCATAATGGGGATTTGTACCATTATAAGACACAACTTAATTCTGATTTTTTCCCATGGCCCTACCCACCCTACCGACCCCCATATACATAAAATGTGTTTCCTCACTTTTTTGTTATAATCTCATTATTTTTCCTCTTTCACCGTATTTTACTTTGAGCATTTTCTATTTCACTATATATAACATATGATTTCTAATGGGATTTGTCAGTTTTCCTGCAGTAGAGCCAAAATAATTTATGCTCTGTTTCAGCTAACATAGAAGGACCTGTTTTCATTATTTTGAATTTTTATTCTTTACTAATACTAGATATTATACCTTAAAAATAATAAATCATTTTAAAAATTTGTTTCTTAGTATTTTTTTATATATTTATTGCTCAGACAACTCACAAAGAAAGAAAAATAGAATTGTTGCAAAATTCCTGTTGCTTTTTTCTTGTAAATTTATAGCAGCTTTTTGTTGCAAATGTTTCTTCCCAACTTACGATATGTTTTTTGTTTATGATTAGTCAACGTTTTCATTTATAATTTCTCTGTTTGCTAATATTTTAAGAAGGCACATTTTTGACTCAGTTTTATTTATCTATGTATACTTATATAGAAACATTATTTTTAGTACATTCATAGTTAATTTTTTACATTTATGTATTTAACTATTTAATCATTTATTTAATTATATGTGATCTGTTTTCTTTTCTTTTCTTTTAGATTAAATTTTTATTTACATTATTTACATATATGTGTATATATATGTATATATACATATATATGTATATCTGTACATATACATATATATATGTATATATACATATATACACACATAGTATATACATACATATATACTATGTATACTTAAATATTTACATTATTTTTAGTACATTCATAGTTAATTTTTTATATTTATATATTTAACTATTTAATCATTTATTTAATTATATATGATCTGTGTCCTTTTCTTGTCTTTTAGATTAAATTGTGTAGCTGTCCCAACACATTCCCCATTGTTGCACACTGTGCCATTGCTGTGCATGTTTGGGGGGTGTTTCCAGTCCTGTCCTGTTGGCGTCCATCGCTAAGAGACACAGATTACTTGTTTTAATTTTTTTCACTCTAATATGCCAACCAAGAGTAAACCTCTTAGCCAATCTGCTGATTTCCTGTGAATGTTCCTTTTCACTACTTATTTTTCATGGGTAATTGTCTTTGTCCAAGCTCTGACTTTCTGCATGTATCTTGGACTGTACCACTGCTGATGTCATTAAAATAGAGCACTTGCATAGGATTACTGAGTCCAGGAACATGGGCACTTCTAAGTTGGTTTTTGCCAGGTTGCCCTTAATATAATTTGTATCATCCTAGACCAATGGTGCCCTAGCCAGCTGTTTGTTGTTACTGAAAGCTTTTAGAGGTTCTCTATCCCTGCCCTGGACTCTCACTAACTGTCAGAGGTAGACCTTCTCTTGCTGTACATCAGCAGCTTTAAGGATCATAATTAATATGTGTGCATACACACACACACACACACACACACACACACACCTTTGTTAACTTACCAGATGCAAGACTATGCCTTATTAATTCTATCTCTTTTGAATTTGGTGCATTGCAGAGATCCATTTTCTTTCATATTAAGTTAGCAGTGGTCTGTTATCCTGTAATAACAGTTGGGGGTGTTACATTCATCACAGTAGGACCTTAAGTCAAGCTGTCTTCATCTCTGAGCCTGGAAAGGTGTCCTTCCACCTGGATTTAAGCTGTACAATTCTTTAGTGACACAGTTGTTTTTTAAAACACTAAAAACCATACACTTCATTCAAATTTATAGCATCTGTCCAATCTCTTTATAGAACCCCAAGATTGGATTGTGACAATTTGACCTCTTGGCCAAGTTGCCTGAGAGATACCGCTTGCTTTCCCCTCTTCATTTGGAATTGAGATCACCCCACAGTTCAGCATACACAGAAAGGCAGGGAAAAGAGCAGAAAATGCCACCTCTCTAAAGCAAGCCCAAGGTGTACATATTAGCGATGTAAGTACCATATAGCAAAAATGTAGAAGTTAGACTATATAAGTCATTTCATAAGTGCTGGAGCTCCTGAGCATGGAAACAGTTCAGAAGCAACTTTAGGCAGCACAGCATTGAGGACTCTATATGCTCAGGGTGCTGTACATCAGACTCTAGAATTCTGCATTTTTCCTTCTTTGCTCTTTTTGTGGGTCAAGGCAGTGGGATTCCTTCATCTTTGGAGACCATGAGCTTGTAGTTGTAGGTAGTACTTAGTCACAGATGAAAATAGGATTCCTCATCCCTCTTCCCAAAGTCAAGGTCAAGTTATCAGTACATTTACTTCATCATGCAGCACTTTCGTATGATTTTGATTCTTTAGATTTTCCAGGTGAGAAAAGTTCCGAAGGCTGCACCTTGGACTTAATCAAGTGCAAAGTGAGAAGGAATAATAGGAGCAACAGTAAAATACCATAGAATATTTCTTTATTTGTCAGAGTATTGTACGATAACCTGGCAGTAAAAATTGAACCACAGGTGCTCAGTCAGAATCAAGATGATCAAGAGAATGGTGCATGACATGGAAATAACTAATGGTATCTGGACAATGTTGTTAGGAGTTTTAAGAATTTTTCTGCATTTCTCTTCGCAGATATGTGGCTATGCATATTCAAGCCATGATATTATTGTGCCATCATATTGTGTTATTTTAAAATTAGTGAATTATAGAAATAAAAGGTTGCTTTCTCTAGTTTGGAGAGAGGTGATGTATGGTGGTAATTGTATGTAGAAGACAACATTTATCTGATCAGAAAACCAACCCAGAGCTGTGTAGAATGACCGATAAGCACTTTTCCATTATTTTTAATCAAAATTGCACACACAAAAAAGAGTCTATAGTTATTTCTTTTAAATTCACTTAAGAAATATTATCTTCACTGACAGTCCCATTTGGGGCCTTCCTTAACAACAACAAAAAAATCTCGTATTGTGTATGTGTATGTTTGTCTGTATGAATGTGCTGATTTTCTTTATAGACGAGGTGTCCAGCTTCTAAATGTGATACCTTCTTCCACAACAATAAATGTAAGCCCTGAATGCAGCATAGGATGTCAGCAGCTGTCCAGAGTAGCGATGAGGAGAATTGGATATTGGGAGAGAGAAAAAGTGATCTTTCTATTTGATGAAATGAGATCCATGCTGTTTCAGAGTTTTGACAAGGCAAATTGATATCATCCTTTTAAAAGGATGTTTGGCAATACATGTGAACAGCCTTAACAGTGGTCATATCCTTCACACAAGTCCTAAAGAATCAATGCTAGATGTGGAAAAATTTTGCTCATAAATATTTTCATTCCTTTGCATGGAAAAAAAATTGGCCTTTTAGCATAAGTAAATATGAATTCTGTGTTGATATCTATTCTAGAGAGCTATGCAAAAATGGAAAAGTCTATGACTAAAAAATGAACATAGGGATAAGAATTTCTTTTAATGACAAGAATCAAGCCTTCATATAAAAACATAGGCAGCTATTTTTAAATTCTGAGAGGCCCTTGTAATTAACGTGAAATTTCTTGCTTTATTACAAATGAGGAAGGTGAGAAATAAACGTGGCAAATTGCTTGGCCAAGGTTAAATTCAGCCTTTGTTATTGCTCTCAGACCTGCACTGATAGATTTTGTTAGGATCCATTTAAAGAGAGTATAAAGTGCTTATTAATATTTCAGAAGAGTTCTATAACTGATTGTCATGCCTTGAAATTTTAAAAGATAATATTGTGATACCAAAAAGGTAGTCTGAGACCATGCAAAATACACCATCGGAGACTGAAAGGAAATGGCGACCCAGAGTGTGGCACCTCCAGGTGCCACATCCTTTGTAGATTAGATGCATGATGCTGTCTACTGCTGATCTATTCTGTCTTAATACCCAAACATACTTAAGTAGCCACATGCTAAAAGGCACATAAATTTGGAAAGAGAAACCTAAGACTTTCAGAGGAAATACATACGTAGTAGACTTGGAAAGCCTACAGATGATAAAAACTGGAACAAATGTAGAAAATGAAATTGCTAGTCATATAAAAGCCCTCTCTGCAACCATGCCAGTCTTTGCAGAATTAACACCTAGACAACAGGGTTGAAATACATTCCTCCTGCAGCAGAGTGAATGTCAGTATTTTAGCTAGTTTACTAAACTGCCCTAAATCTGGAACTCCCCCTATGTAAAATTTGCATTTTTGATCTGAATGAAAGATGAAATGCAGAAATCATTGAGATGGCTATTGTCTGACTTCCTCCTCCTTCTTTCTCTGTCATTAGGAAAACAAAAGGAGAAGCTGCGCAAAGATAAGTGTACTCACTTCCACTCACTTCTGTGCTTCTCCTGTCACCATGTGAGAGGACAGGACACAGGAGTGCCAATAGCCTAGCAAACAATACAGCTCCATTTAAAATGGATAGTACTTAAAATCACATTGTATTAAATGTGGACCAGGAAAATGATGACTTATTTAGGTTCTGGGGCTCAAATCCTGGTGTCTGCTAAATATGTGTCCTACTGCTAAGTTGCACTCCCAGCCCTCATGAATATTTTTTTAATACAGAAAAAAAAAAGTTGCCAGAAACATGAAACTCTGCATAAAGTCTATTATTTTCCTAGTCATGTCTTAATGAGTGAATGGTGCAATTACAGGAGTTTGGAAGTCACAGAGAGAAAGCCGTGAAGTGGAGTAATGACATTGAACTGACAAATGTTTTAGGAAGGGAAACCATTTGACTCCAAGTGTAGAATTCAATAATCTCCTAGGTCCCAAAGTCCAGAGAAACTAATGAACTAGCTTAACTGTTATTAGTCTTCATAAACCATGGTTCTTGTCCTAATATGTAGGATGTTTAGAAAAAGTACTGACTCACTATATATTGAGGTTGAAATACAGAAAGAACTCTGCCTAACCAGCACCCAAAGTTGTACAATTGACTTAGAAAGGAAAATTAAATATGCCACACAAAGAAATCTACCTCCTGATTTAACAGAACAGATCAAAGCAGCCTCATGGAGGTGTCATGCATCTGGGGTGCTCCTGCTCTGTGACTGCGTGATCTACGCTGACATCTTTGTGAACAGGGACCAGGTCATGTGGGTTCAGTGCTACATTTTCGGCCATCAGCGATACTGCCTCTGTGGCAATTCCAGAATAGGTGGAAGTGTGGACTTGTTGTTAGAGAAAGCAAAGAAACTGGTGTTTCACTCTCTCACATCGCTTGCCACAGTATGTTGCCTTTCTTTGCCTTGCAGACATTTCTGTGACTGGAGGTCTGGAGGAGCCATGACGTAGTACTTTGAACACCATCATCCTTCCAAGATGGATGAAGCAAGATTCTGACTGGGTAGCATCAGACTGTCATCCTCACCTTGTGCTGTGTTTTTGTTTTCTAGATTATTCAGGACAGAATATTCAAGCACATATCACGTAACAGTTTAATATGGAATAAACATCCTGGAGGATTGTTCGTATTACCACAGTATTCATCTTATCTGGGAGATTTTCCTTACTACTATGCTAATCTAGGTGAGTGACTTCCCTTCCAGGAAGCTGCCTGTGTTTACTCTCAAGTTGTTATCCAGAATGAATGCCTTGTGACTCTCTGTCCAGTAGTGGGATCCTCCCAGCAGTCTGCATCAGATATTGCTGCTTTCTGAACCTCATTGCTAACATCCTATCGAGTTCAAGAATTAGAGGCCACACAGAACCCTGGGAAGGGGAGGGCCATCTTCCTATGAATATCTACCAGCTACATTTAATAGTTACTTGTAGGGAAATAGGTCCCGAAGTGGTGGGTCATTTTGAACTTGACAGTGGATTAGCTATAAGCTTAAGTCTGTTCATATATAACATAAGTCTGATCTTATAAAACGCTCTAATTTTTCCATAGCTTCACTTCTGTATTCTATACTAAAGAGAAACTAAACCAATAGAGGGAAAGAATAAATATGCAAGGATATATGACAAGGCAAATAGATACAATTTTTCAACCTTTATTATGCTCCTCAAATATGCTTTGCTAGTGCAACAATAAAAGTCAGAAATGCACTAGGAGTAAGATATTATTTCTGCCCTGAAGTAGTGTTTAATTACAGTATGGGCACAAGGATAAAATTTTAAAATGTCACTGTACCATTACTTTGGGCGATTGTGTATTTGGAGACACCACTGACTCATCTTAGATAATTTCATAATTCCAAACGTGAGAAACCCTGAAAAGAGCAAAATGTCTTCAAGTTGATGTAGAAAAAGAAGTCGAGACTTTTTATTCTGTGCTGCTGTTTAGAACAGTTGTGCTCTTTTCAGTTGTATATGTTTAACTTGAAACCAAGTTTAAAAAAATAAAAGGTGAAACTTCAGTTTAAATTCGTGGCATGAAATATCCACCAGTGACAAAAACCCTTTTCAGGGGAACTGACGGTGTAATGGAGACCATATGAAATTCAGTGAACAACCCACTTTGAGGAATGTGTTTAAAGTTGAGTAGCTGTCCACGGAAAGTGGCGCCTAGGTGTTTACACATATTGCTTGTGTTTCTGCTATCTTCATTAGGAGTGAGCACATTACAAGTGTGTCAATGGTACTTCTTAAATGACTGCAGGAAAAACTAAAAGCCCTGGCTTGTTCTGCTGCTAAAAAGGCAATTCTTCAATCATGTTTTATTCTTCATGCTTCAGTGTGTCATTGTGGGAAGGAAGCTCCTTTCTAATGTCCAATCACAGTGCTAATTGGATGATAGAGTACTCTCTATGAAACCTTTATGTAATCCTTTACCATATCTAGTCTGATTCTAACCTATTTTTTACCCACAACAGAACTAAGCTGAAAGGCCAAGGATTTAGCTCAGTGGTTCTGGTGTCTGCCTGGCAAGTGTAAGGTCCCTAGTTCAATCCCAGTAACCACAAACCACATTACCAGGTGTGGTGGCTCATGCTTGTAATCCAAGCAATGGGGAGGCAGAGGCAGGAGGATTGCTGTGAGTTCAAGACTAGTCTGGGCTACATAGTGCATTCAGGGCCAGCCTGAACTACCAAGTGAGACCTGTCTCAAAACAAAAACAAACAAACAAAAACTTCATTCAAATGACCTTACACTCCCTTGTTCACAGTAAAGCTACTAACAGAGTAGTTGGTGTAGATTCAAAGGCTCTTAACTTGCTTCTCTTTTCTTAGTGAGTTGTTATTAGAAAACTCCTTGGGGAAGCTCACTTCTGTCTTTGTATACTGGTTGTTCTGTGTATTTATGGACCTTTTCTTTCTTTTTTCTTTTCTTTTCTTCCTTCCTTTCTTTCTATATATTTATTTATTTTTCGCTGTTCTGGGGAACCTTGCTCTTGCAAGGCAGGCACAGTGCTACTCAGCTAAATCCTTAGCCCTGTGGTCCTTTCCTACTGAGGGCTTAAGAGTCACAGTGGGCAGAAGTGTACATCACATACTTTTTGTCTCAGCTGTGTTTCCAAGGAAGAGAATTTGAGTGTGGAGACTTCCTGATGGGGATGGCAGCGATGGTAACCATTAACACACTGAGCACTTAGTACCTGTTAGGTCTTGTTCTCAGCGTCTGTGTGTGTTAACTTTTTACACACTTCTCACAAGCCAGCCTTAGTTTGGTGCAGTTCCCTGCGGCTCCTGTCACAGCTGTAGGAACACAGAGGGTTAAGTAATTCTTCCGACATCCACAACCACGAAGCAAAGCGGTAGATCTGAGATTCAAACCTAGACAGTCAGGCTCCAGAAGCTGTTCTTTTAACTTTTCCCACTTCCTAGTCATTATTTGAAATACTGTTAATCAGGCCAAAACCCTAATTGCATAATTAAGAATTAGATATGTGCAAACAGCCTAGGAGAAATAGCACGGTGCCAGCAACCCGTACTAAGACACGAGGGGCTGGAGGGGAGCCTTCCGGAGAGCCCAAGTGTGGTGTGCATGGAGAGTGGGTATGTAAGAGGAGGTCAAAGACATGGCACCAGTGGAGGCAAAGGCCTTGCCCGGAAGAGCCCCAAAAGGACACTGCTCTGCGACTTATCGAGGTCTCTGGGCGGGGGTCCTGGTGAAGCCGCAGCTTTTCACCTTTTCTGCACAGTCAGGACACAGAAGCGAAGGAAGGATGTATTAGAAAGGAACGTGAGCTCGGGCTGCAGCGGTGGAGCAGGGAGGGGTCATTGTCTAAGTCACCTGTGCAGGCTCCTCTAGGCTCCTGTCTCCTTGCCTTTCCAGGTTTAAAGCCCCCCTCCAAGTTCACTGCGGTCATCCACGCGGTCACCCCCCTGGTGTCTCAGTCCCAGCCAGTGTTGAAGCTGCTTGTGGCTGCAGCCAAGTCTCAGTACTGTGCCCAGGTGAGTGCACTACCCTGTCCCTTCCCTGCCCAGCACCGGGTCCCCGCAGCTCACTCCATTACACCCTTTCCAGCACCTTAGAGGAAGGTACGGGTTAGTCCCAGAGGGGCGTTGCACTGTGCGGAGTTAACACACGTGCGCGTTCTCTGAAGGATATACAAGCACATTGTTTTGCTTCCAAATGCCAAGATGATAAAGTAACATGTGGAAGGCCTCTGCGAGGAACCACAGAATACTGGAGTTTCTGAAGAAGCCACTGACTTGCTGTCAGGAGGAATCAGCCTTCCTCTCACAGCCCATGCTAGCTCTAAAACCGAGAGGATATTTCTGGAACAATATTTTCAAATCAGTATCACTCCCATACTCCTAACAGTGGTTTTTCTGACTCATGAAATCAGTGTAGACAAGAAGGTTTACAAACTAGGAAAGAATCAAATCATGTTGAAATATGCATTTTTTAAACTAAATGCCTTTATTGGAAATTATAAAGTTGCGTAAAATCAGCAACCATTCTGGAAAATCCAAAACATGAGCTCATCCCAATTTTTTCTTGAATTCTTTTTGTTTTGCCCACATTGCCTGGTCTAGTGCAAGTTCAGAGCAGATGTTCAGATGTCCAGTGTACCTTCTTACCTAACTTGATCAGCGTTATCGCCCACATCATCTTAAGAGATAGGAATTTAGAAAGTCACCTTATTAAGCTTCAGCAACCTTGAAAGTGTTTCTTTTCCTCTCACTTTCCTTTAACTCCTGGACCCAAATTTGAGGTTGGCTTTCTGACCCCTCTCACTGGTTTTAAAGGTGGTAGGGGAGCGATGTCCACTAAAATTCAGTGTTACTGGCTGCTGTTCTGCCTTGTAAGCTCCAGCTGCCTCCTTTTCTGTCTCGTGTAACAAGAGACTGGGCCAGAGGCGCCCGTAAAGGCATGGAGACTAGCCACCATCTAATGAGCCCTGTCCCTTTTCAGATCATAGTCCTGTGGAATTGTGACAAGCCCTTACCAGCCAAACACCGCTGGCCTGCCACTGCTGTGCCTGTCATCGTCATTGAAGGAGAGAGCAAGGTAGGCTTGGGGGAACCTAACTGCAGCCAGCGATCCGTCTTCGTGTTTCTGCAGGGCCCCTCAAGTGTTGGGCCTCAAAGTCTCTGTCCTGCCCTGGTCTGGATTTTTCAAATCTCCATCTAAACCCATAACATCCTCCTCTTTGACAGCCATGGGCCTTTGAGTCAGCACAACCTGGGTCTCAGAATGAACCTTCGGTAGCTTTCGACTGTGTGTATATTCTTAAACTCTTGGCGCTGTACCCTCCTGTGCACAGGGTGCAGATAGGAATGTGTCATCGGGTTGCTGTTAGGGTCAGAGGCTGGCGAAGGTCATCTTTCTACAAATGCTCAGCATTGGCATTAGGCGGCTGGCAGTGGCAGTGACACACAAGCTTTGCTTAGCTGATTAATCCAGATGAGTTGTGTCTTCAGGAATGGTAGTCTTTCTTTGCAATGACCTTAAAAGGCACATTGTCACCCCGATTTTGTGTTGGTGCCTCCATCCAAAGAGTGTTCCTATTGCTGTCTTGCCCATCCTAGCTCCCATTTTCCAATCCACCCTGCCTAGAATTAAACAGTCTTCTGATCATCTTGTGGCCTTTTTAGGGGACTCTGTTTACTGGTGTTTAAATTGACATTTGAAACCACGTGTGATGTGACTCAAACCAGCTTCTTCTTGAAATTTCTTCCCCTTTTGGCAGCTGGAGATGGGCTCATTTGTCAGGCTTTTCCTTTTCTTCTAACCTTCCTCATTATGAAGAAATCAGTAGCTACTCATGGAATCTGAGATTGGTGAAACAGTCTTGTCTAAGAGACTGTTCATTTCCAGAGGGTTAGGTCACTAGAAACTGGCTTCCAACAAGTAAAACATGCTCGCCCATAGTAACATACAGGGATTTTTAAGTCAAACTATTTGAAATCTTTTGACTCAACAGAAGGGTGGCTTTGTATGATCCCGTGCAATGCAGTGAGGATCACAATGGCCACACGGACAAATGATGAGTGCATATATGTTCAGTTCCTGCCATCATGCTGCTGTGCGCTGGACACCGTGTACTGAACCCAGAACCCGGGGGGAGCGTGACAGATGGGTGCATTGTGTTCGGGGAGCTAAGTGAAGCATCGAGGATGGCACGGCTCCTTGAGGAGCATCTCTGAAATACATTCTCTCGCTCTGGTCTTCTGAGCCTGTGACTCATCTCACTGTAGCCACTGGTTTCACGAAAGCATCTGGCACATGAGACTCTCCTGGCTGCTGCCTCTCTGTCCATCTCCCCAGCTAGCAGCCCACCGAGGGAAGGTGGCATGGTTGGACTGGGCGCAGGTGGACGCAGGCAGCTTTGGACTTCGGTTTTCTGTGGATTTTTCTGCTTCCCTCACTTTGTGTGAGCAGATACGACTCAGTTTGGCTATTAGAATGGGCAGGCTTGTCCCAGTCTGACTGACCGGGAGGCATTTAGTGTAGTTGCATTGTGTTTTCATACTCAGATCACTATTACCTGTTTTCACTTTCAATGAAAGCATCTACCGACTGCTGTCTTTATAGGCCAGAGTGGAGAGTGAGCGGACTTTGTGAGGGGCTATATCAGAAGTCTAAGAGACGCCACAGCTTCTGCTGCTTAGATCTCATCTGGTCTCTGGGCTGTTCATTCACTCCTGAGCTCCCACTTTGGCTGCTATTTTCAGGGAGCTGTCCCCGCTTCTTAGCACCTGGGATTGTCCCTCCCAGTGAAGATTTGCACTTTAGCCTCGCTTCAGGCTCAGTGCTCTGGGGCCCATGTTGAGAGGTTAATGAGATCAGACGAATCAGGTGCTCACCCAGAGCCTCTCATACGTACACCAAGGTCTCCATAAATATCAGCTGTTTCCCCGAGAGACACTAATGTCACGGTTTGCATTGTGGGCTGTAGAATCCTACTTACTTCTGTGTGACGGAAGGGGACTACTTAATCCCTGTGCTTGAACTCCTCCTGCATAAACAGGAAAAAAAAAGTCATCGTACCTGATTCACGAGGTAACTAAGCCAACCAGATGGTAGGATCTACTACACAGATGTACTGAGAACTTTGGGAATATGGCCAATATTCCAAAATATTAACTGCTAGTGTACCTTGCATGCATTTGTTATCTTCCCACTGGACAATAATCTCTTTGAGCCTTGGTTGTTTGCTGTTGTTTGTTAGTTCTGGAAGACCTGGGCTCCCCTATGGTAGCTAAATATTTCTTAAATGAGCAGAAAAATCCCAGTTTAGTCACATCAACATCGCCTCTGTGTGTACTTGGGCTGTCCTCACACTAATCCTTTCAAGAAAGTAGCCCGTGCAAGGTGCTGAAAGAAAAGCCTCCCGTTCTGTGGGCGGATATGGAAGTGGCTGCTGATGCTCTGGTGCCTGTTTGTTGACGAAGTGAGTTCACAGAAAGGCAAGCAGGTTCCTGGAAAGGCAGCAGTTGGATGGACGGTGGAGAGGAAGCCCTGTGTCTTCCTCTTCTAAAATCTCCACGCCAGGCTCGCACTTTAAAATTGATGTGTGTGCTGCTTTGGCTGCAAAACCCCGTTTTGAATTTATAGGCCTTGTCTTTGCTGTTTCCCCCGTAGGCTTAACAAGGGAAAGGTCAGGGCACTGCTAAGCTGCCAGCTAATGGCTTCTGCGTTCCTCTGTGGACATGTGAACAGCACCAGGAGAACTGCTTCAGGCTGAGATTTCTGAGTGCTATGTCTATGGGGTTGCTGATCGCTTTGTGTTTTATTTTATTTTGAAAGCCTGTAAAAGATTTTTTTTTTAAGAAGAAGAAAATCTGATCCAGTTGACGATGTATAGGAGCAGCCCCTGCAGCAATTAGTGCTGCAGATGCATCCCCTGGGCTCTCCAGGGCGGACAAGCCCGGCCCTTCCCATTCTTTCCCATCTGAAGATCTCCAGTCACTTTGCAGGTGCAGAGACTGAATTGGAGACAAGGCCTGTGGTCCGCTGCTGTGCAGCATCAGCACCGCTTGGGCTCCCAGGGCCTCTGGTTTGTGAGCATCTGGCTGCTGGTTAAGTGTGTCCTTCTCCCCTTTGCCTTTCCCTCCAGCATTCACCTGCCTCACACCCCAGCCTTGGGCCCTTCAAAATGGATGGCGAGGTGGTGGTCCCCGGGTTCTTCTCCTGTGAATTTAGAGGGCTGAGGTGTAACTTCCCAGGGATGCTGTGAAGCTGGGGTTGCCACGTGTGTCCTTGGGTTCACTTTGTGGTTCTTCCCAGACCTTAGACAGGTTCAGCCCAGGGGCAGAAGTGCAGCAGGATAAAATCTGGACTCCATCTTAGGCTACTCAACCTTTCTGTGCCCCAGTGTCCTACACATGCAGGGGGATGATGTAGTCAGAGGTCTTGGAATATCTCCCGGCACGTCCTAAATGTTCCAAAGATACTAGTCTTGGTATAGCATGCTACACAAAAGTGAACTGTGACTATCTCTAAGTGGCCTCTCAGATCCTGTTTTCCCAACTCATCCCCAAAGTCTCTCTCTCTCTGTCTCTGTCTCTGTCTCTCTCTCTCTCTCTCTCTCTCTCTCACACACACACACACACACATACAAACACACACGGCTGTGCACACACACACATCCCACCATGCCTAACTCTGGAACTGCCTAAAATTTATTCAGATACCACCTTCAAAATTTCCCTTGTCTGTGAGCTCCATGTGCTGCCATTTATTTAAATGCTTAACATTTAAATCAACTTACTTTTCACTTTAATAAAATTATTTCTAACTCCTCCTTCCCCTGGGTAGTAGGTGGATGTGAATGTATTCTCCATGGTCTGCATGTGGCCCGGTGTGTCAGTGTTTGAACACCTTCCCCTGGGTGTGGTTGTGCTTGCAGTGGCTGTGGTGGCTTCCTCCTCAGACTTTTGGCTCCTGCCAAGACCCTGACTACTTGGTGACTTTCTCCCTGTCGAGGTCTTCAGTGTCATGTCTCCTATGAGGTCTTCTCCTTCACCT
The DNA here is from genome assembly GCA_004026965.1 of Petromus typicus. Lineage (NCBI taxonomy): Eukaryota > Metazoa > Chordata > Mammalia > Rodentia > Petromuridae > Petromus > Petromus typicus. Next base: position 162,651 of record PVIR01000155.1, read on the forward strand.
GGCCACATAGGCCTCTACGCTCCGGGGATCTTTCACTTCAGGCCAGGCCCAGTCATGTGGTTCCTGGGCTCTTTGGACAATGAGTTCCTCACAGCAAGGGCCGGCGTCTTACTTATCTCAGACCAGCAAGGGCTGGGGTGCTGTCGACACCCTGATGGGAGCCTTCCAGGGTTGGTGGTAGAACATTTTTCACGACAGTCGTCACGGGAAACCCTCCTGAAAACAGGCCCTTACCTGACCTCCTCCCTTCTGTCTCCATCCTGCTGTCTGCCTGCTCCAGGTGATGAGCAGCCGCTTTTTGCCCTACGACAACATCGTCACCGATGCCGTGCTCAGCCTCGATGAGGACACTGTGCTTTCAACAACTGAGGTAAGAACCCCCCCAAGGAGCGGGCTCTTCCGGCGGTGTCCCAGGCCCCAAGGTGCCAGTGTTGTCTTGTCCTTGCGAAGACATTTTCAAAACTTCCTACAGAACTGGTACTGATTAACCTGACTCGCGTTAGCAGCGAGTCATCACAGGGCCTTGTGAGGGCGCTTCTCTCTTTGCTTCTTTGCTGATTGAGTCCTCACCTGCATGACACCCCCAAGCCCCGCCTCCACCTTCATTTTGTTTTTCACCAGCACAGTTGTGGGCAGATGTGCAGAACCAAGGGAAAGGGACTTGGTCACCATCATCCAGATACTGCCACTCTTCCCGGCAGTCTTGGTGCGTGTGCTGTTGCTGACAAGGTTCTTGGGGCCATTTGGACCTCCTCCACAGTCCTCATTTCCCCCATGTATGTATGAGCAAACAGTTGGCCCGTAGGGCAGAAACGGAGAACCCTGCTAGTCTGGTTGTTCAGGTATGAGTGACAAACTAAGATCACCCAGAAAACGTGTGGAGAAGAGCGAGAAGGGGAGGTGGATGTGGTAGAAAACCCATTTTAATTGTGTATTGATCTCTGAAGTTACAGATAAGATCCAAGACCACTGTGTAAAAATGTAGTGTCTCAGAACTACATTAGTAATGGTAGCCGCTCTCAGAAGCCTGGAGCCTTGACCCCGTATCCTTCCCTCCCCTTATGTGCTTTTCTTCTTTTTTTTCATGATAGTTTTTCATTGAGCCTAAACCGTGGCCCTTTCCAGCACTTACTGTCCTGGACCCTTGTCTGGTTCTAGTGATGGAACTAGGTGTGGCGCTTGGCTGGACATGTCAGTGTCTCTCCTTGAAATTCCATGGCTGCTTCCAATTCCCACCAGGTAGAGGCGAACAGACATTATGTACAAGGGAGCCTAAGTACCTGAGGACAGGGTGTCCTCAGCATCGCCTGCTGGAAATATGTTCTCTGTAGTCCAAGCTCTATAAATACTTGTTGAATGAATGGTGATGGAAGAGAGCTGTGTAGATAAAAGCCACTTGTATTGCGTGGGAGGAAGGGCTGTTGGGGAGAAAACATGCTTAGCACTCAGAGGGCTTCGGAGACAGCTATGAAATCCAGCCCCGGACACCTCAGCCCGTGTTCTTCTGCGGCGTCCCCTGAGGGAAGCTGGCAGCCATGGAACTCATTCATTCAGCATCTATTTATGGAGGATTCCTTTGTTCTGGACTCCATGCCGGGTGCTTTGGTCATGGTTCCGGCCTGTGCCTGTCAAAGTCCTGGCAGGAGTCAAATCCCATGATGCCAGTGGACGGACTTGGGGTGACTCCGGGAGGGAGGAGTGGATTCCACACGCACTGGTGAGGCACCTGCCACGTGGTAAGAGCAGGAAACAGTTTCTGTCCCTAGGCCGGAAGAAACTCGAGAGGAATCCACCTCGAGAGTCGCTGAGATGCAAGTGGGAGGGAGACACAGGCCTTCCTGCAAGAGCCACGTTCATGGAGAAGCCGCCAGCACTCTCGCGCTGAAGTACAGAGGAGGCAGGGAGGGCTGTCCTGGCCTTGTTCTTCTGACTGGTGACTCCTGTTGACCTGAGCTGGCCAAACACCAGCCACCAATGTTGTGTAGCCCACCAAGAGTCCATAATCGCAGGGAACGAGACTGGGCAAGGGAAACAGATGGAGAGTGAGTCCCGAGGACTGACACAAAAACATAGCACGGAGCCAGGTGGGACGAATAGGCAGGCTGAAACCAGCACACACCCAGCTCATCCTCCTGGGACCTGGAGTCTGGATCCCTCTTATGTCTCCTCCTGGGTGCAAAAGCAATTAGTCTCACTCTAGGATTTGTTTTTCCATATCCCACAATGAAATAACTTTCAGCTGCTGGGACAGACTTTGTGCTGGTGAATTTCCTTTCAAAGGATAGCAATTCCAGCTCCTCAGTGCATGCTGGGAGGAACATGTGTTGTATGTGAGGTGATTAGAAGTTAACGTGGTTTGAAAATGATATGTAAATTTAAGAGGCTGGCAGTCTGGTTTGCTTTTGCCTGCTAATCGGCAGGGTGGCTGTGTTGCCTAAAATGGACGTGGCAAGGATTTCTCTTTTCTCTTTTTTTAGGGAAGTAGATGCTGGTTCAGTTCAGGGGTCTTAGTGTCTCTCTGTAGCATTGAGGGTAGATTTTTCAGCAGTGTTTTGTAAAGGAATTAGAAATAGTTGGTTTATAGTTATTTACATTTATCTGGGTTGCTGCAAAGTCTCAAAAGAAAACAGATGTTGATCTTTAAGAGAACAGGCCATCAACTGACCTTTGCTTTCTTTGATATGTTAATGATCTTCATGAAGGCAGAGCTATCACAGGAATCATAGTTTTACCCAAATTTACTTTTGCGTCTTTTGAAAGGACTTGAAACAGCTTTGAGACAGTAAGAAACACAAGGGATGAAAACGCCCCATTGGGTTCTCTCATGGTTGCAGCGCATAGGTTTCCCTTTCAGAGGATAATGGAAAACCCCAGAGACTGCAGGTGGCTGGGCAGCTTCTTTACCAGCAGCCTACGTGAGCCCCCAGCCACTGTTAGTCAGGTCAGTCAGATATGCAGGTTCTGTGACCTAATTCCAGTTTTCTGGCGAATGCCATCCACTCCCCTGCTGTCTGTGAACTTGAAGATGCCTCACTGCTCATCTAGTCTGCTTAGTGTTTGCTGTCCCACCCAACCCTTTCTGGTCTCCTGGAAGGTACGGTCTTGGGGAATAAGCCACAGCAAATCTTTCTGATTGTGAGACAGGACAGCAGATTAGAGTTCTCCAAAGACAGAGATGGTGTTGGGTTTGCTATGGGGAGGTGGCTCACACGATTAAGGAGGCTGTGCATGCTGGGAGGTGTGATCACAGTAAGTCTGATGGCCTGGGATCCAGAGAAGCTGTGGTTACACCCCAGGCCAGAGCCACAGAGGACCACGTCCCAGCACAAGCAGGCAGACACACAAGAAATGGGGGTGCCTGTCTCCCTCCTTCCTCTGTGTTCTGGTCTTGCGTTCTGTGGTCTGGTGGTGCCACCAAGTTGGCAGGACAGGCTGCTTTACTGCAGCCACCGGATTGACCAACAGGACTGATTCAGAAATAATCTTTGATCTGGGCACCTCTTGGTGCAGTCAGGGGACACATAAAATGAGCCGTCACTGGCTCTGAACTGAACTTTGTAAACATGTGAATGTATGGCTCTTTACACAGCTGATTGCTAAGTAAGTCTAAAGAATCAGTGATAAAAGGTCTTTAAAAATCACCCCAGCCAGTGTTTCCCAAAACATGATTTTTATACATAAAATAGTTTTCCATGACTCAGTACAAGCTTGTTTAATTCGTTAATTATGGTTTTACTTTAGTGTTTGTTAGAAAATAAGGTCACTTAAGATTTCACTGAGGTTTTTTTTTAACCCAGCAGGAAGCCAATTAAAATAAAAAGTAGCCAATTTAAAGCAAAATATTACCGAAGTAATTTAAGTGGTAGAGTATGTGGTACAGGAATATGGCAAAAGGCTTGGGAAATACTGATCTAGGTTAGTTTATTCCATCTTTTTTTTTTTTAATTGAGGTAAAATTCACATGACATAAGTTAACCACTGTGAAGTGTATGACTCAATGGGATTTAGCTCATTGAAGACACTGCCTGCTTATCTCCAGCTCTACTTCTTTTGTTGTTTTTTGTTTATTTGAAATATTATGTTGCTACATAGGTCAGTCTCACCTCAGGTTCTCAGTGATTCTCCTGCCTTAGCCTGTCGAGTGCTGCAGTTATGGGCATGTACCTCGGTACCCAGCTTTACCTCTTTCTTCTTCCAGAACATTTTTATTACTCACCAAGGAAAGCCAGTACCTGTTAGAGAGTCTCTCCCATCATTTGAAAACCACTACTGTTTTCTGTCTCATGGATTTTCCTATTCTGGACATTTTAGATACATAAAATCACATGCTACATGACATTTCAACTAGTGTGGTTTTGTTTCGTTTGTTTGTTTGATTTTTGTTTTTTAAGACAGGGTCTCGCTTTGTAGTTCAGGCTGGCCCTGAGCTCAGCCTCAAACTCACATCACAGCAATCCTCCTGCCTCTGCCTCCCGAGTGCTGGGATTACAGGCGTGAGCCACCACACCCGGCACTGTAGTATGTGGTACGTGTAGTATGTGCTGGAAGTGAGTCTCCACGCCCAGTATGATCTGTGGTCACTGGGGAATTGAACCCGGGTCCTTGCACTTGCAACACAGGTGCTGGAATCACTGAGCTAAATCCTCAGCCCAACAATTAGTGTGTTTCTGAGGTTCATTCATATTGTACCTGCCAGTTTTTGCTCCTTTATATGGCTGAATAGTATTCCTCCATTCTATGATTACATTCATCCATCAGCAGAATTTTGAACCTCTTGACTATACCATCTGAGTTTAGCAAAAATCAGTCCTTCAAATACTATCACAGTGACAGGACTTAAAATATTTGCAGAATAAATAGAATTTCCATTTGTGCTGCTGCTCAAGGACAGAAAACAAAGGTTACAGGGTGAATGATGTCATGGTCTTTGGAAGAGACAAATTGTTTCAGCAGGGTAGCAACCATGCCAGAGAAGTTAAGAGTATGCTACACACTGAAATTCCAACCAGATTGCCTGGGTTTACAGCTTGGCTCTTCACTGACTGACTTAAATAAGTGACTGGGCCGAGCATCGCTCAGTTTTCTTTGCTATAAATGCGGACACCGAGGGCCACCGAGAGGATGAAGCAGGTTAGCGTCATGCAAGTTGATTTACACAGGTAGAGAGAGGCGCTGTGTGCAGTTTTTCATAAGCGTCGGACGCCACTCGCCTGTTGCTGCCCTTGTTCTTGCTTATTTGTCGTGGCTGCGCTGTGGAGGCTTTTTCCAGATTTCTGTTATTCTCTGGGCATCTTCAGATCTGAGAAGTGGAATTCATATTTCCTTGGGGACATCTACTCTGCCTTCCTGTTAAAACTTGTGCTCTTTTTATTTTTTTTAAATTTTAATTTTACTAATACAATTTATTTTTTCAAGGACTTTTATTTTACTTCGCTTAGTCCATGTTTAGAGCGCACGATGACTGCCTCATTGTGGGGAGTTGGTAGGTGGACAGAACGCAGCTCCACTCATTTTTCTCCCCTCCCCCTCCTCTGTCTCTTGCTCCCCTCCCTTTTGCAAGAGATCTATCTCCTGTTTCCTATTATCTATCTTTTACTTTGGGTTTCTCATATAAGATAAACTATGCCACTTTTAAGCTTATGTATGTGTTTTATTTCACTTAACAATATAGCCATCCTCTTTTTAAAAAGAAAATCTTTACCTTTTGTCTTAAGAAGGTGAATCTTGATCTCTTAAGAGGAGGTGTTCATTTTTGCCCCAGTCAGCTGCTGTCCAAGCTCGGACACAGTGCTGTGTACCCCTTCTCTGCTTGTGTCCTGAGAGTCTGTTGCCACTTATCAGCTCACGTGTCTGGCAGGTCTGTGGTCACATGAACCACAGTGGGGGACTGATTTTTGGACTTTTTTTTTTGCTTGGAGAGATTGGATTTCTAAAGGACAGATCAGCAAAGTTTTTTCCCCCTTTTCTTTCATTTCCACACTAGTCTGAAATTTCTTTAGCAGAAACATTAAGGTGTGCATAATTACAGGGCAAATGTCAAGCAGTCGGTTTAATTTGCTGATGAATGTGTGGAATTGATGTTTCCAAACAGTCCCAGGGTTTTGCATTCTGAATTCGCAGGGGAAAGGTAATGTTTTGTTGACATTTGTTAATGCTGTTGATTGCGTGTTTGGCTGTGCTCCTCCTGCAGGTGGATTTTGCCTTCACCGTGTGGCAGAGCTTCCCCGAGAGGATTGTGGGGTACCCTGCGCGGAGCCACTTCTGGGATAACTCCAAGGAGCGCTGGGGCTACACGTCCAAGTGGACAAACGACTACTCCATGGTGTTGACAGGCGCTGCTATTTACCACAAGTGAGGAGCTCAGACTTCTCTCCGAGATTTTATAGAGCTCTGAATTCCTGGCAATTGCATGTGTAGGAATTTAGGTCAGCTCTTGCTAACAACATTAACATGAACTGTATCCCACTTAAGTTTCGATGATGCGGCAAAACCAGATTTTTTTACTCCAGTGACACCTCTTGGCTTACTACATTTCCAGAAATCATGGTAGAGTAGCATTTTTAGTTAAGCTGAAGTCTGAAGGTGCAGTCTCAGGGCTGTATTAAGTAACTGAATATTGAGGCTAACATTTATGAAAATAAATATGGTACTTAATTGACCAGTCCCAGGCACTACATAGGGCGAGTGATTCACCAGTATGTACAATAGAACAAATTTCTTGCTGATGTAGCAGAGGGAGTCTAACAAGGGAAGGCGCTGTGTGTGTGTCATGATGGTGCAGGATGGCCAGAAAGTGATGTTAGAGCAAAAAGACAGTAGAGATGAGCAGGGGTAGCAGAGGGGGGCAGGACGGAGGATTGCGGCTACAGGCTGAGCAGGTGAGATGTGAGCAGAGACGTGAAAAAGAAAAGGTTGTTAGCCAAGGCTTCCTGGAGCAGAGACAGTTAGAACAATGTTCTGTGAGATGCAGTAGGAACGTTGAGCAGGATAACATGACTAGAACGGGCCAGGGAGGTCAGAGAGGTCTTTGAGCCCAGGCACGAAAGGTCTTCACTATTTCTCTATGTGACCTGGGGACAGCAAAGGGAGTTGACAGAGGTGACATCAGGCTTGTGTTTCAGGCTTCTGCTCTGGATGCTGTGCTGAGATCGGGCCAGCAGGAGCAAGGGCAGAAGCTGAGAGACGTATTAAGAGATGATAGACATTTTCTAGCAGAAGTTGAGGGAGCCTGGGACCAGGAAGTAAGTGATGGAAACAGTTAGTAGTGACCAGATTGTGGACGTGGTTTGAAGATGTGTCAGTGTGACGAGTGTGGGACTTGATGACTCTGGTTTTCTTTAACCTGATGGGTGGAAGGATAGAGTAGGCATCACCAAAGATGAGGAAAGCTGCACATGGAATAAGTGTGGCAGAAAACACAAGCATTTTATCTTGAGCACAGTAGGATATCCAGAATGTGTGCTGAAAATAGTCATGGACAGAGTTAAAACTTGCACACTCGTTTGCTTGTATTTGGTCTTGAAAGCCAGCAGACTGGAGTAAGAAATTCATGACCTAAGACTAGTGAGTGCAGTTAGTGAACATTCCCAGTACATCATTAATGAAAGCCCCGGGCTCATGTCTTAGTAAGTGGACACATCCATCATACTTTCATCTTTTCTAGCAGGCAAAAGAATCTTGTCCTCTCCAGTGTGGGACTGGAAATGCCCCAGGTATAAAATAATGAAGCTGGCCAAATCTTGGCCTCAGATTTTACCCCTTCGAAGTTCTTTGTTGCCTTTGCCCTGCTGCCACTGCACACATGACTCTAGATCATTCAAATGATTTGTCTCTCAATTGGAGATCATACGAATGCTTTTGCCAAAAAAATTGTTTCTCCTGACTGGCCTGATAGTAAAGTTAGACAGGCAGATACTGTCTACATCTGTCGATGTCTCTGTGCCCTGTTTTCTCACCTGTGAAATGGGGATAGTATCACGTGCCCTTAGAGTTTTTATACAGATTAGAGAAGGCCTTCCTTTTTAAAACACTGTAGGATATTATTAAGTTTACACTAAGTACCATACAAGTGACAGCTGTCATTAGCATCACGATTGCCATCGGTGACATTCAAGGAGTCTAAGAATGCTTATTTGTTTAAAACCCACTTGTCACTCTGTAACAGTGGCCCCTGTGTCACTGTTCTTCGGTTTTCACAGATATTATCACTACCTGTACACCCATTACCTGCCAGCCAGCCTGAAGACCATGGTGGACCAACTGGCCAATTGTGAGGACATTCTCATGAACTTCCTGGTGTCTGCTGTGACAAAGCTGCCTCCAATCAAAGTGACTCAGAAGAAGCAGTACAAGGAGACAATGATGGGACAGGTAAGGGAACTCTCTTCCTTCTCTGCTCTCTGAGAGTTCAGCCCAAGGTAAGGAGGGCGTGTTGAAAGCAAGATCAAGAGATGTCTATTAGGAGCACAGCACATCAGAGCACATGATTGGTCATTAAGAAGATATAATGAGCCTAAGGCTGTCTCCTAAGAACACAAGCTTTCATGTAAGAACATGTCCTCAGTCTTTGTCCTTCTAGGCTCCTGTAACAAAACAACATAGATGCAGTAGGTTCGGTAACAAATATTTATTTGTCACTCTTCTGTAGACTGCAGAGTGCAAAACCAAGGCCACAGCAGATTTGGTGTCATCCCAGGGCCCACTTCTTGACTCACAGACTGCTGTCAGCTTGCTGTGTTCTCCCATGGCAGGAGGAAGGGCAGGAGGGCTCTCAGTTCCTTCCGTCAGGGCTTCAGTCCTACTCTTAGTGATTCCACTCCCGTGACTTAATTACTTCCCAGCATTCTCTCCTGCACTGCTATCACACTGAGGATTAGGCTTTAACACTTCAGTTTCTGGAGACATAAATATTTTTGCCCACCGCAGAGTTAGACTTGTGAAGAATAAGTGTATCATAGGGGCCTTGGATAGTGACGGGCAAGCAAGACTGTCTTTGGTGCAGCCTTCAGACAGATGTTTTTGAGTGAATGTGCATCATAGTGAAATACCCAGAGTCACAGTCATCTGTCTTCAGCTCCTGAGCCAGTGTTTATAAACTTCAGGCAGAAGGTTGTCTTCTGAAATTCAGTCTTCTCATCTTTAAGAGCATGGTGAGATCTGCCTTGCAGGGCTGAAGTAATACATCTGAAAGCCTTTTAAGAGGAAAGTAAAATGTCTTACTGGGTCATCACACTTTAGAACTAAGGATACTGTCAAGGAAATATAACCCAGTGCTTTCTTTTTACATGTAAGAAAACCAAGGCCTAGAGATCTTTCCCAGTGTCTCCACAAGTAACCCACTGAGTTAGGCACGGATGTGAGAATTCACTCTGAGGCTCTGGTCATTGTAGCACTGGTTCTCCATTACTCAGGGTCATCCTGGTGTCATTACATCAGGCTCCCAGTGGTCTGGGGAAGAGACCCTCAGCTTCCCTCTCCTGTCACCCCAGCAAGAAAGCAGGAGGTGAGGTGAGGCCGACTCAGCACCAGTCACTCCAGCACAGAATGAGAAACTCAGAGAAGAAAAGGGCAAAGCAGAAGCTTTCTTACTCTACTGCAAAGGTGGGGCACAGTTAGAGAACTGCATGACAGTGAGAAAAAGCTTCTCAGATGGTGTCATTGTCTCACCCATATTGCAAGAGTAAGCTGACCCCCAAGAATACCTATTTCCTTGATTAATATAACTTAGGCCAATCAGGATCTTAGCCTTTGTTTCTGGGGTGAGCTAAGGTTCCAGGGCCTCGGGACCCATAGCAAATACATGCAAAGGTGGCACAAAGGGCAGCTTCTCTCAGTACATCATACACAGTGGGCCAAGGTCAGACTCATCTGTGCGGGGTCCGCCCCAGGTCAGGTGGTATCTCCCAATCGGGATGCGCTGCAGTCCACATATTGTTATTCTTCTTGGTAGACCCAATACTGCATATAAGAAACAAACAAACAAAAATCTTAAATAAAATCATTGGCTCTGCCCAGTTTAAAGCGTGAAGCATCCACAGGATCAGGATAATCCCCAGTGAGTACACTGAATGCAGTTGCATCAGTTCCATGCTGAGCTTTGGCCTATACCTTGTTCTCCCAGGCAGTGAGCATCCTACACAAACTCAGGCTTCTCCAGCAAACTTAGCTGTCCCTCACATGAACACCACTAATAGTTTTTCATTTGCAAAATTAAGCAAGAGCAAAAAATCGACAGGGTTGTAAATTTACAAAATTCAGTTAGCTAGTATTCACTAGCAGATTGACAGGCACTGATGTAGGTACTGGTTAGGAGAAAAGAGCTGTCCTTCCTGTGTAAAAGGTCCTGTGAGAAATTGCATTTCCTTATAATTATTGCAGAACAGACAAGAAGATTTGCAATAAATTTTACTCTTTGAGGCTAAAAGCTGACTCAATCCAAGCAAGATGTCTCGTGCCTTCTTTGCTCAGACACTGTGCACCATTTACCTCACTCACAGCCACAGTATTCCTTTAATGTTGTTTGCTCACAGAGTTCTTCAGATTCCCCTCAGGGTGTGCAATATATCCCTAGCGGGTGTAATTCTAACACCACTTGATTTTATGGGATTGGTTTTGTCTCCTGGTCACAGATTTGCCTGGTTCTACCGAAGCTGTATTTCAGTAACTTCTTACATCTGTTAGGAATAAATCTAAATTGAACCTTAGGTATAAGTAGATGTTGCCGTGTACTTTGTTTGCCTCTTCTTCTCATAGCCATTAGTTTATTAAAAGTCTGTTTGCCTGAAAGGTGGATATCATGATTTGTTATGTGGGGAAGACATCTTTCCTAATAGACCTTGGGTGATCCAGAGTAAATGTTAAAATTCAGAGACAAAGAGATACTGGAACCACCTTGACTTCTAAAAAAAATTATGAGCAAGAATAAGAATGAATGGAGGATCTTACCAGTACTTCCCTTTGTATTTGTAACCACTTCCACTGAATGTGAGGGTCTGGCCCTTTGGAATGGCTCCCACAACCCTATCAGTTTAAGACCAAAACAGGACACCATAGACCATCTCTTCAAATAAAGAGCTTCTTCTGAATCTTCCTCCCATGAACCAAGGGAAGTTCTGCTAGTGTAATGCTCTCTTTCTACCCCTTCTACCACATGTGGATGCTGTGATGGTAGATTTTCTCACTGTGATATTGCAAAGCTCAAATAAGCTTCTGAACACATTTAATAAATAATATTTTATTATTTGGCTGCCTAGGGCTAAATAGACATTTTTATTTATCTTTGATCTTCAAACATTTCAACCTTTGTGATTTTGAATCACACCTGTCTGTGAGAATACGTTTCTAAGAATGCGTAAGGCAAAAGCACAGTGGACACATACATGCACATACATGCTCATTAGGGAGTTCTTATTTACCTAAGTGGGTTTTGTGGGCTTTTTCCTTGTGATCTGACACTCCATCTTTTTTCTTATTTCCTGAAACCTTGGTTTTAAAGATAATATGTTAATTTCTATTTAAATGTCAGCACTTAACATCATTTAAGGCTTTATAAAAATCAACGCCAATAATTACATGGTGTGGAAGTCTCCAAACCCTCATAGGAGCAGTATAGAAAGATGAAAAAATAATAGTTGTCTTTCCCCCCTCCCCAGAGTAAATCTTTCTTCCTGTTCAAGGCGAACAGGAACTCTGTAGAGTCAACTGCCTTTAAAAAGTTAATCTGTGGGCATATTAGTAGAGCAGAAAATGCAACAGTTCTTGAGTTTTGAGATTTTAGTTGGTAGCTGTATACATGTGTACCTTATATCACTGAACCACCTCCTTATGCTTCATGGAGTCATTGCAGTAGGGAAGTTTATAGGACAGGAAGCAGAAAGCTTTGCTGCACAATACGGGCCTTAAACAGAGGTATTTACTAGTTGCTTTTCACCTCTACATGTGAGCTCTACACAGGGTTCAGTGAGATCTTTGTAAAGGTAGAGAGATAAAAAGGAGGAAGAGATGGAGAGGAAGGTAGACTTCTGAAAATTGATTACTGATATTTCAAAATCATCTGAGTAAACAAAAAGAATTTAGAAGATGCTCTTTGAAAGCATAAACATGTTGTTAGTCACCTTATCAGTGCCAAAAGGAGCATAGTTAGTGACCATAATAACTGAGATTTGACCGATACATATTCACTGAGGAGAGAGTTAGTCAATTCAGAGAATGAGATTTTTAAAAAATTTTTATTTGCATCAATAAATGTATACTAATTACTATATATATTAGTTAAGATTATATTCACTGGAAGGAGATGATAAGGTACTTAATACAGCTCTGAGAAACTCCAAGAATAAGCATATTAATGAGCAAAATTAAAAATAAAGAACAGGAAAGAGGGAGCTGGCTCTTTTGCAAAAGGTTGTGTTTTTCACAGTGCTGAGCTTAGGATACCGTGGGGAACCTTTGTAAAGTTACAGACCAGCTTCCATGCCCTGCCCATCTCCAGTCCCTGGCAGGGGAGCCTCGGCGCCCTCTGCTCCTGGCTGCTTCTCACTGTGCTCTTGTCTGTTTCCTTCTCCTCAGACTTCTCGGGCTTCCCGCTGGGCTGACCCTGACCACTTTGCCCAGCGACAGAGCTGCATGAACACATTTGCCAGCTGGTTTGGCTACATGCCGCTGATCCACTCTCAGATGAGGCTGGACCCTGTGCTCTTCAAGGACCAGGTCTCCATCCTGCGGAAGAAGTACCGAGACATTGAGCGGCTTTGAGGTGTCTGGCTGAGTGGGGCCGGGGAAGTGAGAAGGGACGGGGTCTGGCTGCTCTCTCTCTTCCCGTGCAGATCCGCTCATCAGCAGAGCCAGACTGTGCCAAGTATCCAAATAAACTTAGGTCAACATAATGACAAAGCAAAACGGCCAATGAGAACTTGACTCCTGGCTCCTGGGACTGCATCGGACCGGGACTGCTCCAACTCACCTCTGGCTTCTGTGTCCCAAGACTAGGTTGTGTACAGTTTAATTATGGAACATTAAATAATTATTTTTGAAATGATTGCTATGCAGGTTTAAACTTTTTTAATGATCAAAACTATTAAAAACCAGAGTTCTTTCTTTAATCAAAATGGTGTTGGTCATGAGTATTTCAAAGCTGCTACCCCTCTTCCCACAGACACCATTGCCATCTGTCACGCAGGGTTTCCTGCCACAGGAAAAGCTCAGACTTCACAGGAAACATGATAAGTCACTCTACCTGGTGTCAAGACATAGCTGAGCTTACGTAAGACAAGTCCATGTACCTCTCCACCAGTCCAATTGCCTTCCAATCCGCACTTCCCAAGCCACTTGAACTCTTTATCTCCAATGTTGCTGCATGAGAGAAAGTATTATGACTTCCAGCTGGGCAGTTCTCATTGAAAACTTTATATTTGAGATATAGAAGTATGGTAATCTTTTTTTATGGGGGGGGGACTAGAACCAGGAAAACACGAGGATAATAAGAAGTATGTATTCAGTTTGCACAAAGAACTGTCAGCCAGCCCACCAGCGTGTCTGTGGATGGAGATGCTGACCCTCAGTGGTAACCCAGTGCTTTGATAGGAGGCAGATCCAACCACTGTGCTGATTAAGGAAAGGCTTTGACTTAGAGACTAACAGAAAATCGTATTTTGGGGGAAACAGATTATAAGATGAGCTCTCTACTGTTTGTGGAGATCTCAAATTTTGGAAGCTTCTTTGCTGAGAAAGAAGTAATCATGTGTGATTTCACACCACTGAACAAGAGAATTGCTGTGAAATATCTCAGTGTCCCACCTTACAGAGACATGAATACCACTTTTGGTCAAATGTTGTTTTAAGCAAGAATCGGGTAAAACAAAAGAAGAGAAACAAATAGGAGTACCTTAAAATTTCATTTTAACTTTTCAATATGTAAAGAAGTTTAGTTGTGTTTCTTGTTGCAAATGATATTTTTATTTCTGCAAATGCCATTTTGAGCTTATGCTGGTTGTGAAACTGCAAGAAAAACACATAAGAAATACCTCCACAGACTATCGTTTAGTTCTGCTGTTAAAAAAAAGTATGGAGACTTCTGATATTAAATGCTTTCTTCTACTTGGAAGAGGCAAGAGTACAGGACTGGAAAAATTATTAGACCTTTTCACCTGTTATGCAGAATAAATAATAAGCACTTTAGTCTCTCTCTATTCCCCCAAACTCTCATACATTTTTTACAGTTGTTTCCAATATTGTTTTAGAAGACGAACTGATCACAAAGTTGTGTACCAATAACTTTTAAGCCACTGACTGAGGTCAGTGGGAACCATTCGCACAGCTGACTCTAACTCATCCTTTCTTTGTGGACATCTGGGAGCGACAAAGGAGCTTGCACTGACCGCCCAGAGGGGCGGCTGTAAACAGGAGTAAAAGTGGTGTTGGCAGAGGCTGGATAGCTGGTTCCCTGGGCAGCAAGGCCCAGAGACACGTGTCCATATGCTGTGCTGTGAGTGGTACATCTGCAGGGCAGTACCGTTCACAGGGGCTCTTGTGTAGTTTTGTGATCAGAGCAGCTCCTCAAAGACCCCTCGTCCGGTTTGGTCTCTCCTTTGCCCACACCTCAGGCATGTGGCACTGTCCCTTAAGTAGGTATGATATTCTCTTATGTATTTGTTGAAAAATAATTGTAGGCCTGACACTTACATTTGTGTTTTTCTATAAAATACCTCCAATAGTTTCATGGCACCTAAATTGCAGTACTGAGCACAGTAAAGGGTTAGCAATCCTTACGAATCTGCCCTTTGTCAATTCATCTTTATCTGCAGAGCTGACATATTGGTCTTATATCTTTCTCCTTCACAGAAATGAATGCAATGTTTGCTCTTACAATCCCAAGCCAGCTTGAAACTTGTCACCTTGGCTTGTGAAGCCACATCCCTATCGTACCAGTCGGTCTCATGAGTGGCTTCCAGGACAGATTTGCTCATCAAAGCCCTTAAAGCAGATAGTCCCCCCAAATGGTGTGTTACAAGGAAAGTGTGGTAATTACAAACGATAGCAGGATCTGACACAGTTTTTCTCTAAGTCTCTGTGATTTCATTGCATGTCGTTCTCCGAGTGCATCTCCTTGGAATGCTGGCTGGTGCATTCTTGCCACATTCGGCATGGACAGCTGGGAATTGAACAGTGTGAGCACATCCATAAGGCCCAACAGTAAGATGCAGTTTTAATTCTCTTAGGAAGGAGTTGTATATCACATTGCAGCACATTGACAAATCATGGCTGTTGCCATAGGATATCAGGAGTTCTCCCTTAGCCAACTTTATTGTTAATCTGGGGCCCTAAGGGGGCTGACGTGCTAGGTTGATAGGATGCCACGGGCAGAGGGTGTCGTGCCAGTCACAGAACAAATCACATGAAGGCCTCAGCCACAGCACACAGCAGCCACTTCAGATTTCCTCAGGAGGATATGTGGTCTTAGGAACCATTTTTTAAAAGCTGGCTATGCATTCATATATATATTCATATATATGAAAAGAATCATAAGTATCCAAGCTTACATGAACATTAAACATTAAACGTATCATCTCCGTTGCAAATAAAATGGCCCAAAGTTGAGACTGTGGAGGAAAACCCATGCAATAATTGCTGTATGGATGTCACAAAAGGTGATACCACTTAGGTGGGTGCACCCAGGCAGATCAGCACACTTTCTAGAAGAGATGCTTTAGAAGAAGGGAAAATTTCATACTGGGAATCTTATGTGCATTACAGTTTAATTTGTTCCTGTTACAAATGGTGCTCAAAGAAGGATCAATCCTGGTTGCTTCCTTCAATTTCCCTTTTGGAATGAGTTTTGTTTTTCATTACAGTAGGCTATGTTAGCCTTTATTTTGGTGATTCTCAAAATCCTGGTGACTTGAAGGAATATTTCACCGTGGCCTTTCATAAAGGCTACTGAACCTTAATTTAATCAGGGGTGAGATGAATGATGTGTACACACTAATGCACTGTTTAAAAAAAATGGCAGCATGCTTGATTTAAGAACAAATGAAATTTTAATCAAACCCATTTAAAGGGCAAGAGAAAGCTGAAAACCTGTCCAGGTTAAAATCTGAGTGAGAGTGTCACTGGACAGGGCAGAAATACACAAGCAAAACTGGAGACCACCTTCTAGACTCGGAAGTGGCTTACATTCCTTTGGGTCACAAAGGGCCGGCTTTTGCTGTTACTGCCATGACCTTGCAAATGAAAATATCCCTGCCGTCTAGGTGTTAATACCATCAAAATGCAGCCGGTACATCAAGGCTCCAGGTGCTGAAGTCGTTTACCTACTTCCCATTTGTGATAACTGTGGACAGGAACTATTCAGATGCTTTTGGCCTTCTTGGCCAGATTTATCCCAGATCGTCCTTTCCCAGCAGTCTTAATTCTCAGGCATATCTCATGGGGATAGAGTTGGTTTGTGTTTAATTCCCAATGAGTAAGGATGACGATCAGACTAAACTAAACTCGTCTCACTCGCTGTGTGCAATTCAGGATGTAGAGATTAGACTATTCCTCGCTGTCAGGCTTCCTAAAAGGGGTGCAGGGTGGCATATAGAACATCTTGTAAAAGCTCCCTCTCTAATGCCACCCAAAATCTCCAAATAGAACCCTTATTATTTGCACCACAATTCTGATAAGCAAGATGACTCGAGCAGGCAATCTCTCCTTTTAGCCATCTCTTCAAAAATCAGAGGATTTTTGTTCCCTTGATTTTTCCTTCACTGGGACTGTCGTTGTCAATAATCTGGAATTCCAGGGTGTGCCACATCGAGAGGCACGTGAGGGACCCCCGAGCACAGACTAGCACCGTCTCACCCTTGTTTAAAATCGCGTCAAGCTAGCCTTTCAGTCACTCTATTTTTGTAATAATTTGCCTCTGAGAACTCACAGGTCATTTGTTTTCTGCAGTAGTTTTCTGTTCTTCTGCAGGACTACATTCCTTTCTTTTTGGTTGTAATTCTTTCTAATATTAGGGTCATGCAAATGACTGCTTACCATGTAATGAACCTGTATTTTTATGTTGAGAGAAACATATGTATAGGATATGTTGAGGGGTAGGAAGAAAGACATCTAAAACTGGAACTATTTTAGGTGGCAAATTGTAAAGCAAAAAAAAAAAATAGTATACCTTATTTTGTATACAATGTACATTTGGGACAGAGTTTTTTAATATGTTGCCAATGTTTTTGTAGTGTCACCACAGGTCTTTTCTGAAGTGTTTTCCCCATTTGTTATAGATTATTAATGATTTAGTGCAATTAAGCCCGGAAGTGTGTATGAGAGAGTGTGCGAGAAATTACAAAGCCATAGATCTTGATTTACTTCACTGACCTGTGTAACTTTACGTCTGGGTTTCCCCATCCAAGATAGATTGTTTTATAGAGAGTGTCACCAAAGACTTTTTCCTTCCAATTTATAGAAGAAAAAATTATTAATAAATGACATGACTTTTTATCTGTGTGGTTTTCATTCCATCTTTCCCATAGACTTCAGGAGGTTGCCCAGACCCCAGGAGGACGTGATGTTCTGGGAAAGCGAAAGCTTCCATGAGCTGTGGGGGCGGCAGGCAGTCGAGGCTGGACCAAGTGTGGCCGGGGGAGGTCCAGTTCCTACAGTCTGGCTGCCGCCCAGAGCCCAACCTTGTGAAGAGCATGAGGCTGCCAGCATCGGCCATCTCCCAGGCCAGATGCAGCTGGTGCTGTTGGGAGCAGGCCAGGGGCAGCGGTGGTGTTGTGCCAGTTCTCAGCGTTCTTCCATAGATGCAGGGACAGAGTGGCAAGGCCAGGCCTCAGAGCATCTGGAGCCTGACAGCTGTGGCCATTACCCCCTTTGGTTTCAACTACTGCCTGGAGCTCATGAATTACTGGCTGGCGAAGTGTTTATTAGGCTGGCGTTTCTCAAAAGAATTTGTAAATGGCTCCAGGTGTGTTGCAGCTCCGCAACTCAGGGCCTCTGCAGTAGGATTTTCTGACTGCAGTGAGCCTCGTTTTCTTATTTCTCTCCTTTCTGTCTCCTTCCTGGACTTTGACTCCAGCAGTACCTCCTCCCCATCTCTGCTACCTGCTACTCTTTATCTTCGAGAATTTCTACAGAAAGGACATATCACCACTTTAGTTATTTGCAAGGGAGAGAATGCCACGCTTCATTTGGAAGTGACTATTTTATGGCATCAATTAAGTTTTATGTTCTGTGTTTCAGTTTGTCCATCTGTAAAATGGCAACTTAAAAATTACTGCTTATCCACTTTTCCTGAACAACCGCTTTATACAGTGCCTTGGGTGAAGCAGAAGTTAGGGTGAGGTGGGATTAGAATAGGCTCCACAAGGAAGGTGCCGGGCGGGCCTAAGGTTTCATCCTGGAAATCTGCTGGAACAGAGCAGTATGTAAAATCCAGCCCCAGAGTGAGACTCATGGTGGACTCATTCCAAGCTGGAGGACAAATGAGGAAGGCTGGTTTTCAATTTGGTCCCTCACTACCTCCCAGTGCTATAGAACACAGAAATACCTTGAGAAAATGACAGATCACAGATGGTGTCATTTTTATAGTCTAATTAGTTCCACCACGAAGTCCACTCATCAGAAGAGGGAGCTAGAAATAATTTGTAGATGACTTGTCACCGGGCAATCTCTCTGGTTTGTAGGCATCCAGTTTGAGGAACAAATACGCTCTGGAAGACGCAGTGGAGGTACCGCTCATCTGGACTCAGGGGTATTTTGAGCTTTTAACCACCCACAGGTGAACTGTCCATGTGTATTCATAACGAGCAAATTTCTGGACCCAGCTACCTGCATTTGCATCTTGACTCTCTCATAGTGTCGTGTTCATCTAGAAATTACTTGATTTGTCTGTCCTCGGCTTCCTCAGCTTAGTCTATACCTCACAAAGTTCTCGTGTGGATTAAATATTCTTAAAATATCACCTGTAAGCAATAAATAACATGTATCTATAAGTAGTAGCTAATATTTTACCAAAAATGTCTTATTTTAAGAGTCTTATCCTTGTTAAAGAAGAAACATTCTTAGCTTAATGTTTCACATTTTAATACTGACCGCAAATAAACCGGGCATGCTGGTATGACGGGCACCTCTCCTTTTTAATCAGTGTCCTGTTTTAGGCCTGTAGCATGAAATCACCGTGAGGGTCAAGTGTGAAGGATCCATGAGCAGAAACTGCGCTATGCAGCGCTTTTATCTAATGGCTGCACTTCTTTGGGGTAGTCTGTTTTCCACTCATTCGGCGCAGTGTCTTTGAAGTAGCTCAGGACAGAAGTGTAGTTTGGGTGCCAGTCTGTGTCTTGAAGCATTTTCACGGTGGCTTAAATTATACAAAGAAAGGAAACGTACTTTCAGAAATATGCAAATTACTTGCCAATTTTGAATTGTTCCAAACTGAACAGCAGATTACCTGATTTCGTTGGGCAAAGCTACTTGTGAAATGGGTCTAAAATGTGTCTTTAATCAGACTGGATCAGATCAACAGTAGAAAAAAAGTTAAGCTGGAAAGATGGAGTGTTAGAAGCTATTTTCCCAGATCCCCACAGACCTGTGTTATTTAAACTTATTAACAACTTATTTAAAAAAAAATGGATATATAGTGGACATATTTCCATCTCACTGAATCATCATGTCAAGCTAATTTTAGTCTCCGCGTAATGTAACTACACTTATTTTTACTCAACTCCTATTCACTAGAAATCTAGGTGCTTTATAGTTTCTTACAGATGTTTGGTGAATACTTAGTCTTTGAAATCAATGCTGTGGTAAATATCCCTACGGTACATCTTTGTTTACATCCATAACCATTATTTTAGGGTAAGTCAAGTCATGAAGTTGGTATTTCAAATGTTATAACTATTTTAAAGCTTTTTTACTTTACATTTGCAACATGTCATTAATGTCTTTACTAGAAGATCATTCAAATGTATTTAATGAAAAGCTATGTAGATTTTTTTGAATGAAGAAATGAGAATATTTTTGATTGATCACCTGACTGACAGTTTTTTTAAAAAGATGGAACAATAACACTGTAGTATAATTGTCAAGAGTTAGTAGTTTGAAATTAAAAAAAATCTACATAGAATATATCATAATACTGCAATTCAGCAGCCAAAGTGCTGCAAAAAAATTTGGGGAGTCCATAGAGATAAAATTAATGAAAAATGGGACTCGGTGGCTCAAATAAATTTGAAAATCATCCCCTTGCAGGAACTAATTTACTGAGATTAGCCTTTTTATGGGATCCAGAGAAAACATTCCTATGTACAGTGTCTTTCGTGTCTCGACTTCCACTAGAAATAGAGAGAACAAACTTCCTTCTCAAGTGCTTTCCTCATCCTTTAATACTTGTGTCAATTAAATCTCAATAAAGACATTTTCAATACCATCTTCTTTGGCAGCAGAGCCCCTCTTGACTAGTAGCAGCCTGTTACTTACCCACTTGTATTGTTTTGTCCCCCACTTTCTGAGATGCATCTCTTTGTCTCTTAGGTCCTCGATATCAAGGATGTTGATCTCAACCCTCATCCTGACTACAGAGGCGTTATGGGCCCTGCTGATTCAGTGCATCTCCATTCCAGATCAAATGTTGGGGGACGTCCTACTTCTGTCCCAACATTACATTATGAATGCGGTATCAAGTGGTGTGCATTACTCTAGAGCAGAGTAAAGGCTTAAAAAATGAGAGGTGCATGTTGAAGGAAACTTCCTGGAATATATGCACTTAAATGAAAAAAAGTAGGGAAAGTGACTAGCAGAACAGAACAGAGAGGGCCCTGCTCACAGGGACATGGACTGGAACACCCTCTGTCAGGAGTATGTGGCGGAGAGAAAAGTAAGAGCCTAGAGCTGGTCAAGTCATCTCCAAAAGACACAGGTTTGTTTTTCTGAGTCCAAAATCCTTAAGTAACTTCTGGCTTTGAAGACTTTTGAAGAGACTTGACTTCTGCTCTGGTTAGAGTGTAGAGCATAAAAGATCATCACTTTCATTCTTACAACTAGCCATACCCATGTGGCTACAACATCACGATCACTAAAAGCTAGCAGAGACACTTGAATGAACTAAATCTTAAGAATAGAAAGCCCATGTTTCAGACTACCCTGTGACTGCTGTTCTCCCTAGCAACTCTAGGAGTTACTCCATTACAGGCATGGATACCTGCTAATAAACTTTTGATGGCTGTAACTAGAGGAGCATGAAGGGTTAGGATTTCCAGCTGACCTAGGTGCATGTTGCTTCTAACACATCTGCCAAGTCTTTTTCACAAGAACCGGGCCAAAGCTAAGCAGTAGGAAACTGAATATGGAGTGCAGGACTGGAAGGCTGAGAGAGAGCCTTCTGCAATGCGCTGGATCTCCACTGAGTGAAGAGCAGCACCACTCTGAGGTGCTGTCTTCTAAAGGATCCCCCCATCAGAAAGAAGTCAATTGATTGGACTGGAACCTCCAAACCTTTGAGCAAAAATAAACCCTTTGTCTTAATCTAGTGTATTTTCTTCTAATGGTGGGAAACTGACTAGCAAAAAAGCACATTGTGATCAAATGGAATTTTTTTCTGAGATGCAAATTTGATCGAACATGGGAAAGTCAGCCAAAGTTAATCGTGGATTAACAAGAAGGAAATGAATATGGCTATCTTGTATATCTACAGAAAGCATCAATAAAAAATTTCAGTAAAATAGAAACAGAAGAGAACTTCTTTAGCCTGATTAAGGATATCAATGAAAACTCTAGAGCTAACATTCACTGATGAATTACAAGTACTTTTCTACTAATATTAGAAACAAAGTCAAAACCCACTATAACCACTTGAGTTCATCATTTTAATAAGGTCTCAGTCAGTGCAATAATATAAGAAACACAAAGTCAGCAGGACTCAAAAGAAGGAAGTAAAACTTTTGTCTATATTTGAAAGTACTTGGAAAACCTAATGAGTATAGCAAACTCTATAACCCAATGAGTGTAGCAAACCCTATAAAAATACGTGACTAAGTGAAGTATGTAAGATGGTAAGATCAACACATCAAAATTGATGTTATTTAACAAAAGATTGGAAACTATTTCCCTGATTGATTTGTAAAGTAAAAATAAGAAGAGTGATTTCCTTTCAGTTGAGATGAAGATGGGAAATAATTAGAAAGCAGAATAAGGGAGTCCTTAGAATAATGGAAGTATTCTATTTGTTACTTTGAGACTTGTTTCAATCAATACATTGAAATGTCAAAACTCAAGAAATTGTATGTACATTTCTATGTTATTATCTATTATTTATATCTCAATTTTAAATGTGTTTAGAATCTGAAAATTTTCTAGTAACAAAAGAAAGAATTTTAAAAGGAATTAACATTAGATATAAATATTCTCTCTTCAGCTAAAAGGAACCCCACACACTAACCAGTGAGAAGTTGCAACATCCTTTCTTGGGAGAGTGGGTGCACTTAAGTAGGACATTCAATCTGGGATGGGGGCTTTGGGCTATTAAACATGCTAAAAACAATTATTTTATTAGTTTGGGGGGCTCTCAGACTCTTGAGATTTAACCAACCTCTACCTCTGGCCAAGAGATACCATAAGTCCACATACACAATACATGATATACCATAAAAGAATTTCATCAAATCCCAGAAGGCCACCATGTTCTCCTCAGATTCTACTGATGACAAAGTAAGACATAGCTTCCTCAATCCTGAAGTTGTGGGAAACTGCTGAAGAAAGATCCCACTTTTTGCTAAATAAAGATTCTCTTTCCAAATGTTAGATTTCAATTTTACAGGAGAATTTCATCCCCCACTTTATATAACATTTTGACTAAATACAGCATGTCAAATCCTGCCAAACTTTATATTACTTTTTTGGAGTGTCCAAAGTTAATGAGAAATTATCAATTACTTGTGGTTCTCAAATCAGATTAAATTCGCCAGCCTAAAGATTCTCCCTGGCAAATTAAACCCATCTCTAAACTCACCTTCAGTCAAAGCATCAACCAGTGTGTTGGTTACCAAAACGCTAGTTCCTACCACTGAACCACTTGGTAGGAACCACTGCCTACTTAGCTACGCTGTGTAAAACTGCTTCTGAGGACGAGGAAGGGGGTGAGAGGTTTGGATTGGTAGACATTTTGCATTTTGACAGAAATGGAAAATTATCTGGATAGTGAGGCTAATTAATTTGCCATGATTTTCTTCTTGATCCCAAACCTTTGGCCCCGCTCTTGTTACAGCATTTGTGAATGCATGTCATCTGACCTAGTTTATTCACTTAATGAACAGAATATTCTATCCCTTTCCTTGGGTAAGGAAGAGAACATTCAGATTTTCCACCGAATGTCATCTATATCTATATCTATTTCCAATCTGTTTCCAACTTTTTTGAAGAAAAAAAAACCTCTTTAAGCCAAACATGTCTCAGAAGCATTGCATGTTACTTTCTTCCTTTTCACACCCTAACTTCTTATTTATAGCTTCTGGATACTGGCAGGAACAAATTCCTTCATCTATTTTTTGCATAACATTGTCTAAATACTTTATTTGGGCCTCCTTTATTCCATGCCCATCAATTTGTAGTGACTATAAAAATAAAATACCAAACTGCATTAAGGCAATGACTATGCAGTATATCACTGAATCTTTAATTATAAAAACAGCTGTTCTTGTGTTATTTGGGAAAATACCTTAGTCATTCTACATGGATGTTTAAAACAACTCCCAGGATGACCACCTCAAAGCTGAGTACCACTTTGAAATGGCACAGGTCACAGATTCTGTGAGTGTGCCGAATCCCTCCAGGTACCACAGGCTTGTGTGAACTTGGGGGCCCCTGTATTCAGTTCTAGTTCCCTCTTTCCCTCTTGTGACCTTTAAAGGTAAAGGCCACATTCCTGTGTGAAGTTACAACCTCACCTGAGGGATGTGATTAGTGGTGATGAGAATGAAGACAGAGAGGCAGAAAAGGGAAGACAGGAAGTGGATCTTGGGAGAGCAGAGGGAGTCCAGCCTGCTTGTCACAACTCGTGGCTGCTGGACTTGAACATCCATCAACAGCACTCAAGGAGCCTTTAAAAAACACGTTGATTTCTAAGTCCCAATCCAGATGTGATGTGAAGTATCAGTCGTAAGAATTCTACCTTCAGATATTTTAAAATATGAAAGACATTTCTGACACATGGTTGTATTTAAAATTACTGCCCAAACCTTTCTGATTGTGGACACCTTTCAGAACCAGATGAAAAGTAGGAGCCAAGCGGGTTCTTAAGGGAACATGATCTTAGTCCATTCATCAGCTCTAATACAATGCTGTAAACTGTGATTTGTAAACAATAGAAATTTGTTGCTCTCTGTTTTGGAAGCTGAGGCATCCAAGCTGCCAGTGGACTTGGTAGCTGGTGAGAAAGAGCCTGTGCCACTCTACACCTCTCATAGAGGGTGGAGCGCGCGGGCTACTGAAGCCCACGGTATAAGGGCACTGACCGTATACTGGACACAGAGGCTCTGCCGCCTAACAGCACCCCGAGGCTCCACTTCTAACACTGTCGCATTAGGGATTTAGTTTTCAACATATGAAATTCCAAGGAGAATACATGCTCTCAGACAACAGCAAGGACATGCAGAAAGAAGGGCAGTGCGTGCTTTAGCTAAGCAGCCAGTCTCCCCACTTCGCTCTGCAGCTTGGAAGCGCTCCGTGTCCTTCACTGCCTGGGAAGAGACGTGCAGACTCCTCCACCTGGCTGGCTGGGTCTAGCGTAGCCCCACCCACGGTGGCTCCGCTGCCCTTCTAGGTTTTAGTTTCATTCAGTAACAATGAATTGTTTCTCGTTATGCATATATACCTTGATATGTTTATCATTTTCCCTCATTTTTCTTGTTCTCTCTCTACAGCCTGAAATCTTATTCTGTTTCTCCCCTGTGCATATACCAAGTTACTGTTCATCAGTTCTTTAGCAGTGAACTCAGATGAATATTTTCTCCAGAATTGTTGACACACTACCCCTGGCTCCTTACAGTATCATAGGTCCCCTTTATCTGTTCTGCGTACTGTCCTGTGCATAATTATTTCAGAGCAAATAACACATTATACTGCAATTCTTTATGTATGTGCCTGACTGGTAGAAGTTGGGAAGATACATATGAGGACAAAGATATTTTCTTGGAAATTTTTTAGTGTCAGTGAGTAGAAAGATGCCCAATAATAGATAATAGGTAGATAATAGGTAATAGATAATAATACTAGGTGCCCAATCTAGAGATGACATTCAATGAATGTTTGCAGACCAAGTGAGTAGGAGAAATCTGCAAAGCCTGGGAAGGCATGTGGAGGCTGGGATGGCTAAATGTGATCTTTCAAACATGGAATCAAGGAAAGTTGCTGAAGTGTGGATGGTCACACTTTAATGGAAATAATGGTGATAATGAAGATGATGATATAATGGTGATGATGATGAGGAGGAGGATGGTGGTGATGATGGTGATGATGGTGATGATGATGATGATGATGGTGATGATGGTGATGATGATGGTGATGGTGATGATGATGATGAGGAGGAGGATGGTGATGATTTTTGTGGTAGTGGTACTGGGAATTGACCAGAGGTGCTTTGCAATGGGCTACAACCCTAGCCTTTTATTTTAAATTTTGGAAAAAGGTCTTGCTAAATTAGGAAATTGCCCAGGATGGGCTTGAACTTGCAAATTTTCAGCCTCCTTCTTTTTTTATTTTTCTTTGAGACAGGGTCTCGCTTTGTAGTTCAGCCTGGCCCTGAGCTCAGTTTAAACTTACATCACAGCAATCCTCCTGCCTCTGCCTCCCGAGTGCTGGGATTACAGGCGTGAGCCACCACACCCGGCACTGTGGTATGTAGTACTGGTTGCTGCTGGGCGTGAGTCTCCACACCCAGTATTGTATATGGTTACTGGGGATCAAACCAGGCCCTTGCGCTTGCAAGACAGGCGCCGGAACCACTGAGCTAACTCCCCGGTCCTCAGCCTCCTTCTTCAGTTCTGGGATTATTATAGGTGTGTACCACCCAGCCCCAATTTAGCTGAATTGTTGAGGACAGAGGGAAATGCTGTTTTACCAATCAGGGTGGCTGACCCTGTGCTTCTTTTGGTTTTTGTCAGTTATCTCCTAACTTGAGTAAAATACTTTTTGAAACATAATGGTCCTTGTTTGCAGTCTGCTGAGAGGAGGAAAGGGCAGGAAGTTAAAATGAGATTCTGCTTTCTTAGTTCTAACTGGAAGTTCTATTTTCTGTGTCCATTTGAGAAAGTTTGGATTTCATTTGTGTTTCTGTTTTGCTGTTGGTTCCTACAAAAGAAGATGTGGATGCTCCCCTTTTTATTAGGTCATTTGTGAAATTCTGTCTGCCAGGTGAGGAACTCGTAGCTGAACTGAAGCCTTATCCTCTTCTAGAAAAAAATCCCCAGACTACAAAAATTAGGCAAACTGATAAAAAGCCTTTATTATTTAACAAACTATTAATATACATGCTTGTGTACACACATGCACGTGTGTGTCCCCTACAGTCTGTAGAGCTGTCTGCTGGAGATGTCACCAAGGAGAGACTTCTGCATCTGAAGCAAATTCGTTCTGTTACTGCAGAAGAGTTCCGAGGCTGACATCAATCTTGACAGGGCCGGAGCTCAAGAAAGAACACAACGAGGTAAACTAGGAAGCTGAGGCCCTTGTACCCATTCTGTCCTCTGACATTTATTTTCTTTTTTATACCAGCAGATGGGTGGTGGTTCACCCACTTATATACTTAGCAACATGGAACAAAAACTACTGTATTCTGAAGAGAGAAAGAAGTATTAACACTTTTTATTAGTTTTAGAGAGGTTAGACTTTTTCTATTTTGGGACTTGATATACAAAGCAGAAATCTTAAATCTAGCACTTAATCATGAGTAATCATGAGTCAAAGTCTGAGGACACAAAGCAGCCTACTAGGTTGGTCTGGGGCATGTTTTCTTGTAGTTTACCAAGGGTGTGAAAGACCCTTTGGTGCATACACCCTAGTCCTGCGATGTGGGCCACAGTGAGCTCAGTCTGCCTCTAGCTTAAATAAAGACTGTGACAAGAAGTTTTCTGATATAGTATTTGTTTACAAGAAGTCAAAAGAAGTACAGACAGTGTCCACTTGAAAAACAGAGGACATTTGGTCCTGGTAGAAGAGGGGTGTCATTCACATCAAAGCCGGAGAGTAAGCATAAAGGAAAAAGATCCCATAGGTGAAAATGGGTCTCAGGATAAGAGGATAGGACAGCCAGGAACAGAACTGACAGTGTTTTGAAACCAGAACCAGAGAATATTCAAGGTGCTTCTCAATATGGTGCTGTAGCTTGTAGTGGATCAAACCCCTGCCCCAACTAAGAACAACTAAAAAGCACAAAAAATATATTTGAAAAAACAAAAAGACTTTCAAAGCAGGCAGAAGATTCTGAAGAGAAGGAAATATGGCTGACAGATTAAGCAGAAGTCACAATAAAAAATATTGATTTCATCTACTCATCACTGAAAGGACACAGAGTAATCCAGGATCCAGGAAGAAGAGGAGCCCTGTTACGTACCCTACACTCTTAGTTTGTGTCCTATGTAAATTCCATGACTGAAAGCAAAAGAAATAGACAAACCTTTCTAAGTCTGAAATCCAACCTCGAATCTGTTAATTGGAAGGGTCTATTTCATCAGTTTTCTCTCTTCCAATACTCATCCCTCTGACCTTGAATCTTGTACAAATATAAATGTCCTATAAATATGCCCAGAAAGAGGTCTTCTGGGATTGCTGAGGATAAGATAAGAATGAGTCTCGAAGCTTCCACCTAGGGCATTTGCAATAGGTTGTGTTGACCCGCCCCTTCTGCAGGGCAGTTGTCACCAAGAAGCCGCACCATCCGAGGCCACTGTGTGCAGAAAGTGAGCCCAGCTGACCCCCCTCTCTCCACCCATCTCAGCCTGACTCACAACAGGGAGTAGTGAGGCCATCTCCCCAACAGACACCATGTGAAAACTAAACAAAATGAACAAACAAAAACCAGAGGCCTCTGACATATGGTCCTATTTAAGCTCTTCCCAGTCATCTCCAGGTGTTTGATCACCTGCTGTGATCATAGACAGAACATAGCAGGAATAAGACATCCTGACATGTAATCATGAGCATGATAAATGCTTATTATTTTTTAATGTGACTAACTTTTGTCATGATTTTGTTAGGTAGCAGTAATTAATAAAAAGATGTTCTCTTTCAGCTACGTTGCATATGATTTGGTAAATCATCTTTAAAAAAATATGCAAAGTGCTTATAGTTCTTCATAACTAATATTGTAAGTTCTACCAAAATTGGACAAAGAGAAAAATGAATGGCAGGTGACTAAATAAAAGTAAAAATAATTTATAATGATAAGAGACACATTGGTATTAGTTCCTTTCAAAATACACTGCCTCAGTTCCAAAGTATTTATCCCATCATCTCTGATACTTTGTGAAGCAGTTCTACAAGTCCTCTTTCATGAGTGCCTTTTCATGGCTATCTGAGTGTCCTTAATCTAGTAAGGATAATTATGGCAGTTCTTGTTAAAAGCATGATGGGGTGTCCTCAACCACATTATTTATCAGATTGGGTGCTATGCAAATTTTGGCTCTGCTCCAAAATCAAACTGACTGTGAAAGCCAATTATCTTGAGTTAATTCAGGACAGAAGACAGCCATAACACCACTGAAGACACTCATGAAAGAGACTTGCGGAATGCTGCAGAAGGTAGCAAGAACAGTGGGACAAGTTTGTTCAAGGCGTAGGGAGTATTTTGAAGGGCATTAAGAGCAATGTGTTCTATACCATAATATACTTCTACAGTTTAAACTGCATATTTTTTATATCAAATCTCATACGTCAGGGAATTTTACTTTTTGCTTTTCAACCAGACCTTTGTGTCTAAGATACTTTACTGCTCAGCCTCTGTTCCACTGAGTTCTCTGCTGGTCTCTAACAGTGCTCGGCAAGCTTCCACTCTGAATTCTCAGTCTTGACTAAGTCTTGACTGAGAGAGAGAGAACAGGCTCTCTCTTCCTTGAGAATTCCCTTTATGGGGTACAGCTCAGTGGTAGAGCATTTGACCATAGAACTCGCCTTTTATGCAGATCATCTCTCAAGGGGCAGCTCCCTAAACACTACGTGTAAACGTGAAAGAACTCACGCTAACACATCCCAGCACCATTTTCCCACGTTAGCCCTTACCACTACAACATATTACTGACTTTTATTCTTGGTTTTATTTTCCTTCTCGAATAAAATATAAACCCTACGAGACAAAAATTTTCATCTGCCTCATACACTTATTATGATATCTGTAGTCTGTAGTAGCAATAGTAGCCTTTTCAATAAATTCCTGTAGAATTCAGGGATCAGCGAATTGAAAACAGTGGGAAAGTTATGGCTTATCTTTGAAAAAATAGAAATGTCAGCACAACAGGAAAAAGTACTACTTTGGGGATCTTTAGAAAATACGGAAGTCACAATTGATAAGTGTCCACAATTATGGACTTCAGGGGCATAACACTGGCACTGGGTCAAAGGAGGATGGCAGGTGAAAACGGAGATTTGAGGCTTTCCAGGCATAGAGTATTTTTGGCAGGAGTTAGAGAAATGTGGGATACACGTGAAGAGCCCTGAGGAGCTTGTGTGAGTGAGTACACAGAGGAGAAGGTTAAAAGTTAAAGCCGGGAGTATCGGAACACCAAGCATCTCAAAATCTTGGGAAGGGATTATTTTTATAGAAAAAGTGGACATATTGGAATTTCCCTATAAGGGGGGAAGTGACAGAACTGGTGCTGTGTTTTATGAAAATCAATCCTGAAATCCGTAGAGTGGAGGGCAGCAGAGAGGCAGGTGACAGACAGGCCGGTAATGAGATCATTTGAGGATTCCAGGAAAGAGTTAATGGGTCTGAGTCTGGATGACAGCGAACAGAATGGAGAGGAAGACACAGAAAGGAGTGGAGGAGACAAAACTGACAGGTCTTGACAACTGCCTGAGAAGAGGGTGAGAGAAGTCAGATATAACTGTGTGGCTCCAACTTGAGTGACTGCCAGATGGTGATCGTATTAACAAGATTAAAGTTGAGTGGGGAAGACGTTCTGAGAGCTGAGATTTAGTCTTGTAGCCAGACTTGGGATTTTAGCACCCTTTTACCTGTCGGGGGCCCTTCATCTCTTTTTCTTTCTGAGCCATGTTCTTCTCCCCCACAGAAGCCCTGCAGCTGTAGGAGCTGCAGCCTTATCACTGCCCCTATCCAACCCAGGGCTACTCGGCTGCTGTAGTCGGAGGTTGGTGTTCATGACAGTTTCCTCCTAAGAATGCTTGTTGGTGACCTACCGAGCTTTCATTAAGTGTGATGCATCTCCTTTAATGAGCAGCAAAATACTGTTTGTAATAAAACAGTGTTCCTGGAGTATCCCCAGCTACATTTAATATACTGAGAGGTTGGATAAGAGAGAGCATGATTTTCATGTGGGGGAAGATCTCAGTTGACTTTCAGGACTTATGTTCATAAGAAAACCATAGGAACATCACAACTTTCTATATTATAGTCTTATAAAACTACTCTTGAGAAGCTCAGTATTTAAAGAAAATATATTACTCCCTTTTAAGAAAAAAAAAGGTTGTTTAACAATGTGACTAATTATTTTTGGATTTATTCGTAAGTTTTAGTTTCCTGAGATAATAAATGATAACATAGACAGGAAAAATCTGATTCTTGTCCCAACTAGGCCT
This sequence comes from Petromus typicus, assembly GCA_004026965.1. Classification (NCBI taxonomy): domain Eukaryota; kingdom Metazoa; phylum Chordata; class Mammalia; order Rodentia; family Petromuridae; genus Petromus; species Petromus typicus. The sequence goes on from PVIR01000155.1 coordinate 193,431, forward strand.
CTGTAGTGGACACTGTTGGTTTCTCCTGTCTCAGACATTATGACTTCTTCCTTAAGAGAGAGACATTTTTGTAGTTCAGGAGCACGCCTGCCTTATTTAGGGTAATCCTCTTACCCTGACAGTGATTGGCTCATGAGTGGACATGTGTCCCCAAACCAGGTTACTGAGAAGTGAGGAGAGACCTGTTTGTGTCCATTAGCGATAACTAAATGTTGCTCTATCTACAACATATGGAAGAAGCCGCCACCGTGCAATGCCATGAAAAGACGGCTTTTTGGGTAATACTCAAATGCTAAATGTCAGTCAGAGGAGCCTGAGTCTTTGGGCCCGGTCCACATCTTCTAGATAAAGGAATCCTTAGTTGTACTTTTAGACTTGCAGTTATGTGAGGAAGTAAACTCCCTAATTGTTTACAGCTGTGTGAACCATTATTGCTGATCCATGCTCTGAAGGCAGCTTCAATGATACAGCCATGTCCAGGGAAGGAGAAAATGGGAAGAAAGTTTCGGAAAGCCTTGGGCTGTACTGTGGGGCCTAGAGATCATCGAAGTGACGGCCTCAGTGTTACACCTGATGTGGGCACTTGATTTGCATCTTTTGTTTCAGGTACAAAAACAGCTGCTGCTGCTTTTGTTCTTGACTCCTAAATGGCCCTAGTTCGGACTCTGACAGAGCTCAAATTCTGTTGCTGGAATGTTGTTGTTACCTTTGGCCCCATGACCTTTTATGTAGAGCATCTTCTAAATTTCAAAAAGGGCAGAGAGCTTGGAGTCCACGGGGTTTCCTGATGTGTTTTTGTAGCTGGGTTTTGCTGGCTGTGAGTAAATGGCTAGTTGAACACTGAATGTGCTCTGAGACTGGCGTACACTAGAGGCTGGGTGTCAGCCACCAGTTACTCCTGTTATTCTTGCATGAACTTAATAATATTTATTGAATATTTACTGTGTGCCAGACCCTTTTCTGGGCCTCCGAGGCCTCTGGTATTTGCCCAGGCTACTGTAACAAAATGCCGATTAATTGATTTAAATAAGAGAAATGTACTGTCTCCTAGATCTGGAAGAATGGAAATCCAAGGTCAAGGTGTTGGTGGATTTGGTTTGTCCTCAATCCTGTCTCTTTGGCATCTCCTGTGTCTTTACATGGTCTTTCATCTATGTCTGTCTGTGTCTAAAGGTTCTCTGCTTGTAAAGATGCCAGTCACTTTGAATTGGAACTTCCCTAAGAGTTTCATTTTCACTTAACCACCTTTCCAAAGACCTTCTTTCCAAACACAGTTATATTCTAAAGTACTGAGAATTCAGGTTTCAATATGCTGGTTCATGTGAACACAAGTCAAGTCCTAAGAGAGCTACCGCAGGGCTCTGGGAAAGTGAACTCTGAGCCCTGGCCTCTTTTGAAGCCAGATGCTTTTCCCACCAGACTCCTCTCCTTTGCTTCCTGAGCCCCTGCTCAGCCAAGTGATGGGCGAAAGTACAGAAGACATGAATTTTAGTAGCAGTGGAAATCTAGGCAGGGTTCTGAATCCTTCATCTCTTTTGCAAGAAACTCTGGTCCTTTACAAACACATGCCATCTCTCACTGATACTGTTCCCTGTTTGTTTTTGCTGATTCTATGCAGAGTGACAATTTAGCCTAACTCCTTCTAAGCTGTAGGCAAAACACATTTAGAGTTGCAGAAGAAGAAATAGTAAGCTGTCCGAAGAAATGGATTCAGTGGCAGGATGGTGATGATCTGTGGGGATTCTGTTCAGCGATGGTGGGAGCAGCACTGCGGCCTTCAGTCAGCCGTGGTGGAGCACGGGTCCTGGGCTAGGTGTGCTGAGAATACCTTGATCTCATCATTCCCATTTTTCAGATGAGAGAATTGATTCTTGGCTTAGGCACCTACCTACTTGGGTCCCGATGGCCTGGAGGGGAAGGTGTCATCTGCTGTCATCCAAGGAGCCACCAAGTAGGCAGAGATAGTTGATGATGATTTCCTGAACTTTAAATTACATAACTTTGCATCTCAGTGGGGCCAATTTCCAGATCCTCACTGATGGATGTATGTCAGAGAATTTAAAAGTTGGAACTATTAATTTGGGCTCTCTGTTTCCAAATCTGGTATTCTTCCATCTATCCCCTACAAAGTACCTTTGCTCTTTTATTTACTCCATATTACTATAGTTTCAACAAAAATAATGAATTATTTTAGTGTCCTTTATATTTCAAATAATTATATTGAGGAAATTTTAAAAATCCAATATACCATAATTGGCTCAGTAGGACATGTTCTGAACTCCTTCAGGCAAACAGGGATTTAACCAAGAGAAATAAGAAGCATAATAAAATCCACATTTTTGACCAATGGGACCTGCTTTGAACTTGGACCCCAGGAATTAAAATGGACCAGACAGACCCCGTGTGACTCTGGATCATCACCCAAGGCAACGGACAAAGCCTTCAGAAGCAGATACCAGAACTCAGTGCAGACAGCAGAACTTCAGCCTGAAGGAAACACCACAAGCACTTACAGGGAAAATCAAGACATTGCTACATTATAGCGATCTGTTAATGAGTAACAGACTGCTGTGCGGGTGGAGTTAAGGGGTCGGGATGCGCTGTCCTACTATGTGACATGGTGAATAGGTTGGAGTTAAAGGTTGAAGAGAACAAGTTTTGAACAAAGAGGAACCGGGCAACTCCAGATGGTGTCAAAACGAGAATGGCTGGACATGGACCATGTCTTCCGCTGCTGTTTCTTTTTACTCAAAGACCAAAATTCCAGCAGAGAAAGTCCTACGGGCCAAGCCTGGGTCACGTGTCCAATTTGACTGTCCAATGTGGCTGGTGTAGCACCTGGCAGGTGGCCCCTGGACAGTGCCAGGGCCACTGCGGTAAGACAGGCACCTTGGTCTCGGCTCTTCTGTGAGGACCGCAGAATACTCTCCATGGCCTTTGTATGCTTTAAAATTATCAAAACTTTAAGAGCTTCATTCTATGTAGATACACATTAGAAATCAAAACTGAGAATTCAAAAACTTACTTACATTAATTCATCTAAAAGTAGCAATCATTCGTTTCACATACAATTTGTTAAAATGGAAATAGCTGTGTTTTCTAAAACCAAAAACATTAGTGAAAAGAGGGAGATGTTTTATATTTTTGAAAGATTTTTCATGTCTATTTTAATAAAAATAGATGAATGCTTATATTTGCCTTTGCACTTACTCTATGGTGATACCTTATTTTGGTTAAAGTGTGTAGGAAAAAGCTTGCCTCACACAGAAGGTATGGGAAAAGAGGAGGGAATTTTAATAAACTTTCATATTATTGTGGAGATTTTTTTCTTTGAGACCTCTCCAAAACTTGGCACACAGGGCTGTTGGCACAATAAAATTTATGATTTTATTGTTTCACCAATGACATCTGCAAGCTACATGGGGTCTTTTTCTTTTCTAAAAAAATGTTGTAGGTGTTTGAGTCATTTATACTCAAGTGGATGTACCTCGAGGACATAATCATAAGTGAAATAAATAGGACACAGATGTGTAAGTACTATATCTTTTTTTGTAGTATGAAAAACTGAAGGTATAAATGAATGCCAAAATGTATGATAAGTAATGTGAAATAGAAAGAAAATACGCAAAAGGAAAAGGGAAAGTAAAGAAGGGAAAGAAAAAACTTGGTAGTAAAAGAAAGGAAACAAAGCTTATGTATATTATAGAGTGTAGGAGTTGTGGGGAGGGCGGAGGAATGGGAAAAAATGAGAATCAAGATGTGGCATGTACAAGTACAAACACTCAATGTTAAATGAGTTCATAATGTATGTGTAAAATGTACTGATAAAATCAATTTTTAAAAAATTGCATAAAATACAGCCACTACCCACTACTGTTTCATGCCATTGCCTCCGTTTGTCAAAAGGACAATGATGTAACCCACCACTTTTTTTAACCTTTAACTTTTTATTGAGAAATAACTTTAAACTTTAAAAAATTCAAAAATGAAAATAGTAGAAAGAACACTCAAATATGTTTTATTCTGATACACCAGATTGAACACTGTAGAGCACTGGCCTTATCATTGGCCCTCCCCCACCATCCTCTGCTTTTTTTCCTGAGCCATTTAAGAGTAAGTTATGTACATCGTGGCCACGTGCCTGAAAATTTCTCAGGGCTCATTTCTCTTCAGTCCTCAATGATCCATCCTAGAAGTTGCATTGATAGCATTTGTATTTCCCTCTTCCAGCTGCTGTTGTTTTTAGTGATTTAATAAAGTCCTTTATAGATACAAGATCCAGTATCTTGGATAATCCAGTTAGGCATTGCATTTATTTTTCTTGCCTCTTCAGCCTCTTTAATCTGGAAGATTTTCACAATTTTTAAAAATTTAATTAGAGCATATTAAACATAAAAAATAATGGGTTCCATTTTTAGCATCTTGGCTCATGCACCTAACATACTTTGATTATTTTCATTCTTAATCATCCCTTGTTCCTTCCTCTTCCTTCTCTCTACACCCATCCATAGGGCTCTCTCTCTCTCTCTCTCTCTCAGCACAGTAAATAATGTACAAGGAGACTGTTGATATCCTGCTTCTTATCAGGTGCTTCCCTCTATTTTGTATCCATCGATGATGCTTGCTTGGTCCAGTTTTTACTGTAGTGGCTACAGAATAATGAGGCTCCTTCTACTGTGTTGCACCTTCTTTCCTCTCCCTTTCATCTACTCTTTATCTATCATCTAGTGGGTGATTTCTTCTCTCTCTCTCTCTGCTATAAACTCATGCATTCCTTCCTATTCATGTTACTTGCTTATAATACTTTCATGTCCTTTATTATTTTGGTGCTAAAAATCAGTCCATCTGTGGCCGGTGTGATTCTTCCAAGCTCTCCCATGGTTTTGTGGCATGTGCCATCATGCTTTTTCTTGAGCGCTTTCTTACCTTCTGGCACAGTAAATTGTTCCCAGCTCGTCTGCACCTACCCTGTGCCAGTCCCTGACTCAGCCATTTCTCCAAGGAGGCCCGTTTCCTTTTAATTCTTATTCTTTGGCACCCTAAGTACAAATTCTAGGTGAAAAGGGCAAGTACAGCTTAGAATGTCGATATCATTATGACAATAGTTTCAGTCTCTTCAGTGTTCCAAAGATGTGTCAGGGCCTCCTCAGAGGTTTGAGATGTGGACTCTTGAGACTCACATTCAGGGAAGGTCCCAGCAGAGATCTGGGCAAGAAAAATTTGAGAGAAAAGCATACTTTACTACTGCTGCCCTGGAACCATGCTGTACAGGGAGCCGTGGTCATCCAGGGCTTTGTCCATATACTCTGAGTAGGAGGTAGCTGAGGTGCTCCTGTTTCCTAAGCCTTCTTCTCTGCTCCTCCATTCCTCCTCATATCCATTCTTCTCCTTCTGTGACAATTGTGTAAAAAAGCAAATATGAATTCTGAAGCTAAACAGGCCAAATTTGAGCCCACTTACTGTTTGGCTTTGAGTTATTGAGAGGATCAGATGACACTATAAAAAAATCATGTAGTACATGCTTAGACACATAGTAGGTCCACAATATACACCGTAAGTGTGGCTTTGCTTCCCTTTCTCTTAAACACACCTGAAGTCTTCTCCTTACTTATCCTTGGCACCTTGTCCCTAAATCATCCCATTTCTCAGATGCTCTTTTGCTTCCACTCATGGTTGGCTCTGCAGGTGCACACAGCTACATTCCAGATGCTAAGGGAAAGGTCCTGGATTCAAGCTGAATAAGGAGATAACATTTGTGTTTGCTAAGGCACAGATGGCACATTAGGTACCTTGGGAAGCTTGTGTATTGGACTGGAAACAGATGAAAGCAAAGTCCCCTGGCAAAATGGGCTGCAAATAGAAGAGGGATAGGAAGAACAATGGAAAATGGAAGCTAGTGATGCTGCACGCTGCCTTTCTGGAGTGGAAGCCATTGCATCATCCCATCCAGGGCCCAGGCATGAATGCAGCCCAAGCCCCAGGGACAGAGGCCTAGTGCCTGGGAAAGGAGAAGTAGCTGTGCTTCTGGAGAAGAGGGGTAATTTGTCCTGAGGTTCTGGAGTAAGAGCTCCAGGGAGCTTCGAGGTAAGCGAGGAGATGATTGTGCCAGAAAATCCTTCATCTCACAGAACAGGGTTGGAATCCACTAATGCTGGATCTTCCATTTTCATATTGGACAGTTGTGTTGGTTAAACTGGAATGATGGGCAATGAATAGGACAAAGTCAAGGGGAATTCGGAGAGCAGATCGAATGCACTTCTAAGAGAGCTGTGAATGCTCAGTCACACACAGGCAGACTGGGAGGTAAGCAAAGTGAGAAGAGGCCTCACTTTGCTAGATATTTCTGGAGAACAGACAGGTCATACAGGGAAATTATGTCTATTCAAGGGTATTGCAGTACCCTTCTGTGCAGGGAATAAACTCTAGTATAGAAAGTGAGAGCTGTTTCGGATCAAAGAGCCTAACAGAAGGTTGTATTCCTCTGCACATCCTTCTCTTGGGGCACTGTATTTCTATTTTAGAACTTGGATCCACATGTTCCTCGGGGCCCACTGAGACCATCAACACTAAAAAGAATGCTGGAGATCGCCTAGTTCAACACATCACTTCTTAGGAGAACTGAAGCCCTGATAAGTCTAGTAAACTTTCCACCATCATACGGCTGGGCAGGGACAGGGTCAGCACTACCCAGCTCCCAGACCAGAGCTCTTCCCACTGCTCCTCAAAAATTATGGACCACACCTTTTCTTTGCCAACCACCACTTATGAAAACTACTTATTAGGTGCCTCATTTTTTGCTCTAAGTGAGGTCACTTCCCATTTCAGGGAGGTCCCTAGTGATCTGAAAGACAGACAGACTTGAAAACACAGATTATAGTTCGGCAGAAACTAATTCACAGTTGTTTGTACATGCGTTCCGCAGGTATTTCTCAACCATCAGGTCCTGTGTTAATCACCAGGTTTTCAATAACAAGCAAAAAATACGGAGAGCAGAAACCGCACACATATGTAGACAGTGGAGAGAGACCTGGTATTTATGTCAACCATACACTTAATACATTGTGGTGGGAAGTGGAATATGTTCTATGAGGGCTGGGAAGTGGTTATTTTTGCTATGAATTAGTCAGATCTTATAATGTTATATTTGGCTCGTGAAAACTGCAGAAGAATCAGAAAAAAAGACTATTACAGGGAATTTTTAAAAATGACTTATATCCCTATAAGGACAAAAATAAAATGGAGGTTATTTGGACTTTAACTTGGAAACCTAAGGGAGGACTGGAAAATAGCGTGGATCAGGAGAAATGCTAGCTGTTTTTGCTTGAGCATCAGAGAGAGCTTTAAATAAGATAAAACAGCTCTAGGTGCCACCAAGGTTGGATGGAAGGAAGAAACCACCCACGGTGCCCAAGATGATCAACTGAGACCTCGGGGTGGAGGAGGAGTCTGTGAGGAAGGGGGAAGCTCCTCTCTGCACAGTGTGTCTCCTCTTTCAAGTTATTCACGAGAACTGTTGTGGTGCCTTTTATCCTGACATTTACACAGGTTTGAGTAATCCCCGAGGTACTGAGTTACCGCTCTGGGCCTGGCCCTTGGCACAGACTTCCGGTGGAAAGAGTTGGTGCCTTGTGCTCAGAGTTAGTGAGCTCTGACTTGAACTTCGCTAGTCACGTTCCCTACACAGTGAGGTCAGGCCTTGTCCTAGAGTGTGGCTTTGGGCCCAGGAGGATCCATACCACCTAGACCTACTGAATCAAACCTGTAGTTTGTTGGAGCTCCCAGTGATTCCTACACATATTAAAGTTTGTTCTTGAACACCAGCCGCCATGGTACACAGACTTGACTTCAAATCATGTCTTTGCCATTATCTTTAGGTTAAGTCATCCAACCTATCCAGAAATCAATTTCTTTACTTGAAAAATCAGCACAAGATTCTTATTTCTTGGGGCTTCAATAAGGCCTTTCCTGGGTACTTTTTTTCAAGTGGATCCTTCAGACTGTGTGTATCTCAGCCCTTTATTTATGTCTTCCTTGAGAGCCATTAATATATCTTGGAATTACTCGTGTCTAGGTTGCTTGAATGTGATCTCAGGAGACAAGATCTATACCTGTTTTGTTTACTCAAGAATTTGTGGGACCTAGCGCAGCACCCAGAATTTGAAGGGTCTCTCAATATTTGTAAAATAACCAAATATTATAAGAATTAAATTAATAAAGCAAGAGAAGCTTGTCTTAGTTACTTTTCTTTTCTTGCTGAAATGAAACATCCAACACACAAAGCTGAAAGAGTAAAGGTTGATTGCAGCTCACAGTTGGTAGAGGTTTCAGTCCACAGTTATCTGGCTCCAAGGCAGGGTGGCACATGGCAGAGGGGAAGTAGTCCATGGCAGAAAAGACAGAAGGCGGTGAAGCTCCAGCAGCAGCTTTCCTTTCTAATTTTCATTTTATCCCATCCAGGTTATAACTCTTTTGGCTGGTGCCCCCTACACTCAGGGTGGGCCTTTCAGTTATCCATACCCAGAACTCTGCCGAACCCACCAGGGACCTGATTTAGTACCACACCCTTAATCCCAGAATCATACACCCTAGATCTCAATAGCTCTGAAAACTTGTACCTAGGAGTGCATGAGACTTTGAGGAGGTATCTAGACACAAACCATAACAAAGCTCAGTGTTAACTTGGGGGAAATATTCACTAAGCAGTTCCTGTCGACTGCTTTTATAATATATATACATATATATATATATATATATATATATAAACTGCTTTTATAATATGCAGGGCCCAGAGTGAATGATGAGCAGTGCCCTTTGTGAGAATAGTGTTCAGAAATTCAAGATGGCAGCAACAGAGAATTCAAGCCCATTCAGGGCCCCATCAGCCATCTCTTGCTCTCCATAGTGTTAGTGTAGATTCTGTGGGAGGTGCTACCACCCTAGAGGAGGAGGCTTCTCCTTCTTCCCCTGATAGTCATGGGCACATGTTGGGTGGACATCTCCTTCCCTGGGGCAGCTCTTCCTCTGTTAAGTGCTCAAACAAAGGGACCTGGAGACAACTTGAAAGTTCAGAAAGTACAAAATGGACCATGCCAGGTTGGCCAGCCCTACAATACTCCCTGCAGCAAAATGCTGATTACACCTGACCGATAAGTGTAGCATTCATGGAATCAGCAGAAGTCCTGCAAATGTGTGCTGAACGGAATTCTAAATGAGTTTCCATAATACACGTATCTATAATGTATGGCTTTTAATTTACTTGATAATGTAAAAATACAGCCAGAGATGAGGAATGAGGCAGACAAAATCCCTCAATTCAACTGTAACAACTTTTCTTTATGAGAGCCTGAGACTAAGGCCAAGGCTCAGAATATAAAATAGGCAAGAGGAGTGAGCATAGCTCAGAACAGGGAGAGAGGAGCTCACTTGAAAACAACGCCTGGTGCCTGACGCTGGCTCAGAATCAGATGAACCGGGGATTGGGATTACAGAGAGCAAAAGCCAAGGGTTTGCAGGGGCCCTGGCCCCACTGGGGTAAGTGACATCCTGACGAGGCTGTATTTACGTCAGAGGCCTGGCTCTGGCAGGTGTGAAGTAAGGAGAATCATGGACCTTCTGCCCACCTTGCAGATGTGAAGAGAAAACTGAGCATCATCTTTTCTGAGAAAGCTATTTGTCCAGCCTTTTGGTAGAGATGAGAAAGATGGTGACTTGGTGGAAAAGGGACTAGGCTGGAAGGATCATTCTGGATTCAAATGTGCTTGTTGACTGCCCCACACGCAGTACTGGCACATGGTTACCAGAGTGAGAAGTCCAGACTGGCCACTATCAGGCTGAGCAAACTTGGACAAAGTCTTTACGCTCTCAGAGCCTCAGTTTTGAGTTCTGTAAAATGGTGCTGGGCTAACCTTGGAAAGAGTTTACACCAGTCTGCATTCAGCTGACAGTGGAGAAAGATTCTTTATCCCCCACAGCTCCACCATTGGTTGATTTTTTGAGAATAGCTAGGATAATGGATGTACTTTGAAACCATACTCTTGAGTAAAATAAATTAGACACACATGTAAATATTGCATTGTCTTTGATGTGAAAGACTGGAAGTGTAAATTAGGACCACAATGTATAACAAATATTGTGAAATGGGAAGAAATTTCTCAAAATTATACCAAGTGTGAGATATTTTGTTAATAATAAAAATGTTCTATGCAAAAAGGTTTAATATCATTAGAAAATCAGATGGGAGATAGATTAGCAAATGAAAATATATTCTAAGATCATGATACATAGGGTATTTACCATTGTTATTCTCTAATTATTTTTGTTATGAAAAATTAGTTTCATGGAACTGTTTTAATATTTTCTTTATTAATAACTACTTAAATGACATTAAAATAAAAAATTAAAAAATAAATCCTTGGGAGGGGAGAGCTAACATGCTAGCTCATGCTGCTTCCATAGCAGTGCTCTCTCAGTTTCCTTCTGTAAACTGAGATGCATGCTCATGTCTAGCAAACACCACAGCGCTCTCCTTTATCTGACATTCCTGTGCCCTGAACTCGAGGTGGGAAGATGTCCTGCTTCTGCGGCTGCCCTTTCTCCTCCCTCCCGCCCCACGCTTCTGTCCTGTTCTGGTTATGTTGCTCCAGCATCTCTCTGTTCAAGTCCATCTGGAACTACTCCTTCCCAGGGTATAAACAGAAGCCCTCTCTTAGAAGGTTGTGATTAAATTGTGAAATTGTATAGCTAAAAGAGACTTCCCAGGACAAATAAGCAATGGATAGGTTGATGTAAGTCATCAGAATAACTGATCCTACTGGACACACCTTCAAATCATACAGCTCAGTCCTCACAGAATCGTTAGGCTCGCTTGATTCAAGGTCATGAATACATATTAGGCTAGAAATACAATTGTTTCCCTCAGATTTCTGCTCAGTGTTAATGGTGTGATTTTGATAATGACACCAATTCTTCATTTATTTACCATTTCATGCTACAAAATTCTCAGCTGTACTCAGAAGTAGACACAAACGATGGCGTCTGTACAGTTCAGGATTCTACACTAGATGCTGCTGCACTGGGCCATCCACTGACCTGGCCCCTCAGGCTTCCCTGGCTGCAGTGAATGGGAGGCTATAGGACTTACAGCTGGCTGACTTTGCCCTTATTCTAGATTTTCCTAACAGACTGGTAAATATGAATTCGGATGGTTTGGTGGCTCATTTTCCCTTTGGGATACAAACTATACAAATGAAAGACAGGTGGTTGGCCACACAGAATTCCCTGATGATGCTCTAGAAAGAACTCTCCCTGCTCTTCACAGAGTTTGGGTATACTCCCCACTTCCATTTAAGTCTGAGCAGTTGAGTCCATTTCTGCCATTTATAAACAGAAGTCTCCATTGCATAATATGATGCAGAATCTGTGTGAAGGCTCAGAAAGTTTTTTTTTACTTCAAGTTGCAATGATGGGTGAGATCACAAGGGTAACAGAAGGAGAGGATGTTGAGCCCATGTTACTCTACAAGAATTTTAGCAAGGGAGAGAAAAAAGAGATGAGGGTCAGAGGCTCAAAGGAAAGGATGCTTTGCAGGCAGCTTGAAACCGGCGATTGCCTGAGTTCTTGCTCTGTCCACTAAGACAGGGAGCCAATGCTTGAAAGGAGCTGTGTCTCCAGAGAATGCAGCAGAGAGTGCAAGGGGTAGCAGCACTGGTCAGCGGTCAGGATCTCCTCTGAGGGTCCAGGCAGAGAGAGAAAGTGCTGATGGGGGGAAATGGAGGTGGAGAGAGGTAGAGAGGTGAGGAGGCTTGTGCTGACGTGGCCACGGTTTTCTGCAGTGGCAGGAGCTTTGGGAGATAGTTACTGTTTAAATGGAGTGGGGTTCTCCAGCTCCGCTCTCTGCTGCCATCATCTCCAGAGCCACCCAGGAGCCGTGGAAAGGAGACGTGGCAGAAGCAGAGTTCAGGAATGGCAGGGCTTTGGAGACTGAGCTCTGGACTGTAATTACTGGCTGGCATCATCTGTCATTTCCCAACCTCCCCTCCTTGGCAAGGACATCTGCTGAGGCTGTGTATGGGGCCCTGGAGAGAAGGTAGGTGCTGCGGAGCCAGTGACCCAGGCGGAGAGGGGGAAACACTGGGCTGTGCGCCCATGGAATCTTCCTTTCATCTCCTAGTTAACTGCTGCATCAAAATTTCCCAGTGGGAAATTTTCTGATGTCCTAGTCCCGGTGGGATTGTGCCGAGGGATTGACTCACATTATCATAGCTCTTTATTATCTTCAGTCCCCAGGAGAGTAGACTGATGTGTAGCTTTTAAGAATTGGCATAGGCTTAGAAGCTCTCACTTGCCTTAGGAATACAGATGCTCCTCCAGTGTGGCACAGTTATGTCTGATAAACTGATCATAACTTGAAAATGCATCTAATACGCCTCCCTGACTGAACATCACAACCTAGCAACACAGCAGAACATGGGTTGTTTGCCCTTCTGGGAGCTGTAGTTCATGGCTGCTTCCAAGAATCACAATAGAACATGGTGTTCCATATTGCCAGATGGGGAAAAGATCAGAATTCAATATATAGTCTCTACAGGGCATGTATACCTTCACTATCATAAAGTTTAACAAAAAACCAAAAGTGCAGGTCCAACCATCTAAGCTCAGAAACTTAGCTTTTTTTGTTTTGGTGTTGGCCTTTATCTATGTAGGCAGACTTTATCAAATGTAGAGATTTAAGACCTTGTTTTATCAGTTAGGTGGGCCTGGATTTGAGTCATATTGCTATTGCGGATGGCCTTGAATGGTGTTTATAAAATTATTTTCCCTCTATAATACTCCATTCTTCATTTAACACAGAAAGATAAAAATGTCTAATCTGCTGTATTAAATGAGATGGTGTATGTAAGGTCTTAGAATATAGTGTGGCATATAATAGAGCCAATTTACAGTACCTAGCTAATAAAAAAATCCAGGCTTCTTATTCCTTCTTACATGGTCATACTTTGGCTGATTCATGATGGTGAGGACTTTCTGGATACATTAAAGGGAGTTCTGTGATAGATTAGCAAGTTCTGCCATGGACATGGTTAGGGCAGTGACTTCACCTGTCCCTTACACCTGTTGACCTTGAATTCATGGGTCCCTGATACAAGTTACAAATCAAGGAGTGATGTTACACATATCCCAGAATTTCCAGTGCTGGTGGAGAAGATATCTGCCAATGTGAAGAGCTGTACAAGTCAAGGTCATAGAACAAAGGACAGTGATAAAGAAAGAGCAGTGCTCTCTGCAGGGTGGTGCTTGGGAGCAGCAGTGCAGTGCGCACGTGTAAATCCAGAGCCTCTTGAGCTGACAGCTTTAAGACTGTGTCTGCACAATTTCAGGGAAACTGTTTTAAAGTCTTAAAAAAGTGTCAGTCAAATAGTTGCTGATGCCGAGACTTGCCTGATTTCCTGTTTTCCCTGATTCTTCCCACATCTGGATGTACTTGAATCCCACCTGCAGTTCAATAGGTGTCATCTCATACCCGAGTGTAATCCTTCCTGATGTCAACAGGGATTTCAGCAAGGTGAGGTGGCTTCCAGGTAACCTGGAACCACCTGCTCTGGTGTCTAAGCCCGCAATGCTCTGGTTGTGTCCTTTGTGCTTTGAGCTCTTGAATCTACCCTCGGGACCTACCTTGCCCATATCCCTGAACAGCTTTGTTTGTCCAGATATCTCTGAAATGATCTTTCCACTGGATTCTACGTGTACATCTGTCAGGATGTCCTGATGTCTTTTATAGTCACCTGTCAAAGTCTTGTTTAAATTGTAGCTTGAATCTTATTGATGAGGTTTTCTACTTCCACATGGTAGGATTAGCAATGGAAAGACTGCGGACTTTGAAATCAGCAGATAGGCTCTAATTTTAGCTCTACTTTCTCTTAACTAGGTGGTGTTGGCCATATGGGTCTGTTTTCTGCTCTATAAAATGTGGATGTTAATAATTACAGGGCAGGATGCTTGTGATATACTGGAGGGTTAAAGGGAAATAAGCAGACGACTTAACATATAGTAGCTGCTAACACATAAACAACAGCAGCAACACAGCACCGTCAACCATTATTTACTGAGCACTTGTAGTGTAAGAGGCATCAAGCCAAGTGCTTTATTTTTGTTATCTTTTTTCCCATAACAAAATTAACATTATGATTCTGGTTTTACAGAAGAAGGAACGGAGCCTCAGTGAGCTCAGTAACTCACCAAGTGTCCTAGAGAAAGGAAGGCTAGGCCTGGACTTAAGTCAAGATCTGTTTGTCCAGGTCCAAACCCAGACTTCCTTTAATCAAACCATACTGTCAACAAACAGCATAAATATTTTCCACCCATATGGATGAATTTTGTACTGTTTTCTGAGACTGAGTTTGTCCCAGGCATTTACAATGGCCCTCTGGACATAAATGATGACATTTTCTCTCTTCCCACTCCCCCCAGCATGCTCCATTCTGTCCCCATGGAACATTTTATGACTCGTCATGTCACAAGATCTGACAGCCTCAAGTCTATTTTGCCAAACAAATTTGAGTTTTAAAATATTGAATTGGTTTTAGACACAGCCATGGGAGTAATTTTAAAATCTGGGCTCCCAACCAACAAAGTAATTTCCTTTTATTAATGGGGAAATAAACATCGTCTGTAAAGAATGTTGCCTCCCTTCCATGGTCCTTGTCCTCAGAGTGCAGCCCGTGTCAGCAACACTCAAGCTGAGTCCTGGGACAGAGGGGCAGAGCTGTCCACACGGAGCGGCCCTCACGCACACATCTGCATGGCGGTCCTGTGCTTTAGTTCTTGCTACTTTGGTTCCTTTCACATGCTCTTTGTCTTCACTTAAAACTGAGCTGCCCTCATGGAGGAAGCCTTTATGGGGGCACTTGTAGCAAGACAATGCTCCAAAAGAGCACCACAGTCTTTTGGCAACAGAGAACGGGAAAAACTGTAATTGGCTGAACCACAGATATTTTCCTGAGTAGTTTATATACCTCACATTATTTAATTATCCTCTGTTCCTACTAGGGAGTTGTCATTATTCCTACTTTTTCCAATTCTATGGCTCAGAGAAATTAAACAACTGTCAGTTCACACAGCTACTAAATAATGGTCCCATCCAAGACATTTTATCACAAAGACACACCATTCGAACCTGAGGATCTAATGTTGAGTAATGAGTGTTAACTCTCAAAACTGGTGTTAGAATTTCTCATTGATTCCATACCTATTATATCAGATGCATAATTAGAATCTGCCCAAAACCGATGTAAGTTTACAACCAGAATCCGAAATTGAGAGATGCCGCTCAGCTATTTGCATACAAATAGGCTACAATGATTATGAAGTACAGTCTATTATGAAATTCAGTTTAGCTTGCATTTTAGCTGAAACCATAAAAAGTCAGCCAGGAAAGAGTTAGCATTATCAACCCCATTTTGATGAACTCAGGCTTGTTTTGTAAGGTTTGTATATTGATACACTCAAGGGAAAAAATTCCCACGTGCTAAAATCATGCATGCCACAGTATGGGAAATGAGGAGGAAGTGTTTGAAGGGTTGGATCCCTTTCTAAGAAATGTGCCGTGAACTGTGATTATTAATTTGATTTTGTTCTGTTCTCAGTCATGCCCCCACCCTCGGCCATCAGACCTGAGATGGGCACCTCCTCAGAACTTCAGAAGATCCCTCGATTCCAGATTAGCAGCCTTGGCTCTTCCTCCTTTTCTTCCTGCTCAATTGCAGGTTGTAGAATTTGATGGACACAGATCTGAGGACTGTGCTGTCACTTACCAGTCAGTGGACAATTTCATTTGCACCTCACTGAGGTGCAAATGAGGATGCAAATGAGGATCATAATAGGATGCACCTCCAAGGGTTGCTGGGAGAATTAAATGAGATAATAAATGTAAAATCCTTGGTATAGTTCATGGTATATAGTAAAATCACTCTGACCACAAATCATTATAATTGCTATATGATTAATTTTTAATGTGTGTCAGCTTATAAAGTCAGTGATCCATGTGGTCCAGCCATGGAGCCATGTGTCATATTCAAGGGAACATCGTCTAACTGTTAGACGATTTTCAAAGCAATTGGAGCCTTTTATTTACATTTCTTGGAAAACATCAAAGAGAATCCATTACTAAGCCACCTTGACACTTTACAATATCACTTTTCTTTTTTCTCTCTGATCCCCTCGCACCTTGCGACTACTCCTGTGTCTCCTACCCATGCACCTCCGCTCCAAAAATACTCTTCCTAGATAACCAGGCTACAACGTTTTATGATCTCTCTCCCTCTTACCCTCTTTTCATCACTTTATTATGTAGGTCAACTTAGCTTCTCTCCCAGCAGGCTAAAAGTCCTTTCTGTAATAGGGCTGGGAGGCAGTGGGAACTGAACAGTTAACGCAGAGCTTTTTGTTAATTGGCTGGAGGAGGTCGGGGTGGTTGAGAGCACTCATGTATGCTGGTAACTTTAGTTTCATCAGATAAATACAATCTCCAGATCAAAGACCACAATAGGGGAGATGGCTTCTAAGCTATTCATCCTATGTCTGAAAACCTATTTTATGAAGAGTGTTGACATATTTAACTACCCGGAAAAGGGGAGATCAGCAAGAAGATTCTCTTTTACATTAAAGATCATTCCATAAAAAGGAAAGCAGAAGAAAGTTAAACAGGAAATAGGGAAAATTTCAAATGCTTCTGCAAATTATATATTCCATTGTTTAAAAAAATTTCAATATACACTGTATACAAATTTGTTTCATTTATACTATTAGTTTATCTTAGGTGAAAAGAAAACTTGTGTTATTTACTTCTTTTTCATAAGTCTTTTTTGATTTATGACATGTACAGAGTAACTACTTTGAAAATAACAGTACACAGTATAGTAACTATTGTGATTTTTATATAATTTGATTATGAAAATGTTTCATTTTTTCATAAAAATGAAAAAGGGTAATGGAGAGGCCAGGAAAAGGAGAAACTCATGGGTGACATGCTAGCTACTTTTAGGTCCACAGTTCTATATGGCAAAGTGAAAATCAGCACAATTTCTAGAAAAGAATTAGTAATGAAGAATGTTTCTACATCAGAGCTGTTGGAAGACAGAATGAGCTGCCTGAGGGGTCTTTCTCATTGGAGAGATTTAAAATAAGGCTGATGACCTCTGAGAGACACACTGTGAATGGAGAAAAAGCCAAGGAGGATCGAAGAACCATAAATTATCTTTCTATGCTGAGATTCTGTAGCTTCATGGATCAGAATGGTCCAATACATGTGGCAACTTGCAGCTCCTCATCTGAGGCCTCTAGCACTCAGTGGTACTTAACAGAAAGTTTTCTCTTAGAATCCTGAGTGTAGTGCTTCCTCTGACCCTTTCTTTTCTTTTGGTGTTGTAGTGGCTTAGTTCTTTTTTTTAGGTTTTTTGAGACAGGGACTCACTTTGTGGTTCAGGCTGGCCCTGAGCTCAGCCTCAAACTCACATCACAGTCCTCCTGCCTCTGCCTCCCGAGTGCTGGGATTACAGGCGTGAGCCACCACGCCTGGCACTGTGGTATGTGGTACTGATTGCTGCTGGACGTGAGTCTCCACACCCAGTATGGTATATAGTTACCGGGGATCAAACCCAGGTCCTTGTGCTTGCAAGACAGGCGCCGGAACCCCTGAGCTAAATCCCCAGCCCCTGTAGTGGCTTAGTTCTGATGTGCCTCCCAATCACTAATTTCCCTGAAAATGACTGCTGTGGTCTCAGACTTCATTACTTTCTTCTTCCCAATCTAGAGGGTTGGAAGACACATGGAACTAGATGCATAATATTCTGGCAAGAATCATACAGAGCACTTACCTGGACCTTAGGAATTCTGAGTTTTGCTTAGTCTAGGACACTGATTCTCTGAGCCTCGTGACCTCCTTGGTCTCTATTCTTTGAACTCATGACCCTAATGGCCTAAACTGCCTTCTACTAGGAAGTGAACTGAGCTGGAAAGCTTGTTAATAAACTGAAGTATTGTTTGGAATCTTAATATTAAACTATTCAACAATCAGTCTTCACCTACCGTGAGCCATGTCATTTTCTAAGGTACAGCTCAGGGAGGTAGACCTGGCAAGGAGGTTGTGATGCCTGCTCCTACAGTGGGCAACAGAGCTCATGGAAAGGTAAACGAGTAGATGAGCTCATTTATTTTATGAAGAAGATGGGGTGCTATCCGTGGATAGATAGTAGAAGTCAAGAACAGCCTAACGAGTCCATTCAAGCTGCCTTCTGAATTGCGACAAGGGACAGCCAAATTAAGATGAAGGCTGAAGCCTGAAAGCCTCAGACTGTCTCAGGAGCAGGAGGAAAGCCAGAGTGTTGAACCCAAAGTAGAAAAGAGGGGACAAGATGCTGGAACAGTGAGGTAGTGCCCACTTCATCCAAAAACATGGGAAGAACTTAGACTGAACTGCATGTCGTGGGTTGGTGCTTGAGGGTTGGGCACACAACATCAGTGACTCCTGTGGCATAAAAATCAGCAACCGACATGTGCAGGGTGATGTATGGAGAATAGGCAGGTGAGGGGTGCTCATATGTTCAGTTGCAGGGGCTGGAGCTGTTGGGGGAGCCCCAGATGCTGAGCAGGTGCTGTCCAGAAGCATGACAGTAGAGCCAACGGGGTTGGGCAGGAATGGATATGAAAGAGAAGCATGAGAAAAATGGGAATCTAGGATTATTCTTTGGTTCTCTCTCCAAGCTTTTGTGGATGGATGTGTTGTGGAGGAGGACCTGGATTTACTAAAAATAATAATGACTGTTATTTATTGGACCTTTATTACATAAGCTCTGTGGGTGTATTTTTGTCTGCTTTATGTCTTCAGCTCCATAAACTTGTTGAAAGACCATGAATAGCCGGTACTATTTTTTCTTAGGTATGTTATATCATTTAATCTTCCAAATCAGTTACATTTTATGCAGTGACTCAGCAAGACTAAGTAATTTGCCCAAAGTAACACAGCCGGTCATGTGCACAATCAGGATTTGGGTGCAGGCCAGCCTGGTTTTAAAATCTGTGTTCTTAATTAAAACAAATTTATGTCCTGGCAGATCAGAGACTATAAAGGGAGCTACTAAGAGATTTTGGAGACCTGAGCAATCTCCTGAGAGGCCTTGTTAGAAACTACATAACAGAAATATTGCTACTAGGGATAATTTTACTTAAAAGAATTGGAGAAGTCTGAAAATTAACTGGAGACTCTGAATGTCTATAAGACAAAATTTCCAGGCTAGAGTTCCTGCTAACCACAACTGTAGCAAGACTTTAATGTTGCTTTCCAAATCTGGAAATTCCAGCTTTCTAATCACACAATGAAACACAAACAATATGTACAATAAATAATTACAAGTGTAGCTAATGGGTGTCTTGGTTTTTTGACTGGGAGAAAAAATTTCTTTCTGCAGAGAAAGGTAACAGAAAAGGTAGTTTCAATCACCGTGTGCTCTCAAACCAAGAAAACACTTTCTGCATGCAAACAATTAATGAGATCAGTGCACAACAGGGGATGTGTTGGTTTTCTATAATTCTATAGTCAGTTCCATGTTCAAAGATTTAAAAACAGTCTTTAACATCGAAACTTTCAGACTGCATCTGGAAGCAAGGATTAAGGCACACAGTCAGTGCTGTAGTGTTTCATTCCTGGAAGGCATTCTCTTTTTCCTTGCTGAAGAGGTGAAGAGTAACAAGTAACGCTGGTGAAGGAACAAGAGTGATGCCAGTTTCCACAGTGATTTCCTGCGGCATAGCTAATGGCCCACTGTCCTGCCCCAGTCACTGCCGGCCCTAACTGAAGCTGATGAAGTTACCTGTACGATATCTTCACCAATGTCTATTTCTTCTAGTGGTTCTACTTTTGCTCCTGGGACATCCTTCTCTTGAACTTAGCTAATAATCTATAAAGCCATATAATTCCATATTTTTTATCTTTATTGGTACATTGTCAATACACATCATCACATTCAACATTGAGAGTTTGTACCAGAATATAACATGACTTGATTCTCATTTTTCCCCTTTCCATATGCCCTGCAACCCCCACCCCCTATATACATAATCTTTGTTTCCTTTTTTCTTTATTACTGTCACATTCTTTTTCCCCTTGTTATTTACCCCTATACCCTCTTTGCTTTTAAATACTTTCTATTTCACAATATCAACTAGACATACTATGACTCATTTACAACTTTGTTTTCTCATACCAGAGAAAAGATACAATATTTTCATATCTGTAACGTATTTGTTTCACTTATGAGGATGTATTTGTAACAGGAAAGTGTGCATTTCATGAGTGTTGTTCAGATCACATTTGTTTTCATAGAGTCTGTGAGTTAGAATATGTATGGCTGCGTGTAATAGGAAAAAGCAAAGCTCAAGTGACGATAAACATAAAGAGATGTAATGAATTACTTATGACCTTAATATCTCATGTCTTTCCAAAACTATTGTGTTTATAATTAGCACTATGTACTTGGCTTAGCACTTAATTATATACTTTCTGTTGTTCTTTGGTAATGTTCAAAAGACAGAGTCCTGGAAAATAAATAGTAGCCCCGTAAATGAACACTGCTGCATGATGGCCACTCAACGAGGAAGTCCAGGAACAGATGTATAAGACATGGAAGGTGAGTTTTACTATGTACAGAAGAACAAGGCAAATGTTTATTTGATAGAAAATCAATTTAAAAGGGGAAAGAAAACCCTTCGTATTTAAATAAGACTCAGTGGAACTCCATTTATACAAGCCAGAGCCAATAAGAGTAATTAGTGGACAAGGAAGTCTCGGTGCTTTCTACTATGCCTTTCTCAGGGTTAGGCACAGTGCATGTGTAGCAGAAATACATGCTTTCTCCTCCATCTGTTGGAGTGAACCTGGCATATGTATCTGGTGTGCAGTACTGAGAAGATGAGCTATACCAGGTCTTTTCCAAAATTGATCAAAGGTCCATGTGGCCATAAGGTTGGCAGAAAATTGCCTCACAACTGATAGAGATAGATTCGGGTGTGATTTGGATTGGTTGGCATGTAAACCATTTTGTCTTCTCAGCAGTTGGGGATGTGAACACCACTTCACGGTTTAGATAATGAAGGGTTAGAGGATTAGAAGACCTTCCACAGGATCACAGTGTTGATGAATGGTGGTGTCAGTATTCAGATTTGGGAAGGCTGGCTTCAGAACCTGTTTCTCTTACCTACCTCAGAGGAAGGCCCCAAGGTCAAGGCTAAATATCAGCAGTAGGGACAGATTATCTGTAATGCAGAAGACAGAATGATTAAAAGCCAAGAAAAGAGCTCAGGAAAAAGAAATGGTATGAGATAGAGCAAATGATTCAGGACTAAGTCATGGATAATGAACAACACTGAGATGTAGTTTTCTTTTTCTGAGGCAAAGCGTGAGGTGTTGAGGAGTTGGTATGATGGCTCAGAATGATTACCTAGGTCTGCTTTCATGCAACTTAGGATCTAGCTGACAAGAGAGGAACTATGTATAGAAAAGGTAGTAAACTCTTGGGGTAGCTGAAGAGACCTTGTGGTTTATAGAATGACTGTGTGAGCAATGTCTTTCTCTGTAGTCACCTTCTGTTTTAAAGGGAAAGGTGAACTGGGCATTGCCTCCCCTTGTCAAAAGTTCTGAGTGCCAGGTGTCATCTATCCCTGTAGCCTACGGGGTGCTAGATTGCTGAGCAGTGCTGTGAGATGAGAAGGCCAGCTGAGGTACATCCAGGGTGTCACCTCCTAGAGGTGACCTTAGCTTTCTGCATGTCATCTGTCCTGGATGTTGGGTGCCGTACCAGGGGCTTCCTGTGAGAAAGCTTGTTTCCTTACTGTATTTGGCTGAGACAGTGGTCCTGTGGGTGGCTTCAGGATTAAGTTGGGAACAGAGGAAGTATTGCAACATATGCCAAGAATTGAATTTTATTTTTAAAAGCTGCTTTTTACAGAACAGTGTCTGTGGCCTCCTGGTTAGAGCAGACCCACATGCGGCACAGGCGTAGGATGGAGGACTTGAGTAGCCGCTCGTGACAGGTATGTATTTTTAAAGGACTATTCTCAGGAGGGACCACTTCCTGTGGGGAGTTTCCTATAAGCTCTTGTAGTCTTCCTTTTGGCGCCTGTC
This sequence comes from Petromus typicus, assembly GCA_004026965.1. NCBI lineage: Eukaryota > Metazoa > Chordata > Mammalia > Rodentia > Petromuridae > Petromus > Petromus typicus. The sequence continues at coordinate 215,602 of PVIR01000155.1, forward strand.
CTGGGCTGTGTTTTAGTGTCGTGACAAGCTCTGAGAGGAGCCAGATTGCTGTGATTTAGGAGAGTAATGTGTTTTGTTTTCTTGATGCTCCAGTGCAATGTTCATCCACATGAGCACCAGCATTAGATAACTCAAATGTAAGTCCAGCAAGTAGAGTTGATGAAGCCATTGGGACCCCCAGGGGTGCTCACTTATCTTTTGCGGTAGGTGCTCCTTGGTAACCCAAAGTGAAGATATCCTTCAGATCTGGCTGGAGACAATGCCAGTGATGTCCGGAAGGAAGAGAGACTGAAAGCTCCTGTGGCATCATTACTTCTCTCCTCACCACTCCTCCATTGGTTTGATTTGGAGAAAAGCACCCAGGGAGCAAGAGGGCGAGTACAGATCTCTGGAATTTGAAGGCTGCATAAGTAGGAAGTAGGCATCTCATTCTGCACCTGATCCAACTCTGGGAAGGCTCTAGGTTAAACCCATATGCTCCTGTGGGTGAGGCATTAGGAAAGTGTGAGATAGTGGCCTTGCTCATGGCTGGCCTTGCTACTTTCCCTTTGCTCAGCCCTGGCTCCTGGGTGTGGACGCACCCTCTCCATCGAGACTCTGAACTGTCAAGCTGTCTGCTTAGAGAGCCTTTGCAAGCTCGACAGGGCAGTGTCTCCATCAGATACCTGCCACAGCAGGTTTTGCTGAGGATTGCTATCCAGTCGGCTATGTCCTCCTTTGAAGTGTGCTTTTAGTTAAGCGATTGATGTATTTGATTTTGACTTTGCTTAACATGAGGTATTAACTCATGCTCAGTCTTGTGAGCTGTCAGCCAATACCCTGGAGACAGGAGACTGAAGCTGTTTTGGAGGGAGGTCCTTACAGTAAAGACTGCATCTCAGTGTCTTGGATGTTTTCTCGCCTAGCAAACTAGGGTGGAGATCAATGTCAAGAGTGGCCCTCTGCCTCTTCCCTTAAAGGCTCAAATTTTTCCAAGCTTTCAAGTGACAGGAAGGGTACTTTAAATTGATTTTAAAGGCATCATAGAAAGGACTATTCCTTTCTATATAGGGCTCAACAGAGCAATGTGTTTTGAATCAAAATATATTTATCATAGAGGGTTAAGAGATAGATGGAGTTTTGATTATGTAACCATTGATTGATTGGTTGATTGATACATACCTTCCAGCAGGGAGAACATGAAGAGGAAGGGAGGTAACATATGAAAAGCCTAGGATTGATCGGAACAAAATTGTTCTTTTTCTCTCAGATACTGAAAACTCATTGCTGAGAGATGGGGTATGTGCACCAAGCATCAAGGTCAAGATGGATGGGCCCAAAGATGCAGCAGAAAAACATGAAATAGTGAGGCAGAATTGCCATCGATCAAAACAAGGAGCAGATCTCTGAACAAACACATCATCAGTCTTCATGGCTTCAGAGCCACCATAGTCATTGGTGGATATTCCTCACCCCTTTTAGCCTCCAAGGATAATTGCTAGGAAGAAATTAAGGTGAAGGCCATTTCCATAACACAGTGCCAAAGATTTGAACACCATTGCTAGAAAGAAGAGGGGTGAGCCCCGGGTCCTGTGGAGCAAGGATCTCTCTGCAGTCCTTTCGTTACTCTTGAGATTTTCTTTCTTCCCCATAGTAGGTGCAGAAAATACCCTTGTCTGACAGTCTCTCTGCCTTAAAGATGCCCCAAAGTTGGCCACTAGCCCAGCTGAAATTGCAAATGCTATCTTCTCAGCTTGCTTGGCTTTCTGTGATTTTTCATGGACTCATATGGACTAAGTTTGTCATGGTTGTGATCCAGAGGGAGAAGGCGATAGCTTGGGTTAGATACTACTTTTTTAGCCTGGACTGAACCCTCCCCAGCGTCCGACTTTGCTCATTATAAACTAGAATGGAGACTGGTGTGGAACCTAAGTTTTCATGGAATAAATATGTGTTTCTTATGATTGATTTTTATAGAAATTTTGGATCTCTTGAGAAGAGAGTTTGTGGGAGGGAAAAATTCAAGGATTTAGAATTCTTTGTTTTGGAAAAATGTGATTTTCTCAATGTTTTCTTATGATATAATAATTTATGGCTCACAGAAACTGAAATGAGAATAAGAAGTCTGGACCCAAGAACAAGATTCCAGCAACTAAAAGAAATTAAGAAAACTTCTTGGGCTGGGGATATAGCTCAGTGGTTCCAGCGCCTGTCTCGTAAGAGCAAGGACCTGGGTTCCATCCCCGGTTACCACATAACAATACTGGGTGTGGAGACTCACGCCCAGCAGCAATCAGTACCACATACCACAGTGCCAGGCGTGGTGGCTCACGCCTGTAATCCGAGCACTCGAGAGGCAGAGATAGGAGGATTGCTGTGATGTGAGTTTGAGGCTGAGTTCAGGGCCAGTCTGAGCTCAAAAGTGAGACCCTGTCTCAAAAAACCTTAAAAAAAAAAAAAAAAGAAAACTTCTTATTCATTATCATACAACATACATGTCAGCCCTACATGATGTGGAGGTGCAAATATACCTCAGACAGGATCCCTTTTGTCAGAGAATTCTCTATGTAGTAGCACATAGATTTATAAATGAATAATCAGTACAAGAAGGCTACTTTGAAGAACAAGTTTAGGAGCAGACAGTGACCACTAGAAGAGGACTAGGCTTTCTTGCTCATGAAACTCACCCATGTTCTTCTCTTTTTCTCACTTTCACTCTTTTCCTCCTTGTAATTACTATTATTAACATTTTAAAAACATGATAATTTCAATACATATGGAGATTCTACTGTTTAAAACTTTGCCACTTTAAGGTGCAATTATGGAATGATTAACTAATCAGACCTGTTCTACCCAGGCTTTCTCTTTCTCTTAGCTGCCTTTTCTTGGCCTGCTTTCCTCTCCATCAGAAACACCAATAAGGGGCCATGGATTTAACCTAGTGGCACCACATCTGCCTTTGTTCAATCCTTGGAACCAGGGGAAATAAAAAGATGTATTGATAAGATGCACAACCAAGAATGTGTGAGTGTGAGTTTGGGGGGAAAGAGAAAAGGACACGATGGACTTTTTGCCAACAAGGGCATTGTCTTCAGGAGCCATGTGATTGCTGTAGAATAGGAAGAGCCAACCCTCACATCAGAGACTCATCCTTCAACTGGAAACAACATTTCTCTCTTTTCTGGTTGTCCCTGTACATATATGTCCAAAAGAGCTTCGGAGATTATGGCTATGACAGGACAGATGGGGTGAGAGCTTGAATTAAACTAAGGTGGTCGACCAATTGGTCAGAACCAGCTGCATCTAACAAAGTTTGAGAATCTCTGTGAGGTACGGGTGTTGAAAGACTGGGTTAGTTTGTCTTCCATACACACATAGACACACACACACACACACACACACACACACACACACACACACACACAGACACACACACACAGACACACACACACAGACACACACACACGTGAGATTAGTAGAATTCCCTCCTCTCTGCTGGAGACCCAGACTGTGGAAGTGGTTTGTCATCTTTTTTTGATGTCCAGGAGCCCTATTCTGGGTGGAAGCCTGAATTACTACTAGGGGACTGGTTGGAATCCAGACTCTATTATGGGAACACCTTGAACAAATGACTTATTTTCTTCAAATCTCATTTTTTTTTCCTCTGTCATGGAGAAGTATTTCTTTACTCCTAGAACCATCATATAGACAAAATGATATACTACATATCTCTACAGATATATCAGTAGACACAGTAGAAAGAGCAACATGAGTCCATACAGCTTTTGTTATCTCTATGAGATGATGGCAATAGGAGGAATAGAGGGCATGAGTTAACCTTCTTAAACTCTCAATGTAGGTCAGAGCAGGCTCCCCTCCCTGCCTTTTGTACTCATCTTTTTGTAGTATTACGGACTGAACCTTCTTTCTCACTGAGTTACATTCTTAGCTCTTTTTCATGTTAATTTTAAATTTATTCTATATTGAAACAGGACAAGTCTCTAAGTTATCCAGGCTGCGCTCTGATTAGGACCCTCTTGATTCAACCTCAACCTCAACCTGGAACACTACAGGCATGTGCCACCACGTTGGCTTCCCTTCTTGAGAATTCCAAAAGGCAGATAATCTAAAAGAGTAGACTTTACATCATAGCTGTGCCTGATGCTAGTTCTCAGACCAATTATTTTGATTATCTAAGGCTCCAAAACAAATTATGCAACAAGATGGCTCTAAACAGCATTTCTTCACTCTTTATTTGAGAGCAAATTTTAATATTTGACAGTATTCAGGAAGGTATTTTGTCCCATGTAGCACTGGCTCGTTTGTCTCATGCATTAGTCTCAAAGGCAGTGGCACCATCTCCCTCCAAGTGGGCTGGCTCAGCTGATGGCTGGGAAGGTTTTGTTGGCTGTTGGCAGAGAGCCTCTGGAGTCTTAGTGAGGGCCACAGTTCTCCTCTACCTGGTGAATTTGGTTTGTCACAGAACGGTGCCTAGGCTTCATGAGGGTGTGTTCACAAAGCAAACATTCAAATAAACCAAGCTCCTTTTCCATCATATGTGACAACTTCCCCTGAGCCAAAGCTAGTCTCATGGCCAAGTCCAGATGGATGGAAAAGAGAGGACAAGAAATGACACAAGCCCTGGATGCTAAGGTACAAGGACTGAACATTCTTTCTCACTGAATTACATTCTTAGCTCTTTCTCATGTTAATTTTAATTTCATTCTATTTTTTAAAAATTTTTTAATCTTTATTGGTACATTACATATACACATCATGATTGCACTCCATAATGGGTATTTGTACCAGTACAAATTTCATTCTATTTTGAAACTGGACGAATCTCTAAGTTATCCAGGCTGTGCTCAGATTAGGATCCTCTTGGCTCAACCCTGATACTAGCCATCAAAGTGAGGCTTTCTACAACTAGAGTGTTGTAGCACCAGAGCAGATTCTCAAGCCACCAGCTTATAGTCTTCATTGTGATAGATGATTATGATTTATTCTTCAGGTCAGCACACACATGATCTTTAAATAGCCTTGGGTGGTGTGAAGCCAGCTTCACTAATGTGCTGTTTCCCTCACCCTCTGATTTCCAAAATATAAATGTTTTAGGTTATTGGGCAATGAGTCCAGGCCTGGATGGATCAGTGATCCAATAGATACAGTTTTCTTGAAGATGAGCTGAACTATTTAAACATGTCTTTAGATCTGCTTACCTCCTTTGATTCCTTCTACATGAACAACTTTGAAATAATTGTACTGAAAGGAATAACTTTTCTGAAACCAGAATCATAACAATTATGTTTCTTTTTTTTTTTTTTTAAGGTTTTCTGAGACAGGGTCTCGCTTTGTGGTTCAGGCTGGCTCTGAGCTCAGCCTCAAATTCACATCACAGCAATCCTCCTGCCTCTGCCTCCCGAGTGCTGGGATTACAGGTGTGAGCCACCACGCCCGGCATTGTGGTATGTGGTGCTGATTGCCGCTGGGTGTGAGTCTCTACGCCCAGTATTGTTATGTGGTTACCGGGGATTGAACCCAGACCCTTGTGCTTGCAAGACAGGCGCCAGAATCACTGAGCTAAATCCCCAGCCCCGATAACAATTGTGTTTTACCAACAGGTACACATTACCTGAAGAAGCCAATGAAGAGCTTTATTTGCAAAAGAAAAATAATCCATTTAGCAATAGAAATTACTTGCTTTTTTATAGTTTATAATATTAATGAAGCTTTTCCTTGTCTCCCCCTTTAAAAAGATAATGTTTTAATTGTCTTTCCATGTCCCTATTTTATACTATAGTTACACGGCCTGCTAGCAAGATCTTACAAATAGGCTTGCATCACTTTGAAGAAAGACAACTTTCAATGAATAATAAATGATTTAATATCAAAACACAGAAATCTGCTGTGAATCCTGAACTTAATACATATCTTCTGTAATTGAATTAAAGGTGATACAGAAATAAGTTTGTTTAGATAGGTATTGACACCCTTGCTCTGGGATAACTGTTTTAGCCTACTGAGTCTTCCCCTGGAATGTACTGTTGTCTCCACTGCTGTCAAAAGTTTCTGAACTTTCTGTCATCCAGGGACACAAGGGTAAAAATGCATGGATGATAGGGACATCACTGAGCAGACTGAAAGAAGGGGGGAGGAACAGCTCTCTTGTGTGGTCATTTCCAGATGTCTTTGTGTGGATTAAATTGTGCTTTGCGAATGCTCCTTGTTGCTGATTTTTTGTGGAGACAGAAGCATGCAAACAATCATGACATTGTCACATAATCATACCTCAACCTTTTTCTCTTTCTTCCTCCAGCTCAACCTCCATCTTGGTTCTAGACCTACGTGACCTTTAATTGTGATATGTCAACTTGAGTCAATAAAGAAATACCTATGGGATTGGTTGAACACAGCTCTGGGTGTCTGTGGATAACTGACCCATGGGCTGACCACGGAGCACAGAAGACTCAACCTGGATGTGGGTGCCACCCACCAGTAGGCTTGTACCAGGATTAAATGAAAAGGGAAAAAGAAGGACATCTTCCTTTTTCTTCAGAAGTGGTTGGGTACTTGTCATTGCCTTTGGACTTTGGCTCCAGCTCCTTCAGGCTTGCAGGGAAGACTCTGTAATTTCTGAAGCAGACTTCCCAGGCTCTGGAGTGAGCTCCAGGCCTTTGACTCTCAGCTGCATCCTCTGGCTCTTTAGTGTGCATGTGGCCATTTGCATTGTTCCACCTCTGATTACACAAGCAGCCATTGATATAACCTGCTTCCATATACATTCCTCCATGAAATAAAATTACTGATGGAACACATGTAGTGTGCCTGGAAAATAAAAAAAATTTTCACTCACTGTCTCCCAACTCAGAGATGTAGATGCCATTATTCTTCTTTCATAAATGAGGAAACAGGGTGTGGAGAGATTAATTGCTTTGTCTCTAAAATCACATAGTTGGGTTTAAACTGAATTCTAAACTCTTAATTTCCTCAAATATTTCTTCATTGCTTTTCATGGTAGTAAAGACAGAGTTACTGAAATGTAAGAATAATTTCCTTGGTATAGGTAATTCTCCTAAGGAAAGACATGCTTTGGAGACAATAGAGCAGGATTTTAAGAGTCCAGTTTTGAAGGCAGCAGATGGTAACTCTGCCTTTGGTTGCCTGTGTGACCTTGAGCCAACTTATTTCATTTGGGGAACTTTGGTTTTCTCATGTATAAAGTGTTACTAATAATTCTAGTTTGTGGCCAGAGCACCGTGCAGTGGGTAAGACTGTAACCTATTCAGCAACAACAACAACAACAAACATGAAGTACTGCATATGCTGTAATATGGGTGAAGCTCAGAAACATGCCAAGTGAAAGAAGCCAGCCATGAAAGAGGATGTTTCTATAATCTTACATCAAGAAAAGGAAAATCTACAGAGACAGAAAGTAGATTAGTGGATGTCACATCCTGAAAATGGAGCGAGGTCTGGGCATAACTGTCCATGCGCACAGGGTTTATTTTCAGGTGATGAAATGCCCTCATGTTGACTGTGATGACAGTTGCACAACTTATGAATATTCTAGGAATCATTGAACTGTACACTTTAAAAGGACAAGTTTTACAATATGTAAATTACAACTCAATAATTTTGCTAGTAAAAAAAGTAAATAACAAGAGGTCCTAAAAGACAGGATTCTTGCTCAGGTTCTATTGTAAGTGTCCTTAGTCAGCACTTGTACAATGGTGAAGCCATTAAATAAACATGACTTTGTTTTCCCACCAGGATGATTAAGACCATAGCCTTCACTGAGGACTTTTTGGAGAACTGATGGCATTAAGGTATGTAAGGAGCACAGATCAGTGCCTGACACTCGTGAACCCTTCATAAATGTCATTATTCTTCATACTGAGTTCTGCTGAGGATTGGACAAAGGCAGCCTATGGCCTGTTAGGAAGACTTAAAAAGTGCAGCTATTGATAATGGGGTAAGAAAATTATCTGAATTGTAGAAGTTTGGGGGATGAGATGATTTCTTACAAGTCAAGCATATTGGATCTAAAAAGCACATTGCACATTATGTGTAGGAGGTTCAAGACCTGCTTTCTTAGCTTTGTGCCCTTGCTCATGCTAATTTGATTGAAGTTCATAGGAATCCCAAGATTCTGTGCATCCAGGATGGGAGGACCCACTTCCTGCCAAGACCAGAGGGTGCTGTCTGTGAACCTGTCTCCCTGATGTTCAGTATTCCAGCCCTCGGTGGGGACTTGCACACACTTGCCATCTGGCCCTGGTGCTGGCATGGCTTCAGGGGAACTTGATGCCCACATTTTACCCAAGAATTATCATCTGCTCATCTCAGGTCACAAAGTTCGCTCATCCCTTCTGTTCTCTGAGATGCACTGCGTGCAGCTTTTCTCCCCCAACAGCTAGCATTGTTTCTCAAAGTCTATCAGGAGCAGATGGTGTTAGGAACCTTAACTGAATGAAAACATAAACACACTTAGAACTCCCAACTCCATAATCCTCAGGAGTCAAGATCATGTGAATGGACCTTTCTTTTTAAAGTGCTAAATTGATTACTCAAAACCAACAGAAGAAAAAGATTCAAGGAAGAAGAAAATAGATGAAAAGATCATGAATTCAGTCTGTGTTCATGAAACTTAGGAGACAGGGACCTCTGATCCTAGACAGGAGATGTGCAACCTGGGCTGCTCAAGCACAGAAAGGGGGGGAATCACTGTGCCTTCTACTTTGCTCATCATTCAGTTTGTTACTTGCCAAGGGGGGAAGTTGACTCCTGCATGTACCACTGATGGAGCTGGGCCTTTTCCTGGCTGTATTTTTCTTTTTCAAGGTGTAGTTTTTGTGAAAGTCTCTGTTCCTCATGTGGTTGCTGTGAGTCATCACTGGAGCTTGGTCCCTCTCAGAGAGCCAAGAACCCAATACGGCTGATATGCTGCCGTGGCCAAGAAATCTGGGGAAGTGGCATTGTGATAAAGTTGCTCCTGATTTGAGTGCCTTTCTTTTAAAATAGAAACTTCTGTTACTCGCAGGAAGGTGCCAGAGGCTGTTTCTCTGTGCAAAAGTACTTGATTTTTAAGCAGCCTATTTTTATCATCCTTTCCCACCATTTCGAACAGATCATATTGTTGTTTGGAGAACGCTGGAGGAAGCGCTTGTGGACTTGAGCATCAGCAGTGTGGGCAAAGGGATGGACGTTGTGGTTCGATTGGCTTTTCTCTGATTTGGAATCTGGAGAGGAAAGGGTCACTTTTACGGGAAACATTAAAGTAGCTGAATATAGAACCATTCCCAGAAACAGATTTCCCCCTAAAAATACTCTCATTTTGAGCACACACCTTGAAGACCTACTAAAGGCCAGACATTGAACTAGGGACTTGGGCAACTAAAAGTGTGCCTTGGTCTCTGAACTCCAAGGAGGAGCTAAAGAGAAAATCATAAAAGAGACAGAGGTGTAATCAATAGTGGCATGAACTTCTACATATGTTGGGGTGAAAGGGAAAAAAGTGACCACCTTATGGAGCATCATCCCACTAAAAGGAACACTTCTGAGATTTAAAGAGTGTTCACCCCTGGATTGTTGTGAAGGGAATACCAAGACGGAGCAGCAACTTGGAAATAATTTTTATTCAATGATCTATCCAGATAGGATGTTAGAAAACTCTCTGTAACAAGGATTCTGTCACAGTAAATAACATCAAGGACAGTGTTTGTGCCCTTGACACTGGATGGGAATAAAAATGGTATGGCAACATGCCTGGAAGAAAGCTTTGTTGATATTTTGGATGAGACAATTCTCTATTGTAGGGTTGACTTGGGCATTTCAAATTGTTTTGAGGACCCTGGACAAATAGGTCATGAGTTTGAATGTTAGTAGTTAGGGGAAAGAGAGTACATTGTAGTGCACTTGCCTTCCATTATCGTTAGAAACTAGAAAGGAAAGAGTAACGTTTACAGTAAGAATTAAGATAACTGATATTCAACAATATCTGCGGCCTCACTTCACTAGATTCTGGTAACTAACACTTGGTTCTCTACCTTCACTGCAATGCATCTCCAGACTTTTGAAATGTCCCTTAAGTAATGAAATTACTCACACTTGACAAACACTGGACTACAAAGCTAGGCAGCAAAATTTTGGAACTGAACAGTGGTAATGGTATTTAGCAGAACTTAAAAAAAAATAGTTATTTTCAGATCCAAGTGGAGATGCTTCATCAGTTGGGAGAATTATTGACAAGTATTATGCCGTAACTTCCTGGAGGTACACATTTGGTGACTTAGTACTCACCTGGAGGGCTACACGGCTGTTCATATGGGAAGAGATACCTCAGTATATGACTGAGAACACTTTCACAAATAACTTTAGAAATGAAATTCACAATTGAAAGCATGTTGGCTCAGTTACTCTATGCATCCTTAATTCACAGATAAGGTCTCTGTCAATTGGGAGTTAAATAAGCTTGACATTGTATTTCTGTTATCACCTTCACCAAAAAAAAGCTCACTTTTTGGGGAAGGTAGTTTCAAGGTCTCACCAAATGAATTTTTTTTTTTTTTTTTGTAGTACTGGGGATTAAAATCAGGACCTTGATGTTGTGCTACATTTTCAGTTTTTTATTTGTAAGATAAAGTCTTGCTTAGTTGATAACTTGCACAGACTTAGGCTCAAACTCGCAATTCTTTTGCTTCAGTGTCCAAGAGAGTTGGGGTTATACCATTACACTCAACTATGACTTCCACTTTTAAGTTATCCATCACTAACACATTTATGATATGTACAGAACTCTACGTGGCCACTTCTGTATGGTTTGCAAAGACATATACAAAGACTAGCTCCATTTTATTTTATAGGTGTATTAAGGTCTATTTCAAGCATTAAGCTTTTTTAAAAATCTATGTCATTATGGAACATACAAATATGAGAACTGCCCGTTATTCCAGAGCTCAGTCCATAAAATGAAGAGTGGAATTAATTCATGGTGATGTTACACAGACTGCTTAACTCCTCTGTCTTAATTTCTTCCTTAAAAAAAAAAAAAGAGGCACTTTATAAATACACATCTTCTTACCATGATGGTGAGAACTGAAAGTATTTCATCATGTTTTCAGTAACTATGTTATACATGTTAACTGCAATCTATCACCCATATTTTAAATGTTATCTGCAGTGGTTAACCTTAATTGTGTCTACTTAGTTGGCTGCAAGCCCCTGAGGAGATTATTTGAGGTGTGTCTGGGTGTCACAGAAATGTTGCTTTGTGTCCTTTCTGTGGCCCAGGCCCCTTCCTCTCTGGCACTGTTCACCCTCTGTGCAAGAGCTCAATTTTCCGTGTTAATCTTTTGTTTGAGAACAGTCTCTGTTATGTTTCACTGCAAAGAACATCTGAAGGAACTGATTCCCAGGGATTCATTTCATTGTGTTCAAACATCCAGGTATTCAGGGGCTGCTGCAGCATGGTCCAATGGGGGCTGGCTACTGCTCTTGCTGGAATCATCCACACAGTGCAGGTTTTACTGGCACCCATAATGCAAGAGTTGTGGGGCCAGGAACAAACTCAAGTTTCAAAGGAAGTCCTGGAAAGTTAGCAGGTTGCCCGGAAGGCTTCAGTGGAGAGGAAGTCAGAGATTCCAGGAATGTGGAATGACTGCATGCATGAGTGAAGCCAGCCCAAGAAAGAAGTCTTGCAAGCATGCAAGGCCAAGCAGGTGGGGCTACAATGCTCTCCAGACCTTACATCTCATCACTATGTGCCTGGGATGCTGGGATACCAGACATGTATCTATGTGACTTAAATTTGCGATCATGGATTTCAGCCTTGTTTCGATCTGCTACATTTTTGCCTGTTTTTCCCTTTCGGAATGGGAAGGTTTACCCTATACCATTGCACTGTAGGAATATGTAACTTGGTTTTGATGTTTACAAAGTTCACAGCTAAGAGTTTGCCTTGAGTCTCAGAGGAAACTTTGACTTCTTTAAGCAGAGATGGAGTGTTTGAGACTTTGAGAAAAGGGTTATTCTATTTCACCTTTACATGGGTTGTGTTAGCAACAGGGGAAACAACCCAGAGAGATATATCTGAGGGTTTCCCTTTATGCTTATGTGCCTCCTAGGTCTGCCTTTGTTTTAGCTTTGATTTAGTTCCAGAAGAAACCACTGAGGCTGGAATTCAAGTGTATGTGAGTTATTAGAGAGTTGATCCCAGAAATGATTGGTAAAGAATAGTAATATCAAAAGAGAGAAGGAGACTTCTGAATTGCTGGTGGGACTGTAAATTAGTACAATCACTTTGGAAATCAATAAGGAGGTTCCTGAAAAGACAAACATTACAATTCCACTTGACCCTTCCATATAGCTTCCCAAAAGAATTAAAATGTCATACTACAGTGACACAGGAACATGCATCCATGTTTATAGCAGCACAATTATACAGTAGCTAAATCTTGGAAGTGGCTTATATTTCCATCAACAGATGAATGGAAAAAGAAAATGAGGAATTAACACACAGGAGAGGATGTACCTTGAGATCATCAAGTTAAGTGAAAAAATCAGACACACAAACCTCAATATTGCATGTTTTTTTTTACACACTAAAAGAAACCCAAAATATAAATAAAGAGAAAAAATGAAAAATAATTCATAGGAAGTAGGGAGATAGAGCTTTCTCAGATGGAAGTGGATCAAGAGAGAGGAGGAGGAGGGAGAGCAGTGAAATGGGTGAAAAAGAGAATGAAGATGTTGTAGTACAAGTGCAAGCACCACACAAGAAAGGCGAACATTATGCTCTTTAAAAGGGAAGGGAAGGAAAAGAAAAGTGAGTGAGTTAGTGTGAGGAATTGTCACTGTCACAGCAACTGAGACCCAGTTTCACCGGGTTCCTTCAGTGATGGGGTAGAATTATTTTTAAAGAGTCATTGCAGGATTACCACCATCAACATCACCTGTGGACCTAGGCAGAATGCACATTCATGAACTTCACTCTGACCTGATAAATGAGATTTTGGGATCAGGCACTTGAAACCACTTAACAACGGTCACAAGTGATTCTTACATATATTAAAGTTTTAGAACCACTGGTATAGGAGACAGTTTAGTTCTTGCCCCATTGAATAGCAAAAAGATGGTTCTACTTTTCTCCCAATTTCTATTAAAAATAAAAGGATAAAGGAAATGGGAAATGGATGGTTACACTGTAATCTTGAAGGTATTGACTCGGTATTTTAGGCAAATAATGATTCTGGGCCATGATATACTTTTCCTGCACAGAATTTGGCCGGCGAGGTAATTGCAATTCACTGTAGGAAATGTCGAAGTTGGTCTTACTCTATTTCTCTCTTTGATGGGATCCTGTGCCACCTACTCTCACATATCCTCACATTTGACACCTTTTTCCTTTGTGCTTAACCTGAGGCACATTGGACAACATATATAGGACTCAGAAAAAAAAAAAAAGAAAGAAAGAAAAGAAAAGAGAGACCAGGAGGAAATTAATATTAAAGTCAGCATACAGGACACATGATCTAGATGGCAAAGCCCATGTCTTGAGGTGAGGTTTTAAGAAACTTTAGGTAGATCTCTGGAAAATTCAGGGACTCAGAGGTCTTTGAAATGAAACTGCAGTCTGTTGCCTGCATAGCTGCATAGGAACTGATGTGAGATAAACTCCAGTTGCATTTGGCTCTTCTTTTGTGATCTGCTTTCTGATTTCCCACATATGGGCTGGAAGGTAGGATTTGATCGTTAGTTCCTGTCTCCTCCCATGGAGATTTCAGAGGGTTTACAAGGCTAGTGAGGATATTAACACCACCTGCACGCAGAAACCCTCGTTTGCACAAGGAGATAACACACATCCAAGATGAATACCCCTCCTTTCACTTCAAGAGGCTTCTGATGTCCCTTAGTCCTGTACTTTTGCAGATGACTTTCAGGACCAGGAGAGGGAAAAAGATACCAAACACTGAAGTAGCCTAGAAAAGTCCTAGGAAAGCTGGACTTTCCCTGGAACTCTCACACCATCACTTTAATAGAAAGTGAATTTGTCCATTGTTTTTTGTGAACTCAAAGACAACTCTCCCCAGTAACAGTTAACTGAGTTCATTCCAGCAGTAACCAGATTTCATTCCTTCAGTCTCTTCTCACTTTTCTGTCTCCTCAGGGGATCTCCCCACTCACTGGGTTTTAAATACCATGTACAAGTTAACAAATTCCAAATTTATATCTCCATCTCAGTCAATTTTTTTACTTGCATGTGCTGCAAAATCACATATCCAGCTGGCTGTTGGCAGCTTTTGCATATATCATTTCAACTCGGCTGGAAGGGGCTTCCTGATCTTTTTCTGAGGTCCCAGATGTGCTCCTCCTTTAGATTTCCATCTCTCAAAAGGGTGCCTCGATCATAAAGTTGCTCTAGCCAGAAACTTGGAAACCAACACTTCCCTCATCCTTTGAAACTTTTCAGTGACTTAGGACCACTGATTCTATCTCCAAAATGTACTTTGAAGCCATCCTCTTTTTTCTATCCAGTGTCCTCTGCTAGATCAGCAGAGACCATTGCACTGATGTTAGCAGCCCCTTGGAATCCAGGATGGACTTTTGAAAACACTTACCTGATCATACTCTTGCCCTGGTGAAAATTCTTCTATGATTTCTTATAACTTTTATGGTAAAGTTCAGAAGAACCACAAGACCTTTTATGAAATATCACTAAATCAGTTCACTATGGGTTCATTTCACTGTCAGTTCAAATTTCACTTCTAAATCACTTAAATTGTTTCCTAATTAGGAAACCTAATTAGGTTTTATTTTCTTTATGCCAAATCTGAGTAATTCATACTACATTATAAATATGACTCTTCCAAGGTAATCTTTCCTGACCCCATAGGTTGGAATTGTCCAGCTCATGATCCACTTATTTCTCTCTTGACTTATTTCACAGCATATGTCAGAAGCATAGCTCTAAATTGTTATCCATCGCCCTGACTAAGCTGTAATTTTACCATGGTAGAGAATGCATCTGATTTGTAGACTATTAAATTTCTAAGGATATTTTCCAGAGCTGGAAACAAAGTTCTCAAATATTTCTTGAATGAACATGTGAACCAGTGAATAATGTTGGCAATAGTTAAATTTTAGTGTAAATGCAGCAAGGTAATTGGAATGTCCAATTGGAGGCTTAAAAGATAATTGGGATGTCCAGGGAGGCTCAAAAGAAAAAACTGAGCAACTGAGTCAGTGTGGGAAGTTGGAGATAAATTGGCAGTGGTTCTTTCTCTTAAATTGTGGAGAAGAGACCCATGAGTCACCACCAAAGAAGACAAAAATAGCCACTTAATGTTGTTGAGCAAGAGTCACTGTTCCCCACAATGCAGAGTTCCTGATAACTGTATTGCAGCATCTTAGCCATGTAGAACTTAAGCTTTATTAACACACCCAGTCTGTGGTGCAAGATGGAAGTAGAGACAAAGATGGAGATGGACAAGGAGAGGGAAGTGGGAGAGAAATAGAGAGAGAAAGAGAGATGATAGGAAAAGAGGGGGAGCTAGACAGATGGAAAAAAAGGTGGAAAAGGAGGGAGGTTCTTGAAGATGAGAGGACTTTCCTATACTGAGACAAGAAGGGAGAGAGAGAACTCGCCTCTCTGTCGAAAGAGCCCAGATACCTAAGGGAGCAGGAGGCCTCCTTTGAGGGCCTTAATTGTGGCAACTGGCAAATTAACCTGTTTGCTCCCTCTGTCCTAGACAAGTGTAGACCTTTAGCTGGTGGGGGAATGTGCTGTCTGCTCATTCCCATGTGTCTCCTTCCTGGAAGAAAATAGAAATGCTCTGCCAGGAAGAAGAGAGTAGATCATCCCCATGGCCAAAGGGTTCAATGCTTCCATATACTTTTTTTTTACAAACTGTGGATAAAATGTTAAGAATGTTCTCTTATTAATATAGTAACTCCCATTATACTTTGGACCTACATTCTTTCTGTTCCTCATACTTTGACATTATCGTCTGTGAATCAATAGTCTCCCAGTGGTTTTTTTTTTTTTTTTTTTTTTTTAGGTTTTT
>PVIR01000155.1:231741-246465 GCA_004026965.1 Petromus typicus
CTGGGAGAATGTGCTGTCTGCTCATTCCCATGTGTCTCCTTCCTGGAAGAAAATAGAAATGCTCTGCCAGGAAGAAGAGAGAAGATCATCCCCATGGCCAAAGGGTTCAATGCTTCCATATACTTTTTTTTTTTTTTTTACAAACTGTGGATAAGATGTTAAGAATGTTCTCTTATTAATATAGTAACTCCCATTGTACTTTGGACCTACATTCTTTCTGTTCCTCATACTTTGACATTATCGTCTGTGAATCAATAGTCTCCCAGTGGTTTTTTTTTTTTTTTTTTTAGGTTTTTGGAGACAGGGTCTCGCTTTGTGGTTCAGGCTGGCCCTGAGCTCAGCCTCAAACTCACATCACAATCCTCCTGCCTCTGCCTCCCGAGTGCTGGGATTACAGGCGTGAGCCACCACGCCCGGCACTGTGGTATGTGGTACTGGTTGCTGCTGGGTGTGAGTCTCCGCACCCAGTATTGTTATGTGGTTACCGGGCAATTGAACCCGGGTCCTTGCGCTTGCAAGACAGGCGCTGGAACCACTGAACTAACTCCCCGGCCCTCTCCCAGTGGTCTTGAGCCTTAATGGAATGACCAAATTTTTATTGTAATTTTTAGGTCAATGTAAAGTTTAAATATTCAATATTTTTGTGATAGTAATAAAAAAAGGAACCAAAGCTTATGTATATAGGGGTGGGGGTTGCAGGGTGGGTGGGGGAAGGGAAAAATAAGAATCAAGTTGTGTCATATTCTGGTACAAACTCTCAATGTTGAATGTGATGATGATGTGTATTTATAATGTACCAATAAAGATTTGAATAAAAAAACTAAGGAATATTTATTAAAGGAATATATTTGGAAAAACAAATGGCCAGGATCTGAAGGTTCCCAACAACTTCCCAGAATTCATGAGACACCCTGATGTGGCAGGTATTTATATAACTTCCCTACTGCTCCAAATCACTCACGTCACTCCACGCTCATCACAATCTGTATTTTCTTAACAACCCATATGTATTTCAGTTCTGCTTTCTCCCTAAAAAACCCAACGAGAGACCATAGGTAATCAAGATTCTAGACATGCAGAATTTACATGCATCACCTCTCTTTACCACCCCCCCCCCAGGAAGCCCCAGCAAAACAAACAAACAAAAAAGCTCTTTGGCTTGTAGCTTTATTTATGAATAATGACCCAAAGTGACTTACCTTCTCGTGTGTATTTATGATTTTATTCTTTTTTGAGGCAGGGTCTCACCTTGTAGCCCAGGCTGGCCTTGAACTCACAGCAATCCTCCTGCCTCCTAAGTTCTGGGATTACAGGTGTGAGTCACGATGGTTGGCATTGTGGTATGTGGTATCAGGAATTGAACTTGGGACCTTGAACTTGCCAGGCAGACGCCAGAACCACTGAGCTAAACTCTCAGCTCTCCTCATCTGTATCTGAAGGTGCACATAATTTGTTGTTCTGTTTTTTTTTTGACGAAGGTTTTGCATATGAGAGTTTAGGGGGGGCACTTTGAAATTAGAATACTTCATATTAGTTTTTAATGGGGACCTAGAAATAAGGAGATTCCAGAAACGATGTGAACTTCAAGCTGCATGGAAAATTTAGTCTGAGAACTTCAGTGCTATTTAAGACCAAGGGATGAACTCCACTGAGTTTTCTCTCTTTTTCTGTTTCCCTAATGACAAATTCACCAAACACAAGGATGTGTGACACAACTGCTTATATTTTAGGCTAAGAAAAATGTTTTATTTTTCTTTTTTATGAGATCAGTGGGCTGAGTCAGATCCTAAGACATGACCAAGCAGTGTCAAAACTGCAGAGAAAATGTGGACATTCTCCATATTATAAAGTGACCGGGAGACAGTTAAGGGGCTCGAGGAGAAGCACTGTGGGAGTGAGGTGCCTGACGCAGAAAGTGTGTTTGTTAACAGAGTCATGCATATGTGTGTGAAAAGTAGGGCGTTGCTGCAGTTAGAGAAAAGAAAGAAAACACAGAAAGGTATTCGAAAAGGGCCTGTCAGCCTTAGGCATTTTTTTTTTTTTTTTTTTTAGGTGTTTGGAGACAGGGTCTCACTTTGTGGTTCAGGCTGGCCCCTAGCTCAGCCTCAAACTCACATCACAGTCCTCCTGCCTCTGCCTCCCGAGTGCTGGGATTACAGGCGTGAGCCACCACGCCCGGCACTGTGGTATGTGGTACTGGTTGCTGCTGGGTGTGGGTCTCCACACCCAGTATTGTTATGTGGTTACCGGGGAATCGAACCCGGGTTCTTGCGCTTGCGAGACAGGCGCCGGAACCACTGAGCTAACTCCCCGGCCCCCAGCCTTAGGCATTTTTAAAGGCAGAGCTCTTTAGATGTTAGATGAAACCGCTGGGGAGATCCGGTGACATTGGAGCCACGTGCACTTGACACAACATACTTTTTGTGTAGCATGAAGGAGGAAAGGCGCTGGTGTGTCCAAAGTGAGTTCTGGGTGTTAGAGTACATCGAGATAGTTCTGGAGGCAACAGCCTTCAGCTGCTGACCTCTGTGAGGCAACTGGCTTCAAATTAAGGGAGATTCTTTCAAAAAACATGGATGTCTCCATCCTGAAAGTGAAGAGAGCTGAGGGGTGTGAGAAGGACAGAGTCTCTGGACTCAGAACCAGGAGTAGAGGGTGGCTGGAAGCGGGATTGTCTCTACCAATGTGGCTTGAGAAGAAAATGTTCCTGTTGGAGGAAATAAAGGAGACTGTGATGGAGGTGGTGACAAAGAGGTAACTTTCTTCTATTTTTTATTTTTTGTGGTACCAGGGATTGAACTCAGAACCTTGTGCTGTGGCGCCACTGAGCTAAATCCCCAACCCAAAGAGATAATTTCTATTTTTGGAAACTGCCTTGGCATCATAAATATTTATTTGAGGATCAGAAGGAATTAACCAAGTGTTATTTATCTCTGACCACATGTCTTATGGACAAAGGAAGATCTAGGTAAAGATCTGATATTCTTGGAGCTGTATTATACAAATGGCCTTCAGTCAACACTCCAACTCGGGACCAAGACTGTGGGGTGCAGACCATGCTAATCCTGTCACTATCATCACATTTTCTTCAATGGACACTCACAATGTTTTACGAAATTCCAGGTTAAATCGGCCCACAATCAAAGCAGTCTAAGTTGATTGTTGCTTGTGATATAGAGGCGAAACACTAATCGTCCGAGTTCAACAATTGTTCTATACTGAATGAACTACTGCACAGTTTTGAGATGGCCTTCAGACTTTCTCAGCAGTGTTCATCTTTCACCATCTTTCCCAAGCGGAAGAACACTCCTGTGAATATCAGAGTGGAGGGAGAACTAGAGGCTAAGGTGATGCAGTGTTTCTCTGACATCACAGTCCTGAGAGAAGTGACCTATAGTGTAACTTACACTGAGGACTCAGGAAATGGACACTAAATAAGGAAGAAAATGCAAAAAAAAAGATGATGGAGTAGACCACAAATTTTACTGCCATCCCGTTATTTTAGGGCCAACCTCACTGGTAACCAATGTCTTTTTCTTCCCCATGTGCTACATCTATTTTTGATGTTCCCACTGAAAAATGCAGTTCTTTCTTTTCTGATCTTATGAATTCAGTGTAAAAGTATTCCTGCAAAACTTGAAGCCAGTGACTTGCAGCAGAGTGGATTTCACAACGTGATTAAATCTGGGTTGGTGCTGGCCGCAATTTTTTGTCCAGGAACTACAACATGCTTCATAACCAGACCATATTCTTCTATGGAGAACAGTCGAGAGAGAGAGAGGTGGTTGCTGGCTTGAGAACAGAGGCAAGGACAGAAATAGAAACTAAGAATCTAAGCTTTTCTTCTTTTTTGAGTCTTTCCAAAATTACAGAAGTGTTTCACTCCTCCCCATCCTGGTCCTGTTGCTCTTCCCACTGTTGTTCACAACAAGGTTTCACGGAAATGACTTTCCTGGAAGTAAAAAAGATAGAATCGTGAAAGCAAAGCCCTGCATTTTCAGCAGCCTGTATTCTTGGAATGCGAGCATTGGGCGTTTCTTGTCAGGTAGAGAAAGGTTCAGTAATCTTGACAGAAGCATCACCAAGAGGTTTGCGTTCATCCCCGAGTCACACATAATCACACTTTGTTTCTTTCGTTATGACGACATTTTGACCTACGGCATGGAAGTTTGGCTGGGTCCTTGGTGGAGTTTCACAGGGGTTAAGTGAGATGATGTATAGGAGATACTTAACTAGTTTTAGATTCATGGAACAGATTAAAGGAAAAATGATACCACGTCAGAAACTTCAACATAATTCAGCTTCATACAAACTTCTTGGTTCCTGTTTTGTATGCAGAACTGATGTGTCCTCCAGGAAAGAAGGAGAACAGAGTAACTGCTACACTTAACACTACTAAGAGAGTGACAGTGACTTTTCTTCCTATGTGAATGATTGCAAGAAATAATGGGAATGAAAAAATAATGAGATTATAACAAAAAAGAAAGGAAACAAATTTTATGTATATAGGGGGTGGTAGGGTGGGTAGAGCTATGGGAAAAAATGAGAATTAAGTTGTGTCTAATACTGGTACAAATCTCCATTATGGAGTGCAATCATGATGAGTATATGTAATGTACCAATAAAGATTTCAATTAAAAAAAGAAATTTTTAGTGTACAAACATGACTCTATGAATAAAAATAGAAATATATTCCTCTTCAAAAAAAAAAAAAAGAAAAGTCCACCAATAATAGTCTTGATCCCATCTCTGATGGGATTTTCTTTAGCAGATCATGGATTCTAGCACTAAAGCTACCCTGGAGTGAAAAGTTTGCTTCCAATGCCAAGACCTTCGGCAAGTTACTTTATTTCTCTATTTCAATAGCTTCCTAATAGTTTCTGTTTCATACAATGGAAGAGATGAATATTTTTCTTTTTCTTTTATTTATTTTGGAGAGAAGATCATTCAGTGTAGCTAAGGCCGGCCTTGAATTTCTGATCTTCCTGCTTCACCTCCCCAGTACTGGGAGTGCAGGCAGATAACACCAGGCCAAGCAAAAGATTTCAGCTCAGGGGAGACACCAAGAATGTTGTCTAGCTGAAAGTATGATAATGTGACCTGTGATCCTTGCTTCTCCTCATTACTTTGGTGAGAATTTTGGGCATTTCCTCTGAACTCTAAGAGTTAATCGGTCAACATTGAGAGCTAGATTGTGTTATCTTTTACAGACAGATTTTAGTACTTTGGAGAATTGCTTCAGCTTTGGATTCTTAAAGCCACTTCACTTTTGTTTACACTGTTACCTTATTATTCTGAATTTGACTTATGTTTTACGATTTTCCCTGCCTTTCTTGAGGCCGTTTGACAGTGTTAGGCATCAGCATCCCCAGACATCAGCATAAGACTTAAACTCATTTGAGTTGGTGCTTCAGAAATCTGTATGTGGTAATTGGCATGATTTTCTGGGCTGACACAGTGGGAAACAATAGATTCCTAGAGATTCACTATCTGCATTACTCCATCCGATGGGTGAGAGTACTCAGTGAAGGGAGACAGGCCCTTTACGTCTTCCTATTACACCCTGTAACTCTGTAAATCAGCAGTTAGATACTGAATACCTACCGGATGCCAAGAGGTGAAAGTGAAATCATGAATTAGTTGTTTTGTGGCAGATGTGCCTATGGGCATCTGGAAGAGAAATAAGTATACTATTTTTATTTATTCTTACTATATGCTTATCAGTTTTTAATGACAAATTTGTTTTTGTTTAAGGAATGTTTAAATAACACATAATTTTTGCACTTTTTAAGCAAAGCATTACTCATACACAGTGCAATGCACTGGTCTTTGCTGTAGTGCTCAATATGAACATTTACACATATGTACATCTATGAGATTATCATTCGGATCAGGGTATTGCCAGCACCCTGGCAGGCTTGTTCATGCCTCTTACCAGCTGACACATGCTGCCACTTCTGACATTGTATATTAGTTTTAAGGCTTTGAATTTTATACAAATGGACCTACACAGCATGATCCTGTCTGTTTATCTTCTTTTGCTAGTATTCTTGGTAAGATTCATATAATCGAGTGTGGCTATGCAGATGCATCAGATTTAGTTATTTCTAGGATGAGGATTTAATGATGTAGTGGTTATGAGCATACTTATGTGTGCATTTGTTGGACATAACCATATGTTTTGGAGAGTGAAATTTAGAAGACTGAAATCAGTGGGTCGTGGAATCACACAGGCCTTCTTTAGTAGATACTGATAATTTTTTCCAAACAGTATCTATTTGTACTCCCTTCATCAGTGTCTGGAAATTCTAATTGGTCTCTGTCTTCATCAAATCTTGGTTTTGTTAGTTAGTCCTTGAAATGTTAGCCATCCTCATCTAGCTGTGACAGTATCTAACTATGGCTTTAATTACATATTTTGATGACTAATAGACTTCTTTTGTATGATTTGATATAAATCTCTTTTTAAGGTAGTTTCTTAAAGAGTCAAGTTATTTCCTTTTCTTTTTGATTAGTAAGATACCTAAACTTATTCTGGTTTAAAGCATTTTGTGGAATATATTCATTGAATTAATTTTTTAATTTCTCTGGAACCGTTGTGATGACTCTCTTTTCCTTGATATTGTATTTCTTTATTCTTTCTCCTTAATCAGTATTGTTTCAGATTTATCAATTTTATTAATAATGGACATTGTTTTTGTTTTACTAATTTTCTCAGTTATTGGTGTTTTTTATTACATTTATGTATACTTTTATTATTATTATTTTTAAGCTTTTTTAAGTAAAAGTTTTCTTCCTTTTTATTCTCTTCAAATGAAAGTTTAGAAAATTTATTTTAAATTTTTTTCTACTATGTACATTGATTTCAATTTTTATTATGAGTGTTGATGTACACTGTTCTCATTGCCATTCAGTTCAAACTAATTCTTAATTTTCCTTGTAAATTTTCTTTAACTCTTAAATTATGATCACTGATTTGCATATTTCTTCTTTTAGTTCTATCAATTTTGTATATTTGGTGCCTTGTTACTTGCTCATAAATTTCAGATTCGTATTAGAAAATAAGAGATCCCTATTGAGTTGCTCTTTTATCATTATGATACCATCTTCTCTTCTCTTGTTCAAGCTTACTTTATTGATATTGACTTTACTGAGACTGTTTCTCTGTCAGCTTTCTTCTGACTAGATTTGCAATGCAATAGCTTCTTTCTATCTTTTTACTTTCAAATTTAAAAAAGTTCAGCCTCTTGTTTTGCTTTCCATCTAACATGTCCATCCGAAGGCTCCTGAGTTCAGAGGCAGACTTTTTTGGAGGTTACATCTCTGGGTGCTGTACTCACTAGAGGATTCATATATTGTGATTTCACAGCTGAGCGTGCTGTCAGCGGGTGGGCGCCGGTCAGGAGGGGTGGGTCACTGGGGTGTGGCCCTGAGGCGGTGTTCTTGTCCCCAGTCCCTCCCTACTCTCTGCATCTTGGCTGGTGTGGTGTGACAGGTTCTCCTCAGTCAGGTCCTTCCACTCTGCGGTCCTCCTTGGACCAGCTGACCATATACAGGTTGAACATTCTCAAACTCTGAGCCAAAATAAACCTTTTCTTTAAGTTGTGGGTGTCAGGGATTTCTGTCTCAGTGATGGAAATGTGACTAATACATTCAGATACAAATAGAGCTGCTTTCAATTCAATCTAGTCTGACAATATTTACTACTTAATTGGATTTAGGAGAACAATTTCCATGGAAGTAATCACTGATGTAAATCTTATTATGCCTTGATCTTGCTTTGTTTTAAATCACATCTGGATTCTCTTGTTCTCTAATCTTTTCTTGACTTCTCTGGATTAATCAAGTAAATATATCTATTTCGTACAAGCATTGTATGTTGTAGATTCAATAAGACATTAATATGGTTATTGCTTTAAACAGCTAATATATAGTTTATATTAAGAGCTGATAGCAGTTTGTTTTTTTTTTCCCCTAAGAACTTCTTCCTTTATCCTTTGCAAGAGTTCTTCTGATTGGGGCTGAGGATTTAGCTCAGAGCTCCTAAGTGCAAGGTCCCTAGTACAAAAAAAAAAAAAAAAAGGAATTCTTCTGATAAATTCATGGAGTGAATGGAGGTGAAGGGAAGACTTTGCTAACTGTACAGTCTGAAGGACACAAAGCAGACCCAGAGGGACGGTGGAGATGAGCAGGCATCAGCGAGGTGGAGGATGACCAAGAACTCTCCTATGTGGTTTCACCTCATAGCTCTCATTACCAAATCCTTCACACATGCTACAGGAACACAGGAAATCTTGATGATCATACATTTTAATAATGAATTTTCATTTGTTAATATTTTTTCATTGTAAGCCATGACTGACCAGGCATCCAGCAAAGCATTAGGCTAATTGCCTCCATTAAAATGATGCAAATGACAAAGACATACTTCCTAAGTAACAGTCTAGTGGGGAAGCACTATGCCTAGATAGGAATAAATGCTTATTTTGCTAGGGAAAAAGTGCTTTGATAATTCTCTTGTGTCTCACAACACAAAAATTTCTAATAAATTTTCATTATTCTTGGAAAAAAATCCTTGATGTAGTCTACAGCTACCTGTCTCTGTCTTCATCTTTCTCACTTTTTTTTTCCTAGAACACACAAAAACTCATTGTTACCTCAGGGGATTTTCTCTCACAGTTCTTAACACCATTCTCAAACTCATCACATGGTTGAGTCCTTCACCTCCTAAATTATCAGCCCAACTAATACCTCTGTAGCCAGCCATTCTTGTCATTATATCTTATTAATCACAGTCTACTCCACTAAGTTACTTTCATTTAACTATAATAAAAATTATCTTACTCATTAATTTGACTTGTTTCTACCAGGGTATAATCTCCATAACAATAGATAGAGTATGTGTGTCTTTGATCTCTATTTCCTATTTAGACTGTCAGATGCTGTGTACTCAGCAAACAGTTGTTGAACACATGAGCACTCAGGTAGGTTGTTAGGTGCTTCCTGTACACTGCTCTCACTACATCGTGGTTCCTATAGTGTAAGACCTGGTTGATAATTAGTGCCAGAAATCTGGGCAATACAATTCTATAAAGACTAAGTTAACAACTGGAAGAAATATATTGCTCATAAGAACAGAGAAATATTGTAAATGATGTGTAGTATGCATAGTTGATTTTGTGAAACAGAAAATGTTTAAAAGCAAAGAGAGTGTAGGGGTAAATGACAAGGGGAAAACGAATGTGGTAATATTAAAGAAAAAAGGAAACAAATTATGTATATAGGGGGTGAGGGTTACAGATTGGAAGTAAAGGGAAAAAATGAGAATCAAGTCATGTCATATTTTGGTACAAACTCTCAATGTTGAATGAGATGATGATATGTATTCATAATGTACCAATAAAGATTTAAGGAAAAAAAAAAAGAACAGAGAAATAAAGGGAAAGTAAAAGTAAACAAGATGATATAAGACAGAGTGCTATATTATTTGATTCCACTTGACACCATTCCTCAAAATTTTGGCAGTCAGAAAAAACTGGTCTTGATTGCAGAAATCAAAGACATTGAGTCAAAAATGGTACAGGGATGGATACAACAATAGTGGTGAAATCTGGAGCTTGAGAAATAAGATAGTACAGGAGAGATAAGCTGTTTGGTATTAGCAGATATATTGAGGAGCATTTTCTGTGGCCATGCAAATGGGAGTTCAAAGCAATTTTCTTAGCTCTCAAGAGGTAGAGAGTAATTAAAATCTTTGGTACATAAGGAATCATGCCATATAGGTCATGATAGAGTCATGTAAAATTACAGAAGGAATAACTAAGCCTACCTTCTTGTCTTGTTTACTTTCTGATGGCTGGAACAAAATACTAGATACCCACAAGTGAAAGGAGGAAAGAATTGTTTTAGCTCACAGTTTGTAGAAGTTTCAGTCTGTAAGTGGTAGGCTTCAAGGAAGGGTGGCATGGCAGATGGGCACTGCAGAAGAGAAACAGTCCCTGGCAAGGTAGGCAAGAGGCAGCAAAGAGGTAACAGCCTGCTTTTCATCTTTCTCTTTATGGTCCACTTGGGATACAGTCCTATTGGTTGGTGTTACCATACCCAGAGTGGGACTTGCCACTACCCACATCCAAAATTATGTTAAGCTGATCAGCAGACTGATTTATTTATCACACATATTTAATCCATATTCACATAGCCTAGATCCAGCCACCTCCCAAAACTCCATCTATGTGTGCATGAGGCTTTGGGAGTACATCTAGATACAGGCTGTTACACCACTGGATGAGAGAGGGTGCTTTTGTAGATGTTCACACTGTATGTGATGATGAGGATTAACTTGGAAAAATTATTAGTTGTTTTTTAAGCAAAGTGTTTGGGGTTAAAGAACATTTCAGGAAGAGGAAGAAATATATTCAAAAGAATAGTAGTGTGAAGAGGTCTTCATTAAAAAAATTATTGAGGACCCTCTAAGTACCAGTTTCTCATCAGTTAGAGAAATGGAGGAATTCATATTGACTTACATGCAGATAATATGGATATTATTATTGTGGCTGATAGATCACTTCCTTCCACTCATCTAAAGTGAGGTAATGTCCCAAGGCGAACCTTCTGAGCTGTGTCCTAAGACCCACTTTTGGGAAGCAGAGGTAAGATTAATGGGGCCAGATTCTCCTGCATGACCTACAGTAGCTTTCTCCACTTGGAGCTCATAAAGACTACAAGTCTTGCATCCAACTGAAACAGAGTGAATTATGGCAAAGGACATGGGCGATAGATAGAGTAGACATGACTCCATCACTTTGTCAGTCATGCTCAGGAAGACCAAGTGGGAAGTACCCTGGATCCTGTGAAAAATTTTAAATTCTGAAACCCACTGTCTTAAGTGCCATTTTCTTTTCTTCTAGAGCAAATCCTCTCTTTTGGAGAACACTGTCACCTAATTAAAACTTTGCTGCTTCTCGCACCTTTATTTCATCCATTCATGACTTGCCTGAGTGTACATAAGAAAATGCCTGTTGAGGACCTCACCCAGAATCTTGTGTGTGATTAGACATCAGCCACCAATATTTACTCCATACTGTTAATCTGGTATCGATGAGGCATGTTACATATACATGTATATGAGATGATAGTTTTCACATAACATGTAACCACTTCTAGGTCTTTTTGAGAAGCATAATGGAAGAGGAAAAAATTTTTCCAGCCCCCTTTTCTGGGATTAAGGGTGAGGTTAGAATTCTTGGTTTGCTTCCATTGATTATGAAGAATTTTTACACAAAGCTGGCATGCATTTGCTTCTCTCCTGGGAAGGGAGGGAGGGAGGATGCTGGGTGGATGCATCTGTGTCACAACTTTTCTGAGTAAACTGGCCACTCCCTACTGATTTGTTATCATGGTACACGTGTCTCCTCCTTCCTTTCTGGAGTGTTTGCAGCTGTTCCTGGAAGGAGATCCAGTGGAAAGGGATTGTTATGACCGAGGAACAGCTGGGATCTTTAATGATCTGTCAGCAGCTCACAGCAAAGTTCCAGCACACTGAGGGAGTGGTGGGAGGGGGCAATCTCAGAGGAAGAGCAGATTATGCAATAAGCTGAAAGTCCCTTTAGGATTTGGAGACACAGCTTTTGAAAGGCCAGCAGGCTGGAAAGTACTCAGGGAAGGCTGATGAGAGTGGAAGTTCCCCTCGGGGGATGACTTGAGAGCAAACAAATGAGATCCAATGGAAGACTTCCAGTATGAGCAAGAGAGGAGAACTCCTAGGGCCCAGGGAACACAGGCTGTAATTAGCTGGTCTGAGTAATCAATAGTCATGTTGATAGTCATTTGCTAGCAAATTGCACATTGTAATCAGTGGGAGGAAACCAAGAATTCTAGCACCACCCTTTCCCCCAGAAGAGGAATCTGGAAAGACTCCTTGCCTTTCCCATTATGTCTCACAATTTACACTCTCTCCAGATGCTAGTGATTTAAAAACCCTGCCTTCCAGTCATGAAATGAAAGACCCTTCCTGCAGGCTGCATTCCCAAGACCACACAGTCACAAGGAGCAGAATAGCAAGTGCCCATTCCCCCAAGCAAAAAATTATCGTGAGTACTGAAGCCACAGAGCTGTGTGACACTTTCTGCAGATAGAACCCATAGACAAAGGGCCTGCCTCCCATCCTCAAGGCTGCTGACACCCTGGGAAGTGAAGACCATCCACCAGAATATAATCAGAGACAGAGTTGGATTGGGAAAAATGTAGGAGATGGGCACAAGGGAAGACTGGGGATGAGGCCTGCTGTGCCACATATTGGTCATGTGACCTTAGCTTTTACACAGTCTTCTTTGGATCTCGGTTTGGTTGTCACTCAGTTTTTTCTTAGTTCTGCTGTGACATAAGATGATATTTGAGAAGAATAAACTGTGAAGCTCTAAGACCATAATACTAAGTAAATGATACCCCGAAATGTTAATGATACCTTAGAGAGTGCTAGAGAGAAAAGCAGAGGAAGACACTGGCCCCACAGATTGCTCAAGCAGGACAAATTGCTTCAAGAAGTTCTGCACAAAAGTCTGTTTTGGGTTGTAATTTCAAAGAAATCTTGTGCGTAGTTTGGTAGGAGGCAAGAAAAGTTGGAGGGCAGCTCGAAGACTGAATTATTTCCAAAGTTCATTCTTGGAACCCACACTGCACAACTTTGAACATCTTTTTCTCACTGGGAACCAGATATGATCGGCAAGTGCCAGAAAATTTGGAAAGCAAAGCACACAGGGATGCGAGACTCTGGTATTGTGCAAGGAGATCATCTCTTCACATTCTGGAGTGGTCCGGTGTCTTCACCAGATGTTGGGGACCAGTCTTGGTCACAAGTAAAACAAAAATTGCTTGACTAATTACCAAGTGCTTTCTTGCTAGACTGACAGGGTCAGTTAGTAAGGTCGACTTGGATTTCTTTCCTGTCAGAAAACCACCTGCAGAATCCTTTTGTGTAGTACTATCAGGGACTTGCTCCAGGTCACCACATCCTAAGTTTCAGAGTTAGGAAGTAAAGAAGCTTCTAACCTTCTGAGATTCTCATGCAAGTTCTGTCTGATAAACTATTAGCCACACTTCAACAGTGCTGGGAAAGGCTGAATCAAAAGGAGACATTGAACAAAGACTTTAAGTTAAGTGCAGGATAACAGCAATGGCAAGAATATGGTACAAAGAAATCCAGGATGGCATTGATCGTCAGAAAAGTTCGAGTAGAATGCATCTAGGAAGAGTTACCAGGGTAGTGAGGGACATAGTTTGTCTGGTTTACACTATTTATCTCATCTTCTAATAACCTTTTATGTTGGGACTTGTGTGGTGCTAACTCATTTGCTCCTCTCCTATAGTCTAACTAGGTATAAATGTGACCTAGATATGTCCAAAAAACCGCCTAAACCTATTTGCCATAGTAATTCCGGTATGGACATATATCATAGCCTAGATCAATCAATAAAATGCTCCTTGCACTCTTTTTATACAAACATTAGAAAACACTTTCTTTATTGGGTTACTGTGTTTGTTTGCTAGGCTAAGTATTGGGTAAGTAAAAGCTCCCTTTGAGGGACACTACAAGGAGAAAATTCTATGCCATGGAGATGGAGACACTAATATGGCTTTTATCTAGATCTCCGCTCCAGTCCTCATGCAGTTATAGGTGGGGCTTTTACAGAGGTGGTTGGGCCTGGTACGTGTGATACTGGGATTGATTCATGGTACAATTCTAGGACCGAGGCCATTAGGATTAAGGGTGCGAGAACTATCCACCCTAAGTAGCCTGGATAAGGTATAAATGGTAGAAAGAGCTGTGGTCATCCTTTGCTCAGCTATTTTCTGCCCACCAGGAACTTTTGGTCCTTTGCCATATCTCCCTGCCTTGGAGCCAGCCAACTGGGGACTGAAACTTCTACAATCTGAACTATATAAACTTTTCCCCCATGAATTTTAGGTGTTGGACATTTTGTTTCAGCAATGAAAGAAAAGTAATTAAGACAGACACAAACCACTCTGATCACTTATTTTGATCCAGCAGTATCTAAGGTCCTCACTTGAATTTCCTGTTATATGAGACTAGAATTTCACCTTATCAAGCTTCGACAGATGAGAATTGAAACTGTTTTAGTTAATGTAAGTACCAAACCCAAGGATAAGAAATCTTCCCTCCTTGGAAATACCCATTTGAAGTCATTCATTGGAGCCATCTAGGTATCAAGTATAAGATATTCATCTGGAGGTTAGGGAGCTATCAAGATTCATTTGTTCATCTATCAATAACACTTACAGAGTTACATTCATGAATCAGGTGCGGTGGATACAGAAATTATGATGACATGCTCTTTTCTTGCCCTTAAGGACATCACACTTTTAATGAAAACAGAAGGACAAACCACTACAGACCATCCGTATTTTGAGAATTTGAAGTATGATGATTTATGGTTAGAAATTACTTCTAAAATCTGATAAAAATACAAAAAATGGTAAATCTGTCTAAGACACAGTTCATGCTCTTAATGAGATTGGTGTTATGAGAAAGAAAATAAGCATGCCAGAAAACAAATAAAATACCATGAGCTAGGAAACAGTGTAGGGTTGGAACCAACTGACAGGTGATATGTTCTGCTTCTAGAAAACTAAGACCAGCAAGAGATCCAAAGAACTGCCATTCACCAGGTTGGGCTTCATAGACTAGGAGGTCTTGGAAGGGGCTTT
>PVIR01000156.1:0-19793 GCA_004026965.1 Petromus typicus
TTGTATGTCCAATTCTTTACCTTTTTCTGTGAAGTTTTCTGCCATTATCTGTGTGAATAGCTTTTTGATGTCTTTAGCATTGTCTCCTGCTTCCTCAGTGACTCCAATCAATCTTATGTTATTCTTCTTTGAATCATCTAGGAGCTGTTGGATTGACTTTTCATTATCACTTGCTTTTTTCCATAGATTATGCTTTTCCTTCATTGGTTGAGATCCTGTCTTCTAGGTCTGAAATTCAGTCTTCTGCCAAATTCATTCTATTGCGCAAGCTTTCATTTTCTTTCTTAATTTCCTGGGCTTCTGCTTGTAGGTGTTTAAAAGTTTCCAGTGCTTTTGCTATCTTGGATTCTATCAACTCCATGATTTCCTCTTTAGCTTTATTAATCATCATGTTGACAGTGTCCAATATCTCTGCTTTCATCTCAGAGATCAGTTCTGATTTCCATTTACTAGATCTGCTTTGGTTACCATTTCCGAGGGCCCTGCAGACTGGGCTTCACACTTCTCTATTTCCCTTCCCCCTGTGTTACTTGGAGGTGAGGATCTTTGTGTCTGAGGTTTTGAGTGTTTCCTCATCTCTGACCTGCCCTGTTTTCTTGCGGTTTGTTGCAAGTCACTTTCCTCTTAATAGTTAGGAACCTTAAAATAGCAGTATTACCTGGGTTATTCTTTGCAGTCTGTATTGGGACCTAAAGAAAAACCCCTAGTTCTAGCACACCATATGAGGCACTCAATCAATACAGTCAGAACACCTTCTCCTGTCTGCTTTAGAGGCAGGGAGACTGTGGCTCCTGAACTGCTACAATGTCACTGTCTGAGGTGGCAGTGGGCCCACCTGCTCAGCAATACAGTCTCTGGGCTCATTTGTGCAATTGGCCTGGAGGCCAGTAGGCTGTAGGCCCTGTGCAGTTGCAATGTTAGGGGCTGTTGTTCCAACAGGCCCACCTAGTCACCAATACAAGCTGACTGGATGTGCTTCTGCAGTCACTGTGGAGAAAATCAGACTCTGACCTGCTAACCTCAGTCCCTGGGCGCTCTTCCAGCATAGGCCTGGAGGACAGCAAGCTCCAACCCCGGCGCAGATTCGGTGACGCAGACTCGGTGCCACAGTCACTGCTTCCCGAGCCGCCCACTGCCAAATTCAGTCCCTGGGCGCTCCTCCGGCTCAGGCCTGGAGGCCAGTAAGCTCTAACCACTGTGCAAATTCGGTGACACTGACTCGGTGCCGCAGTCGCCGTTTCCCAAGCCGCCCGCTGCTAAACTCAGTCCCTGGGCACTCTTCCGGCGTGGGCCTGGAAACCAGTAAGCTCCAAACCCGGTGCAGATTCAGTGGCACAGTCACCGTTTCCCGAGCCACCCGCTGCTAAACTCAGTCCCTGGGTGTTCTTCCGGCATGGGCCTGGAAGCCAGTAAGCTCTAATCCCGGCACAGATTCAGTGACGTAGACTCGGTGCCACAGTCGCCTTTTCCCGAGCCGCCCACTGCTCAGTATAACTATTGATAATAAAAACTATCAAAAAGTCTTTTATGTAGTAAAACTATGTATGAAATTTATCTTTGACCCTGTACATGCCATGCATATATGAAAGTATAACTGAAAATTTGTGCAGAAAGTATGTATATGATGTTATTAATTCCTAACAAGTCATAGCAGGAAACAGCAATAAAATTTTGAATAATTCAGGAATGTTTAACATAGTCAGCCAAGCCAAAAGGTCATGGAGCATCCCTGTAATTACATTATCCCAGAAATAAATTTGTAAATCAATATTAAACTCATGTACTCCTGATTTTCTTGCTGTGATGTTGTGTTGACACAGATGGTAAGTTTAGGGTGAGTGTCAAAGAGGACTCTTAGGTCTGTTTATCTTGCAAATGAAAAGGAAATTATAGTTTGGCTTAATTTGCTTACTCCCATTCTGCCTTATCAATCAGGAAGGATCACAAATTCAATGTCTTTAGGCAAATCTCAGTGCTGTTGTAGAATTGAGTATTTAAATTAATATTCACTGAGAAACCTATATCTCCGTATCTCTGTAGTTTAACTGTAATCTTACTATCAGACCATCTGTGCACAAAATCATAACTAGTGTCTTTTCTAAATCCCAGCATGATGCCGTGATGCAGAATGTTCAGACCTTCCAGTGTCTGCCCAAACTCCAAGGAGATGATCTTCACACCAAATTCCCTCAACTCCAACCTGGAAATTTAAACCTTCCTGTGCCTGTGTGACCGACTATAGCACAGGATTCATCTTTTCTGCGGTATTATATGAAAAATTTTCTGATTTGGTCAGATTGCATTGATATCATTAAATATCGTGAAATATACACCTATTTTCAAGATTTGAAATCAATTTCAAATCTGACGGTGACCTTAACTTCCCTTAATATCCATTTGGTTTACTTTGTAATCTCCCTCATTCGAACTATCTATACTTCCACCATCTATTTCTCATGTCACTGCATATTCCAGGACAGAGATGAGTTTTCATTTCTATTCCTGTTGCATTTCTCTTTCCTGAAACACAATCTTCTTTCCTGTCTTGTACCTCAAGAAACTTCACAAGGTAAATGTCCCTCTAACAATGAATATACACATTCTAAAGTGCATACACATTTACTTTTCCATGTCCCTAATTATCTAGCCCCACCATAGAATGCGATCTCTTTTTCCTCCTCATTCTATCATAGGTGATGACTTGCTTGTCAGAACAAGAATTATGTGAGGAAGATCTTTTAGACACCAATGATGCAGACTTTGAGCAAATAAATAGGTCCTTTATAGTTTTGGATTATTCATGGATTCAGTTCAGAAAAGTGATTGGATAGTCAGTCCCTGCTATATGTAGAAAAGTTCTTCAGAGATGTATGTTTTGACACTATGAAACACGGATATCTGATGGAGGAGAGTTCAGCATCTTGATGCAATACATTAATATCATCTGCAAAGTTTATACTATTTATCAGATGTGTGCTTATTGTTCATATCTGCCCACAAGAATAAGAGTTTCATAATGACAGAGATTATTATTTTTCCCTTGCTTTGCTTCTTTGAGACTGGGTCTTGCTGAGTTGGTAAGTTGCCCAGACTGTGCTTTTGTTTCAATCCTCTTGCTTAAACCTAACAAATGTATATTTCGACTCAAAACTATATTTTCTAGAATGCTGATAAGTGTGAATGTAAAAGAAATATTTTTAAAACTTTATTGTGAAATAGGTACATTTTATATACATGTCATGATCATACTCCATATTGACAATTTGTACCAGTATATGACATGATTTGATCCTCATTTTTTAAAGAATAAATATTTATATCTGAAGCAGTGAATATTTTGTTCTAAAATTTTTATTTCTGCTTTTTTTTATTTCTTTATTTTTTTACATTTTTTGAGACAGGGTCTCACTTTTTTGTGGTTTAGGCTGGCCCTGAGCTCAGCCTCATACTCACATCACAGCAATCCTCCTGCCTCTGCCTCCCAAGTGCTGGGATTATAGGTGTGAGCCACCATGCCTGCCACTGTGGTATGTGGTACTGGTTGCTGCTGGGGTGAGTCGCCACACCCAGTATTGTTATGTGGTTACTGGGGATCGAATCTGGGCCCTTGTGCTTGCAAGACAGGTGCTGGAACCACTGAGCTAAATCTCCGGCCCTAAAATTTTTATTTCTAATACTAACTTTAGGTCAACTTGATCATGAGTTTATTTGTGGAATCAATTTTCTAAAATAATTGCAACATCCGCAGACATTAGAAGAAAAACTGAAAGACAGAAAGAAAGAAACAGACTCAGAAAGATGTATCATTATTTAAAATCATGAAATTTAAATGTATGATGGTACATCTTAGAAGACATACAAGTTATGTCATGAATCCCTGTCTGAATGCCAATCATATTATGCAAATTAAAAACTTTGTCATATTTCTCTTCTGTAGAAATTGTGATACTTTGTCTTAAACAATACTGAATGTTAAACTTGGTGACATATTTCATATACCCATCAAGTACCTGGCATTTTGAAAAAGTTCTATGAATGATCCATATGACAGAGTTTACTTTTTTAAAAATTATCTTTATTGGTTCATTATGCATACACATCATAATCACATTCAACATTAAGAGTTTGTACCAGAATATGACATGACTTAATTCTCATTTTTTCCTTTTTCCCCCTGTCCTGCATCCCCCCAGCCCCTATATCAAACACAATCTTTATGACAAAAAAGAAAAGAAACAAATTTTGTGTATATAGGGGGGTAGTAGGGTAGGTAGGGCTATGGGAAAAAATGAGAATTAAGTTGTGTTTTATACTGATACAAATCCCCATTATGGAGTGCAATCATGATGTGTATATGTAATGTACCAATAAAGATTTCAATAAATAAAAATAAATAAATAAATAAAATTACATTCACTAAAAAAAACACACAATCTTTGTTTTCTTTTTTCTTTATTACTACCACATTTGTATTTCTCTCGTTATTTACCCTTACACTCTTTCCTTTTAAATATTTTCTACTTCACAATATCATACTATGCATGCATACTATGCATACTACAACTCATTTACAACTTCAGAGTTATACTCTTATGATGAGGCTGGAAAGGACCCCTCATCATGCAATCCTTTGTCAAATACAAAAAAGAGAGTGGGGGAGTGGTGTAAATAATAACAATATATAATTGGTCCAGATTAGGCCATGGAAGCAGTGGTTTCTATTCAGGTTGATATGACAATATCTTTCTTTATTTTTTGATCATTTCCTCAAAAAAATACAGTATGTCTTGACCTCACTTTGAAATGCATATTCTAGTCTTGGAATTGACAAGTTTGCAATTCAGATCTGATTTGAATCATTAGAAATTTGTATGTGTTCAAAGAGATTTGTTCTTATTTCCTCAAATTTCCTGAAAAATTTCACAATATTCACATTTTCACATTATTTACATTTTTGAAAATATTTTTATGAGGCACAATTCTTTGTTTCAAAATGAATTTTATTGTAAATTGTAATTGTAAAAGTAATATAAACTCAATGTAAAAATTTGGTAGTTTCATATAGATTTTCTAAATGTGGCCAGAGATCTGTTATTTTTAATTTATATATGATATGTAGAATTTAGGGGGGAGGCATTAAATACATAAAATTACTTTCCAATATAAAGATTAAAAGTTATTTATATATATACATTTTAGTTTTCACTGCAGACTGAACTTTATTCCCATGGTAGTTTGTATTATGAATCATTAGGAAATGAAATTTTTCAACAGTATTGCATTATACAAAGCTTCATTAAAAAGGTCTTGTCTTAGTTATTGTGGCTGAAACACAATATATGAAATCCACAACATAAAGGAGACATTTAATTTAAAAAGTTCAAATGTGTTTATGTAATGTACCAATAAAGATTTCAATTGAAAAAAAAAAGTTCAGTCTGCAGTTGGTAGACTCAAATTCAGAAGAAACTGCCTGCCATGCAGAAAAGGGACTCACATCATGGCAGCCGGGAAGCAGAGAGAGAAGGGAGGAGTTTAGGGGAGAGACGCTTCCAGGTCAAGACCCAGCAACTGATCTCCAAGCAGACTCCAACTCCCAGCAGCGAATTTAGCTCCAAATTTATCTGTGGATGAATCCATTATGATTCCATCATTTTTGAAAAGCACCATCTCCAGAAACATGATGCTTGGGAGACGTTCTAGATCTAAACTATAACAGGTAGGAAATTCTTGCTCTCACTATTTTGCTAATCATGAGGTGTCATTTGACTCTCTGACATATGATTCATTCATTACAGTAAAAGTTATTCTTATTTTTAGTTAACTAAAGTTACTGTTCTGATGCTTAGAAAAGTTGAATAATGAGTTTCTTTTCCTTCATTACATTAATGAGTATTAAATATTATATAGCAATAAACGTTTCTTACCTTTATGCGCTGTCTTGGTTAGGACAAGTTTTCAACACTGTAGTGAAGGAAAAGGGATTAAGGAGGGATAAAATCTGGGCACAGATCCAACTGTGAAACCAGAATTTGAAGCAAATTCTAGGTATAGAAAACAAGCTAAGCATATGCTCACTTGAATTCTTGAAACCTATAACTGTTCAAGCATATAGATGCAAAAACAACTTTGATACACCTATCAGGTACAGATTTTAAACAGCAAGTCACTTTCAGACACATGAACTTCCTGCATAACTCATTCTTTCATAGAGAAATAGTGGCATATACTTTATATTATTATAAATGTCACTATTTTATTTTTATTTTGGTTACAATAAAATTATATTAATATATTTCTAAGGACATTTTATGCTTAATTTTTATCATGTTTCTTATTGCACAAATATTTAACAGCTGACTTACTGCTCCAAATAAAATAAATCTTTGGTTTACATCAAACAAAAATGCATAAGGATAATGATGTCAGGAGTTTGGAGAGACATTCTTGAGGCCAAATAAATTTCTAAAGCCTTTGAGATAGATTTATTTTTCAATAATTATTCTATGTACTTTCTTAACTGTATGATACAGAATCTTTCCAATTCTCTGTGATTAAATGGACTTAACAGGATGAAAGCTAATAAAGAATAACCTTTGAAAATACATTCATTTAATATTATATATGCATATTACATTTTAAAATGTTTGAACAGATGAAAAGACTTTTAATATTTGTAATTCCTGTTTCGTATTATACTGATAATTAATTAAAATAAAACCATTGAGTTTCAGTTACTCAGGAAAATTTATTCTTTGATACTGTTCTCCATTTTGCAAATTCTTTCATCATTCACAAAATCAATCACATGACATAGATTTCCCTAGCAAGAATGCATCCCAGTATAGTGACTGACAGGTAACGAGAAGATTGCATGTAGGTGATCAAATCTCACCAACATAAGCAGAGAGTTGAGATTTAAAGAGACTGTTGAGTTTCAGCCTTAAAGCAGTAATATTCCAACAAAGACCTGAAGAACTACTGAGGTCATGCAGAAGATCTGGTTCAATATATAATGGCTCATGGATATGTGGAGTACATCCTTCAAGACTCCCAAGGAAACTTTCAGACACTAGATGTGTTGGAAATTGTACTATTTGTATTCTTTCAGTTTGTGCAGCTCTGCTTCTTGTCCTAGAAAAAAGCAAAAGCTTATCTGACACACCATTTTTCTC
Source organism: Petromus typicus (assembly GCA_004026965.1). NCBI lineage: Eukaryota > Metazoa > Chordata > Mammalia > Rodentia > Petromuridae > Petromus > Petromus typicus. The sequence goes on from PVIR01000156.1 coordinate 7,176, forward strand.
TTAAAAGCCTTCATGGACTTCTAAATGCTTGTTTTGATTTTCTCTTCTAGTAGGTTGGTAATCTCCTTTGGAATTGTGGGGGATGGTGTGATATTTTATTGTTATTGCACACATACCATCTGTTTTATTGAATGATGAGCTTTTGAATGTTTTAACATTAATACAAATAAACTTACATTTTGCTACTTTTCTATATCAAAAAATTGGAATAACCACACACTGATGTTGACTAGACTGACATTTACTTAGTCAAAAGGTATTTAAAACATTTAAGTTTCATAGCTTTCTTATAGAAAGAATCTTTTCTTTAATAACTGCAATGTCACCACAAGAAGAATATACTATCTTTACATTTTAGGATTTCCATATGTATTTTCGTATTTTCTATTATAAGACTTTATATAATTTCATTATATTTTTGGTTAAATGCTAGTGTATATGTTTCAGATCTAAGTTCCAAAATGAATATGTTCATGATAACATAACTTAGGTAATACAAACTCCCAAGAATACTATAGTAGCCCTTGACCACTCTTGAATTTCTCCAATATTCCTGCACTTTTTTTGTGTTTATGATTACTACTCAGAGGACCATTCCCTCCCTCTGAAAAAAATTACACCTTGCTATCAAACTTTTAAGTACTAAATTTTGTATTTCAAGTATATATATTGCACAGCATGCAGATTTCTGGTTTAATAAAATCGTCTTATTAGAGTTGAAGAAATTAACTATCTTGTGACATTAGTCTAATTAAGTTTCAGTGGTGACACTGTGGTCCCCTGTAGTAAAATGTGAACAGATGAGGGAGAAATGTGGAGAATTTCCATCCAGAGACTAGGTCTTTACAAATTCAACTATCTTAGCTAAGCAGGTACCTTGGTTAAATCATTTTTTAAAATTGAAATCTTTATTGGTACATTACATAAACATATCATGATTGCACTCCACAATGAGAATTTGTACCAGTATAAGACACAACTTAATTCTCATTTTTTCCCATAGCTCTACCCACCCTATTACCCCCCTATATACATAAAATGTGTTTCCCTTCTTTTTTGTTATAATCTCAATATTATTTCCCCTTCACCCTATTTCACTTTGAATATTTTCTATTTCACAATATATATCATACAATTCTAGAACTCATTTACATCTTTATTTTCTCATACCAGAGAAAAGATGTGATATTTACCTATCTGTGACGTATTTCACTTATGAGGATATCCTCAAGGTATGTCCATTTAAGTAGAAATGATTTAATCCTATTATTTTTTATGGCAAAGTAATACTCCATTCTGTAGGAGAACTACAGCTTTTTAATCAAGTCTCCAGTTGATGGACACTTGGGTTGTTTCCAAGATTTAGCAATCACAAATTGAGCTACTGCAAACATGGGTGCACATGTCACTGTGATATGAGTCTTTTAATTCTTTTGTGTATATACCTAGCAGAGCAATGGCTGGGTCAAATAAGACCTCCAATCCTAGTTGAAATCCCAACAGAATATTTCACAGATCTAGAGAAAAAAAATCCAAACTTTCATCTGGAACCACAAAAGACCTAGAATAGCAAGAGCTATCTAAACAACAGGGACATGTTGGGGGGTATTACAACCCCAAACCTGAAACTATACTATAAAGCCACCATGATAAAAACTGCATGGTACTGGCAAAGTAACAGACCTGAGGGTCAGTAGAGTAGACTAGAAGATCCAGAAACTACTCCAGATACCTGAGCCACCTCATCTTTGACAAAGGAGTCAAAAACCCTCAATGGAGGAAAGATAGCCTCTTTAACAAATGGTGTGGGAAAAACTGGACTTTAACTTGCCAAAGACTAATGCTACATCTATCTCTTTCACTGTGTACCAAGCTAAAATCAAAGTGGATAAGAGACCAAATATTAAAACAGACACTCTAAACCTGTTGCAAAACAGGGTAGGTTTTAATAATTTTAATAGTTACCTTACCATCCTGTGCTGGTCTATAACACCCAATCTTATTCAAGAGTCTCTCTATTTTTTGTGAGTCTGCTTTTTTGTTTGCTTGATTATTGCACAATTTGTCTTTTTTCCCCCTGTACCTGGGAGCAAACTCAGGACTTTGCACTTGTGAGACAAGCACAGTGCCTCTGAGCTAAATCTCCAACTCACCCCAACTTGCTTGATTATTGAAAACCCTTGATAAGGTGTTACACATAGTCTGGTCTGGCCTTGAGTCTACCGCCTTCCTGCTTATGTCTGTGGAATCAGAGTCTCATCCTAGGAAATCTGTCTTAAATCAATTGATACCAGAAAAGTTCCCAGAAACCAGAGCATCTGCACTGATTTAGGCAGAAAATAAGCAAGGTCTCATGTGGCATTATGTAGTACTATATTCTGATGCTTATATTACCATGATTACTAAAACTCTTAGCTATGATGAATGATGAGACAGTTTTTAAGCAATAGAGTAATTAATACAAGTCTAGATGTAGCATTCATACTATTTGTGAGGTTAACCGGTTATTACAAATTACTCAAACCCTGAAGGAAGAGCATAAAAACAAAGTCAGTTAACTATCAATTTAAGACACAATATGAAAAAGCCATAGACAGAAACAGCAGTATTTCAAGAGACCCATGATTACCATTATTAGAGAGTGAGCTGAGTTTAATGTCAGATCAATTTTCACAGTAAGATCCCAAAGGTAGAAGAGAATGAATTAATAATCTTGTAGATAACTTATTCAAAAGCCAGGATAACAAAGAAGTGAGGCATTTATTACCTAGGATAGGACCAGCTGGTAAATAAGTTTGAGAAACAGAAACTCAAATTTATCTCAACACTCAGATTTTAAAAGATCTACTTTCCTTTACTGAGAGAGGGCTTATCCCTCTGGCTTAAAACTATAGTGAAGCTTCACTTGAGAGCAAAATCTTAGAAGACAATTTTTGATCCTCCAAAAACTTGTTTTAAGGTCCCTTCATTGATTTCAGTCAATAGTAATTAATGACAGAGTCTAGTAAAAAAGAAATCCGGCCCTTTTATGGGAGAAAATATCAAATAACTGTGGGCTCTAGTTAATCTTTCCTAGCAGAATCTAGAATAATTTGCTTATAGCTACCTTTTTTAAAATTGATTTTATTGATACACTTTATATAGACATTATGATCACATTCGTCATTGAGAAGATGTAGCTGTACGTGACACATCTTAATTTTCATTTTTCTCTTTTCCCTGCCCTCCTAACACTCTCCAAGAATTAATTGAAGCTAGGGATACAGAATTATTATTGGCTTTGATGAAGAAGTTCCACATAGCGTAATTGTATATATTATTCACATTTCATTCAATTTATGTGCTTAAAATTTATGTCGCATTATATGTTTAATATGTTCCAAAAAATCCAACAGTCTTGCAAATATACTTACAGCTCAATACATATCTTGGAATATAGTAAATGCAGTATTGCAGTTCTAGCTGGTATTGACCTGAGAATTTGTTGGAAAAGGAGTAAGATTTAGCAAGCTCATATGTTTCAGCTGGTTAATCTAAAGCACTGAAAATATTGAATATTGAATTATGAATAAAATGGCAATGAATGACTTTTTTTAACAAGAAAGTACCAAAAAAAACAAAAAAACAAAATCCTACTCCCAAATAAACAAAAATATTAAAATAATCTGACGTGATCTCAGTCTAGCTCAAATATGGATATATTTTTGTATATTTCAGATGAGTAGTTTTCTCTTGATTATAGATGATACCCCACAATGAGTAGCATAAAAATCACAGAAATTTATTTTCTTACACTTGTTCAAGTACTTGGGATCTGAAATCTGGATGTCAGCAGGCTAATGGTCCCTCTGAAACTTGTAAGGAAAAATGAACCTTTCCTCACCTTTTTATAGCTGCTGGTAGTTGCTAGAGACTTGACATTTCTCAGCTTGTAACTGCAGCAGTTCCGTTTCTGGCTGTGTCACATAGTATTTTCCAGTTTGGTGCTGTCTTCTTGCCATCTCCTTTCCTTCTTCCTCTCAGTCATATGGAAGCAGAAGCCAAGCTGATGATCTATCTCATCCTAGCTTTATTTTGTATGCAGAGAACCTGCTCCTTATTAAGGTCACATTGTGGTGTATGATGTTAAGGATATCAATACTTTGGGAAGGGTTCTTCAGTTCACTTCATCATAGATTTTTGGTGTTCATTCATGTTTTTATCTATCTTTTAGATAGATAATGATCTTCATATAACATTAGATTATCCTCTGGAATGATTCATTCATGTTTACATTACTAGTCTCTGGCATAGTGAAAACACAAAAAAATCACCAAGTTATAAAAATGTGGAAAAGAAACTGGAAAATACTGTGCCATTGAAATAGGATGACTTTTAACTCATCTATTATTAGTGTTCTTACATTTTATATTTCACAAATGTGATTAGCGCACACATAGTGTTTAGCTACATCGGTCCCTAGAGTACAAAATTCATAGTGTAAATAATACAACTAGGATGATCATAATTCCATTCTGATTTATTCTTCAGTACTTCTACTACTAACACCAGATCATTCCTACCTGAGTTACTTATGCTGAGTTTTCCTTCTTTTGATAAGAGATAACAGGAGATAAAACTAGAACTTAAAGAAAAAGGAATTATGTTTCCATATAATTAATACAAAGTATTATAAACAGGATTGCTTTGAAGAAATAACTTTTGCTAAAATACATTTTCTGGTCACTATGCTATTATAACACACTAAGATAAATACACCTTTTGAATACAGTCTGTAGTAAGTAAAGCACAGAGCACTAAAGGATTTCAAAAAAAAAAACTTTTTCAAAGGGAAGAATCTAACGTAGTATTGGATCAATTAATGCGAAAAACGAGGGAATAGTGCAGCATTTCAGAACAAACTCACAAAGGCGACAGAGTTACTTATGCAGACAGAGAATAATGCACGGAAACACAGCCCCAATGAGGGTGATAAAGCGGCGACGATCCTGAGCGCGGGAACTTGACAATAATGGCAACAGCTACGCTGAAAGTTCCTTGAAGCTTTGCCAGCTACTGGATGATAGCTGAGTTTTGAGAAATAATTCAGAGCAGGGCTTTCCTATAAGTCCTTATAATAAGGCCACAGTCGAAAAATAAGGCCACAAGCACAACAGCAACAGGAAGGGCAGAAAGATGACTGGTAAAGTTTAGAGCTATTTCCGCAGTGGATTATAGGGTGTTTCCTAGGAAATTCAGCATTTAATGCTAAAAACAAAACTCCAGTGCTGAGTTTAGCATGACATACTCAAAGTCAATTGAAAAGTATATGAGGAAGATGATAAATAGCAGTATTTATTCTTTTTGAAAGATTAAAGTCTTGCTTAGATTTTTCCAAAATCTACCAGCATATGGATTTATATTTGCTGGTTCTTCTCCCTTCTTTATTACCTCACAGCCTCAGATCATAGGATTTCCACAAAAGTAAGTGTGAAAATTCCTCAGTATCTCATTTGTTTGAGGAAAGTTTCTTATATTGTATTAGAAGATAATGTAAGGTATTTTAGTATGTTTATCACTGCTTATTCTTGACAGGTAGATCTTCTTTGTCCTGTTAATATTTCTATGATTTTTATCAAATGATCATAAAATATTTATTCTAATTTTGAAGTACTATATAAATTCTGTAGTTATAAATTGTTACGGACAGAAATCTGTATAATCTCTTATTTTGTGTTCTGTGTGTGAGTGACACCAGTTATTTTTGTCCTTATTGAGAAATAAGTTATACTATAAATATAAGAATTACAGAAATAGTAAACTATCTGCTAATTGCTTTTTATATCTTCAAAGTTAGATATTATTTGAGATTTTTCACTACCTTACTTTCTATTATTCCCTCTTTCTTTCCTCCACACCCTTCCCTGCCTTTTTTCTTTTTCTTTTTAACATAATACTATCTCTGTGAGAGGATAAAAATAATTGAAACTTCAAAGATTTTTTCGAGACATAAAATGACAAAGTGATTCTGGAGTTGCAAAGACTTTTATGTTTTGATACAGTAATTTCAGTTCTAGAAAAAAACACCTGTAACAATCTGTGAATCCTGTCAGGAAAAAATATCAAAGACTGCTAGTTTAAACAAGAGAAATTTATTTTCTCATGCCTGGAGAAGTTAAATGTACAAAATAAAGCCATTCTAAGTTCTGATTTCTCCTTCAATACATACATTTTGGGTAAAATCATTTTTTTCTGTAATATTATGAAAATAATCAAAGGACCTGGGTAAATTCTGTCTAAACCAATTTTTTTCATCATTGCTCTTTAAGGTAGAAATTTGAGAACAAACTAAGCTGTAACTAGGAAAAAGTTGAAAAAATTTTATATTCAATGAATTTCTGACATGGTACCACATAAAAAAGTAAAAAAAAATGTCAAAAATGTATCCCTTAAAATTACCATTATTTCCAGTTAGCTATTTATAAATAATCTTCCTCTTTATATTTTTCTAGTTATATTACTTGGTAACATGTAGCATTTTAAAAGGCATTAAAATAAATTTTTACTGTCCTTATATTCATGATACATATTAATATCTAAAAAAGTTGTTGCATTCAAAAAATTACCCATTAGATAATCTCAAAATATTTTGTAGTCATTCAAAGTGGAACTTGTTTAATCACTTTATTAAAGAAGTAATAAAAGAAATTCAATATCAAAATATATTTAAACTTACTAGGAAAATTATTTATATGTCAGGACTAATTATTGAAGATGTGGTCACTGTGAATGTTGTCTTTATCATCACGTCACATTTCTTTGTAAAGATTACTAATGTCAACATGATACTACAAACTTAGAGGGAAGAAGAAGAGAATGATCTGCTAAACAGGGAGGGAGACTGTCCTAACCTCACAAAGTTCTAGAAAACATGTCACAGCCTTTTGGTAAGTCCCAAGAAAAGGAAATAAGAATAGAGTTTCTTAATTCTAGGAAATTGTGGTGTAGAAAAATTAAGTTTCATAGAAATGTATTACATGATTCTAAGTTTATGAAAGAAATAACAATTTAGGCTAGAAGGATGTAAGTGAGTTTTATATAAGAATATCAGGGTTATGATGACCTAAAATGAATCAAAAATGATGCCTTGGTATTAAAATGTCACTAATGCAGAGAAGGATAAAGTTTAGAAAAGAAAATTTGTTGTTGACTTACAGACATTTTTTTTTTTTACTATTGTGTTGTGCTTACTATTGATACTAGAATAAATAAAAGTAATACTTTCCAAACTATGTAGTGGTTTGCAATTCACAAAAATATACTATGGACATAATAGTATATTTTTATAGAAGGAATTTTTGGGGACAATAATTTGTGGATCTCTTTTTTGCTGTAGTAACAGGCTCCTTCTAGTTGTGTTCTTATGAAAATAAAATACCTCATAAACAATAGAGAAAAATCAATATGCTAGATCAATAGAATAGAACTTATAATCAAAGCTCTCTATTGAAAGATATAGGATTCTATAAGTGCTTTCAAAGTTTCTTTTATTATAGTGCTGCTTGATATTACTATTGATTTTCCAAGGAAGAATTTTAAACTTCCAAGTTGCTTGGAGTTATACTGTTCCAATTTTCTTAATCTTATGAAAGAATGTTTTATGTGTTCTTTACCTCAAAATCAAAATTATTACATATTGACTTCTTATTCTATATTTATAGATTATAGAGCTCTGTAGCCTCCTTGATAAAAGAACTTCACATTTTTTTCAAAAGTAAGTATCACAAACAGTAATTTATTCAAGAGTCTTTGCAGATTACTATATTTCTCTGATGATTTTTACTGGCTGAGCACTCAGTAATTTCCATTCTTTGTGAGCATGTTAGGGTAGATAGGAAAAATAATTGAGCTAATAAAGACCACCCAATTATTTGAGGTTTTTTACATTATATTCATTTAGTGAAAGAAACAATTTACCTTTGTTGTTCTCAAGAAGTTATCTAGAAAACAGTTTCGGAACAATTTTTACTTACAATGTAAAATATTCACCTTCTTGTGACTGCATCTTTTATTGTTCACAGCTGTCCTCCAAACTTGTCTATAAGTTTTGACAAGCCATACATAGAACAAGCCAAAATCTGACATTCTTCTAAGTGGCCTGATACATATCTCTTTGCACTATTATTAACATAGACAAGGAACATTTAATTTAAAAAAAGTCTAACTCAGACTCTTGGCTATTGGCCAATATTTAACATTATATTGTCCTGTAAAGCTTAATTTTGACAGCTTTCAGCAACTTAATTATTGATTTAGGGACAGAAGGATTTTTGGAGTTTCCAATTCTGTACCTTTATCATGCAAGAAGAAATAATATGTGGAAGAAGGGAATATGGAAAATGTATAGATATTCAATAAAATATTAGCTTAGAAAGTATTAGCTAAAATTGTAAAGTCTAAGGTATGACTGAAGAAATACTATGAATTAAGAAATCTCCCAATTTTGGGAGCAGGAATAATTTAACTTCTTGGCATATTTTAACTCTGTCATTGTGTAGACCTGCTTATGGAATGTATAACACAAATACATTTACCATTATGAGGCTTAGCATTATATCCTAGTTGTATAATATTGCCTGTCTCCAGGGAAAATTAGGAAAAATTATATGTGTATCAGTAATTTTTTCTCGTTATTATTTATCATTTTATTGCTGCATCTGAAGTTTCTACATAGAAAATCCTAATCCCATTTTGTGAGGAGGAATTCCTTATTTATTAGAACATTCAGTAAAACTATTCTAAAGATGTAATGATATTTCAAAATACATTTAGATATTGTTTAAAGGAAAAATGAAATAATTACCCCAAACCACCAAATGTTATAATTTTCCAACTCAAATATTTTTGAATCTAGCACCCATGGCCTCCTGCAACCCTAACCCGGCGGCCCGGCCCCTTTTCCAATTCTCTGCATGGAAACTGTAAACCATAGAAGAAATAAGCATGGAAACTGGACAGTTCAGATTGCCTAGTGTAGCAGAATTTAGGAGGGGGGAGAAGGACTGGCACCAATGAGCAACATTACTATCTACATCAAGCACTAATGTTTTTATCCCTATGGGATGTAAACTGGGAGAGATAGATTAAAAGAATATATGTTTTTGATTTCTAAATATGTTGCCAAATTACAAAGAGTTTCAGAAATTTACATTTCCCCATCTTCGATTTTTTTTTTTTTTTTGTAATGCAAGTTCATCTTGGGACCTTGTGTTTATGATGTAGATGCTGGAACCACTGCACTATAAGCCTGGACAAAATTTGTAATTTTATAAGTACTGTAAAACTGTTTTCTGTGATCCCTGTCAATGATGGAAACTGCTCTTATTTTGATTTTTGCTAGTTTGGAAAGGTATAAAATATCTCGTGTTTTATTTTGCATTTTTTTGAATGCTAGTAATTCTGAGCTTCTTTTCTTATGCATGTTGATCCCTTAAATATGCTCTTTTTGTGAGGTGGCTTTTGCTACCATTTTCTCATTTTTCAAATGAGTTGTTGAATTTTTCTCTGCTTATAAGACATTTTTGTTTGTTAATGGTTTTAATGATCCATCTATCTTATACACATCTGTTGTTTCTCTATTGACTTTGCTTATTTTATACTTTGCCATATAAATTTTTTTAAAAAAATTGTTATGGGGTAATAAAAAGTATATTTTTGAATCTAAAAGACAGTGTGCTACTTTATAGTGTTCCTTCCCTTTATATCTAAAGCTTGTTTTTCATGCATTTATTAATATGTAGGTGAATACAGTTGGGATATGATATCACAAATTTTTAGCATTTAAAATAAATCTGTAACATAGATTGCTTCTGCATTATACAAACATATCAAATATTTTTTAACAAAGTAATACCAGAAATAACAATAAAGAAACCACTTCTTTTTATTTCTGCTTTTGACAGTTAATTTACCATGTGATATGTCGATGTAGGTCTATATAGATAGTAGGGTTCACTTTCTTTGCTAATTGTCTTCACTCACTGAGTTTGAAATTTAATTGTAACTTCACGCCTTTATTTTTCTTGGAAGTATACTATCATGCATTCCATAAATCTTAATTATATAGCAATTATGCCCTAATGTAACAAATAAAAACAATCTGAAAATGGCTGTTATACAAGACATCTTGGTATAATAGAAAAAGTAGAAAATGTTCTATTCTATGCATGAACAGCCTCCATCAGAGGCCTAATTAAAGTACTAATGATTGTTCAGCAAATAATAACTACTGACAGTTTAATAAAAGTTCCTCACAGGTACCTAAATTATTAAATCATTCATATTACTTGGTTGAACTGCTCTTCAGCAAGGCAGCTGGGTGTTTATTAAAAGAATATCTTTTATAGTTGAAATTCTAGTGACTCCATGATTAATGAGCCTTTTAGAAGTGGACTGTTTAGACTTCACATTAGTAGAGCAGGTACATTATTAAAATTTGATTTCAGGACACCTGAATATTCTCCTATACACTTTAGCAGTAAGTATTGCTGCAGAATTATTTTATTTCCCTCTGAAAATCTGCTCAAACCTAATATTAAAAAGTAATTTCTCCTATAGCAACCATTTACATTCAATCCTCTATTTAGAAAATATTTTCTCATATTTATCCCTCTTAAAAATAATAAAAATTATCTTATTAGAAATTTTCACATCTATGTATAATTCTATTAAATATTTTGTTTTGATAAATAAATATTTAATGAATAAAACAAAATAAATGTATTGTGTTAAGTTTCTTTTATTTTGCTGTGCCACAATTTGAAGAACGCATCTCTCAATTATTTGAAATGTCTCAAATGTTTCATTGAATTCTTAGTAAATTATGTGTCTGAATATTCATATTATTCTAGACACTTATTAATGATAAACACACAGAAGACGTGCGTGCTTAATTATGTTAGCATGCAAAAATCTAATCGTTTAAAATATGTATAGTAGTGAGGAGTACATATAGAAATAGGATTAATATACTTCATATGACTGAATTAGACTGGAAAAATTCAGCCAATATGTGAGGCTGACACTGGAAATGAGAATGGAAGCTTATTTCGGAATAGGAATTGAAATATAAGATAATAAACATGGAACTTGATGAGTAAACCCTAAACCATCTACAATAAGCCTAGAGTAATACAATTCCTGTTGCTGGTAAACAGTAGCTGTGTTAGAAAGAAACAGTCATTCATGCAGGTGAAATGTTAATACGTGGCCATGCTCTATTATGACAAATTATTATTAAAGCTTTCAAGGAAGGGATTTTTAAACATTTTTGTAAAGTAGTACTAGTTCACTAGAAATTCATTCTATAGCTTTTGACTTTTGTGCAAAGAGGTTGGAGGATATATTAAGATGTTCTCTTACAGTAAAAACAAAACTAGATTCTTAGTTGTACCTTAACATGGAATTTAAAAGAGAAAAACATAAAATTCTCTCATTCCCTGACCTTTCTATGAGATTTGTGGGTTGCATACGCCAAGTTTTAGAAGGATAAAGTAATAGCTCATAATGCTAGTGACAGATTTATAGAAAGAAAATACTGTGCCAAGTCAGGCTGGTGTGAGAGGAAGGACAAGTGTCTTCAGTGAAAACAGTTTCAGTGCACTGAAGATATAATTCTATGTACTGGAAATTATGGGGGGAGCTTGTGTGCTAAAAAGAAAAGTCTCTGCCTTCAGACTTCTGATTGTCCTTTGCTTTGCCTTATTTTTGAACTGACTTTGCTCTTTATTAACATACATCTCCTCATTTAGACATTTTGCCTTTCTCTAGTCATTTTCATAAAATGTAAAAGAAATCTCTATTCTTTAGAATTTACAACAAAAATTAGACATATTGCTTTTCTCTAAGTATATTATGGGATCATCACCTAAGATTTTAGTGTTTAATTTCTTCTACATTATTGACACTCTATCATTTTCTGAGCATGTTTCTCTTTTTCTAAGTGAAAATACACTTTAACTAGATTGTCAACCATGCAGGTTTGAAGATGAGGTCTTTTTCTTCCAACTAAATGCTAATTTAATGAGACTGGTATTCAAAAGCTCTAAGCCCCATTTATTTCTCCAAGTGAATTCAATAACAAACTCAAGAGGAGCTTGGTTTGAGTACAAATGTGCAACAAAAGAACAGAATTTTAATCCTGACAGAAGGTGATTTTATAGCTTAAGGCATTCCTTCCAATGTTTTTCTCCGGAGTCCTGTTATACGAACTTGCTCAAGTTCACCATTTTTGGAACGTTTGTTGTTTTGCTTCTGAGAAGCACTGATTCCACCCATAAGAAACACCTGCCGGGAACAAACAATTCACTCTAGATTTTAACATCATCTTCAGCCTCTTTTGTGAGACATATCATAGTTTTTCCTTTTTGCTAGCGTTCTCTCAAAAAGCTCTCAAAGAAGCTGTGGTGGGAGGAGAAGATAATTCAGTTCCTTTCCCCAAACCTTTTTTATTTTGTGAGATATATATGTATGTGTATAAAACAAAGGCATTTCTTTGTTTAAACTTACCTATCGTGTCTCTAAATTCTTAAGAACAGCATTCTATAATGTTAAAAAATCTCCCCTGTTAAAATTAGAGAT
>PVIR01000156.1:19893-83965 GCA_004026965.1 Petromus typicus
GTAACCACATAACAATACTGGGTGTGGAGACCCACACCCAGCAGCAACCAGTACCACATACCACAGTGCCGGGCGTGGTGGCTCACGCCTGTAATCCCAGCACTCGGGAGGCAGAGGCAGGAGGATTGTGATGTGAGTTTGAGGCTGAGCTGAGGGCCAGCCTGAACTACAAAGCGAGACCCTGTCTCAAAAAAACCTAAAAAAAAAAAAAAAAAATTAGAGATATTTGGAAGCAGCTATTAGGAAATTTTATAGAATTAAGGAAATGTAATTCTTGGAACAAGAGTTTGAATGATGACTGAAAGTAACATTATTTTGATATGACAATGAGGTATTTTTAAAATATTGAACAAAAAAGAACATTAATTTTATAATTCTATATTTCACAGATCTAGAAGTTCTTTTATAACCATTCCATCATTAGATTGTGATTGAGAAGTTAAGATAAGTGTTTTGACTTAGTGATGATCCTATACATATTTAATGATTCAATAATTAGTGAAATAAGATTTTGATTCAGATAAATATTTTATGTGAAAATGCTATGTAATTACTAGTATTAACAGAAATGAGGGATTTATAAAATGTATGATAATGTTACATAACTGTGAATTCTGATACATAATGAAAAGCAAATGATGCAAGAGTTGATGCTACTTTTATCCATATTAATTGCCAGGAACTATTTTAAACTATATATTTTTACTCAAAAACACTTAGTTGAAATGATCCACACTTTATAGGCAAAAAACTGAGTCAGCAGGATATCCAGGCATTTCGAGCTGAGAGAACATTGTTTACTATTTGTATGTTTGTTAATTTGCCTTGGTGGTAGTGGGGATTGAACCCAGAGCCTCCAACTAACCTATATAGTAAAATCTTTCTTTTATTTTACTGCAATTTGTATTCTTTTGAATGCTAAGTTTCTCAGGCTGGGTTAAAACTTATCACCTTTCCACACCCCTGCCTCACCTTCCTACAGTGATGAGGGGGCAGAGAATCTTAAGACTTCCAGTTCAGCTCTGTGTTTAGGGGTTTAAATCACAATGCTATTTAATGCATGAAAATCATGAGACAAGAAATGATGATTCAGGAGGAGGAGAAAATGATGGAACGAGTGTTACTGAGGCTAAGGAAATGTGTTAGAAACTCAATCCTATTTATGCTATTTACTTTCCTGTCACTGAGACACAATACTCAACAACCACAACTGAAAAAGAGAAGTTTGATTTGACTCAAGGTTTCAGGGGATTTGATTCATTGCTTTTGGCTTCAACGAGAAACTCCATGGTGGGAAAACATGGCAAAACATGGCTGCATTTTTCATGGTACCCAGAAGCATGACAAATAGCAGAAGCGTGCCAGAGACGAAGGGACAGGGACCACATATACTACCCAGGTGACATTGCGAAGACCTACACAGATACACACAGAAGTGTGTTTCTTAATGAAATGCATGAATTTGCAATGTGTTCATTTTACTTCCATTTAATATGCTAATTTATTCAATCTTCTGTACATTTCTTGTTTTACATGAATCTTTCTTACAATACTTAATACTTTGCAAAAGATCTCAGTAGAGTTTGTAGGATTTGAGTAAGATTATTGTAAATCATGACTGTGTTCTCAGTAACACCAATTTAGGCTTTTATATTACTCTCCTACATATTTTCTGACTATTTTAAAAATGTTTTGCTAAGACTTACTAGACACACAACGGGAAAAAATATATTTTAGATCATAGAGTTATTCTGCTTAAAATGATTTCAAAGTCAAATATTCAATAGCCTCATTTTACAGTTGAGAAAATTCATGTCCAGAGAGGTGAAGAGATTTGGTAGAGATTACACAGCTGGTCAGCAAGTTTTCCAACTGAGTGGTTTAATTTTTAAAATATAACAGAAGCTTAGCACAAATTTATTCCAAGTAGAGTACAATTTTGCGAGACCATTCATCTTGGAAAACATCCAGTGGCTCTGTTTACAGAAACTGTCAGAGGAAAGATATTTTAATGTAATTTTATTTTGTATATGACAGTGTACACCATGAATACAGGAGCCTTTGCTGAATAAAAAAAACATACTTCATGTAGAAGCTTATCAGAGAAAAACACAATTTATAATTATATCTTCCCCATCTATCCTACAAACACTTTACTTTTTAATTTTATAAAACTAGGATAATATATAAATTATCTGTAAGATCTGATTTCTGTATTTTAATTGAATACTGATATATATTATATATGTATTTATGCATATATTATTTTACAAAGATTAAAATGAAAGCATTATAATCTAGATATTAAAGAAGATCATTGTGAGTGGGAAGGTGGGGAAGTAAAGAGTGTGAGAGAAGAAAGCAAGATGTGTTATGTACCTGCCAATTTCACATAAGGAATGTCAGTATGAAGTACTCCAAATATACTAAAATTTTAAAATAGTTTTAGAAAAAAAGTCTAGAATTTTTCTTAAAAAGCAAACAAATCTGGTGTTACAAGCTTCCTTATCTGGAGAATATAAATACTTTGACTCCTAGAAATGCAGCTGAGAATTTAACATTTTCCTCTGGGATGAATTTTGGCTACAGGCTTTTGTTATAGCCATTTTATAAATTAGAGTGGTCTAATGTCTTAGAAGAGGGCAGACTTAATAGAAAATAAACTCATTCAATTTCCACTTTTACAGACTGGTCTTACCTTTTGTTTCTGGCAAGTAAACAAAACCAAGAAACCTGAAGAACTAGCTCTTGGATACAGGCCTGATCAGACCCTTCCTAGAGCAATTTGGGCTGTCAAAGACTTGGAAAAACTAAAATGTTATCCTGTGAGGGACTATAAAATAAAACAATACTTCTCCATGGGATTTGGAAAATATATCAGCAAATTAAGTGCTTTCCTTTGGGTTGAGAATCCATTTATTCTCCACATGTGCACACATGCAAATACCTAGATAGTGACAGAAACTGGGAATAAAGTTAAAATTCAAAAACAAATATCCACCTACAGATTATAAATTCCTTTACAATAGTAACTCAAGTCAAATCTGTCCTGCTACTTCTAACAAGGGTAAAATGTATTTTCTTTTCTTTTTAACCACTCTGTAGAGCTCGTATACAAAGATTTTCCAAATCAAGTATGGTTTGAGATTCTCTTCTTCCTGATACTAGTTTTTCCATGATGATTTTACTTACTTTAATGCATTATTTGGTTTCTTCAATATAAATCCTTTCTAAATGCATTCAACAAAATGTATAGAAAGCAGTGCAACTCAAATATATTTCTTCAATGGTCTATGTTGTTGTTTCTCTTAATATGTCATAAAAACTAACAGTTTCCTTCTTACATTAGCCAAGCTCATGTATGAATTTAGAAAATAGCCTGACAACTTTAGGAATTCTTATAAACTTTATTTTGCAAACTCAGCCTTGACAGTTTTCTTTAAATTAGATTAGAGTCTTTTCATTAAATTATCTTATCTCATATGGACAAGTTACACCAAAGGCCTATTAAAATTACAAGTGCAAATGAAACTATATATCATCAGCTATAAAGGGAAAAAGAAAAATTAAAAATGTTTTAATAATGTGGATAGTTCTACTCTTCCAATCAAAGTATCTATACCCTAGAGTAAAATATTAATTTTTAAAACCAGCAAAACTTTTAATCATGAGCCAAATACTTTTTATGCTGATATTTGAAGAAAGATTAAAAATTGCAGATGCTGTGGAAAGAAATAATCACTAATGGTATAAGATTTACTGGAAGACAGTTTCGTATATGAGTCTATAGATTAATTAATTTTTGCTGAAGAGTAATTTTAATACATACAATTATTCTATTTTCAAAATAGATTAGAATTTGACCCCACAGAAGATGTAAGGCTAAACTTAAATTAACACTTAAACCACTTAGAGAATTTTTAACTAAATCTTAATATCCTGTGGTTTCCATATATTCATCTCCAGACCCTACAAATTACTCAGTCTCCATTGACTACTATCTTACCCACTGGCAAATGAACATCTAAAAGTACACATCAGACTAAGGTGTGAAGTAAAACTTTTCTTTTTGTTTTAACTGCATTGTCTCATGTCTTATGTCTTACTTTTACATTGTTCATTTACAACCTGGAATGAGTTTGCCACCCTAAAGGCATTTGATAACATCTGGTGATACTCTGGTTGTCAGAATAGGCTGAGTGTGAAGAAGAAAGAATATAAATAAAATGTATTGCACACACAAAACCCTCCCAAAGGTGAAACTGAGAAGAAAGATAGGGCAAGAAGGAGATGATTGAAAATTATTGAAGCACCTTACCTTCGTGTATGAGTATGATTGAAAAATATGGTAAGTAATATATTTCCATTAATTACTCCTTGTTATGCTCACCTGTGCTTCAAACACAAATATACCACAGTGCTTTCCATTATGAAAAGCAGTTTTTAGCATATAAGATGGAAATAAAACATGAAATTTTATAAAGTATCTGGAAAGATTAAATTAGATTATGGTTAAAAAAAAGTGTTCAACATATATAAAGAAACCATTCTCCACAGGCAGAGGATCATTAATATTACTATCAATTTCATCAGAATCATTGTAGTAATTAAAATACTTGCTCGTAGACACAATTTTTAAATTCAAATCTTTATTGTTACATTATATATATACATCATGATCGCACTCAACAGTGAGAATTTGTACGAATATATGACATTGCTTATATTCATTTTCCCATTACCCTACCCACTCTACAACCCCTTACCCCCTATATAAGTAAGATTTGTTTCCTTTTCTTATTTCCATCACATTATTTTTCCTCTCGTTATTTACCCACACAGTACATTTTCTTTTGTATATAATAAATATGAGATTATTTAATCAATGAGAATTCATCTTGTTACAATGTTTTCTGCATTCTGTTTATTCCATCATGTTATATATTTTAAAATCTTTACATGGCACATTATAATTTTGTAATAATAACAGAAACAGATAAAACTGGCTCTTATTTAGAACCATTAGAAAACTGCAGAAGCCTTTAATTTAAATTTAAGCACTTTATATAAAATTTGAATTGTGCACAAATATCTTTCACAAAGTACTGTTGAATATCTAGACCAAGAGGATGTTTCTCTCTCAGGTAGAATATTTAATCTGAAAGTCCTTTGGAAATTCCTGATGCTAAAAGGCCAATGAAGTTCTTCAAAAGAAATATTTAAGGTCAAACAAGTTTTCAGATTTAATTTAAACAATATGTTTATCATACTTTGTGTGAATCTAAGATTGCTTGCTTCTATTTAACATTTAAAAACTAGCTCTTGCTGGAAAAATTTCCACCACTCATGTTCAATTACTCCTCATTACCTAGTTTTATTTTTTTTTTAAATCTTGCTATATTTTTCTCCAGTTTCACTTTTGGTTTACAATTTATCCTAATACCACATATGTCTTAATATGGATTGATCATTCAGAAGCAACACTAATAGTCATTAAAACTTTGGGGTTATTATCTGTCCTTGAACACAACTATCAACAGGGTATATTGAGCCTTATGGCTAGGTTTTGAACATTAAATTAATTAGTAGGATATCCTTGCTTTCTTTTAAATGACACTGAAAATGTGTAACCTACCAATCAAATAACTACTTCAGCATTCCATGCACACATTATGAAAAGTAAACAGATAACGTGCCATGTAAAGAGTATATAAAGGTATATATATATATGTTATATAAAGGTATATAACATGATGGAGCAAAACATTTTCATTTGTGTACAGATTATAATGTTTATATTTATATTTATTATTTATATTTATAATGTTTATAATATTTATATTTATAATGTTTATATTTATTATATTTATGTTTAGATTATAATGTTTATATTATATTTATATTTAATGTTTATTAGATGTTGTCCAAGAGCAAAATTATCATTTTGCCCACAGTGTAAATGGAAAAAATCATAATTTGTTCATGTAGCTTAAGTAAACCTTGATATATACATAAGTATATACTAGATTTTAAAATTTATAAAGTAAATTAGAATTAAAAGGGGATGGCAATAGTATTGAAATTCAAGCTATTTAAATTCAATTCAATGAACTTTATCAAACAATTGTTACAAGTGGCAAAAGACTATTCCTGAACCCCTTAAGAATAGATTTTAAAAAATACACAGATTGAAGGCTGAAAAGTCCCTTTGGGTAATCCTGGTAGTAGAAGAGATTTTAATCTTCTCATTTCAAAACAAATACAATCAAGAGATAATGATGGCAAAAAGTACTATACACTCTCACTTCATGAAACCCATATTCTCATACTGCTGTATTGACAGACTTGCTTGGCACAGAGCTCAAGAACCAGATAGCGTCTTCCTGCCTATGAATGTACACATCCTGGAACTATTTAGCATCAGAACTGATGCCCTAGAAGTTAACATCAGCCCAGATAAAATATGAATGTGTTATGCCATTCTCTGCTTCTGGAAATACAGCTATCTCAGGGACAGACATTTCTCCAGTCCTTGCCCTGGTTCTAACTTATTCTAATGCATAGGAGTTTATCAAGAGGCCTCACAGTATAAACACGACATGTATAAACATGGCTTTAGTATCTAATTAGTCACTCCTTCAATATAAAATATTTCCCACACAGGCAAAGGAATCATAATGCAAAGTACAATGTGAAATAGCTTTTAAAAAATTAACTATATTCATATATAACTATATTCATATATTCACTTATATGTTATTTATTAATGTATTGATTCTGGGGTTACTGCTCTCAAAGATCATTTTAAATGTCACTTAGTTACAACAGATTTCTCACCTGCAAGGAAAATTTGCTTTGACATTATTAATATATTTATTTTGAATTAATAAACTTGTTTAGCATAGAAATGATGCATTTTAAATGGGTTGTTCTGGATAACAGACTTCTTTATCTACCTATGTTTTTTATTACCTGATTTATTTAGTTATGTTTGATTCAGTTGCCCAGTAATATTTATGCCATCTGTGGGAAGCTTCAACAATGTGCACGTGGGTAAAGAAGTGTAAGATGGAGGCTACCGAGCAAGAAACATCAACTTATTATATGCTTCCAAGGATGTGAAAGACTATGCTACATAAAAAATATTGAAATAAATAAATCTTTCATAACCAAGAGAAGTAGCGAGTTTTATTTCACCAAAAATGGCATTACCGTAACTGTGCAGAAATATGAAATATCCTCTTATTTCATTTCTGAAATTGATTTTTGTGTGTTTTTTCTTATATTTCATATTTCTAGATTAAATGAATTATGTCAGTCACAGTGAAATTAAACTAAAATTAATGAGATGTCCTTTCTTTGAAGTTGAAACTGTTCCTGTCTGTATTGAATTACACACAGTGTTTGTGTTATTTTGTTTGCAGTATTAAAATGTTAGCTGTGTTTGTCTCTCCATTGTCCTTGTGATTCCTAATGGAGCCTCATTTCTTTTAGCTTCTGTAATCTAAAAAAAAATCATTCAAATATATTAGATAAATTTATTTATTTAATCATTAATGAAAACTAATATGCAAATAATAGGTATTTCTCCAAATGTCTTTCACAAAGAAAACTTAATTCCATTAAAAGAATTTGAGGCAATAGTTTGCTGTTTCAAAAACAAAATATTTATTTTTATTTTTGTTAAAATGCAATTTTATGTGATATTTTAATTATAGTACATTTATAGCCTGAATTAAAATTTTAATTATAATTTTAATGAAATCAAATAATTTAAGAAAAATGTTATTGAAATAAATATCAGACTTCGGGAAAAATGGCAGAGTGGAGAACAGCAAAGAAATAATTTCAATTTAACATTCCAAAACCAGAATAGAACAGCTTGAGAAAAAAAAAAAAAAAAAAGGAATAAAGTGGGCCCCCAAGACCTGGGAAGGATCTGTGACAAGATAGGAAGAGATCAGAAAAACAAAACAAAAACTTTAATGAGAAGAAGCGAATTCTTCCCAAACTGGGACTGTCGGGGGGTGAGGGTTGCCAAACGTGTTCTGGTGAAGTCTGATGGCCCACAGGCCCCCACAGAGAAATGGTCTAGTGGAGCAGAGCAGCAGCCACACCGGACGGCAGCAGCTGCTGTTTTCAGTATGTGTATGTGTACGTATGTGTATATATATATATATATATACACACACACACACATATATATATATATACACACACACACACACACACATATATATATATATACACACACACATATGGGACTGAGGGTCTGCACCAGTGGCCAGGGCTGCACTGAAATGCAGTTAAGTTCCAAGTCTGCCCTGACAAGCACACCAGCCCCAGTATCGCCACACGGTATCCCTGCCATTCCAGCTTCTTGTCCTCTGAATCGCCAGGTCGTATCCCAAGTTCCAGCTCCTTGTCCACCATCCTGAAAAAGGGCCCAGGGGGAGAGTGAAGAAAACCTGGGGATTACAACCTTCGATGAGTTTGTGGGGCTAGTAACACCTTCGGGACCCTGGACTCACTAGGGAAGAGCAGTAGTAATTTCAACCTTGCATGAGTTCATTGAGCTAAACTCAGGAACCCAGACTAAGCCTCAGGGGACTATGGCTATCTCCTTGTGAGTAGTTGTCTATGATTTGCATGCTACTGTCCATATTGTCTATATCTGCGGGAAACAGCAGATCTATGTTTTCAAGGGCCTTTTGATATTGCTTATTTTTTATTTTTGTTTTTTGTTATTATAACTATTGTTTTCTTTTCTATTTTTCCTTCTTTTTTATGTTCTTCCCTTTTATTCTTCATTTACTTATTTTCCTTTTGCACAGTCTGTCAAATTTCAGATATTTTCTTCTTTCAACTGCTCTTGTTTTTACAGGTGAGAGAAAATAGTCTCCTGACTGCCTGTTGCAGCTCAGAATCCCTATTCTTCTCTTGTTCCTTCAGCGTCTGTTTTTCTCCAATCAGTATCACTTCCTTGAAACTTCTGTGTTTTGATCTTCCTTATTCTCTTTCTTCTGTACTATTGTAGGAGAATGAAAACAGCTCCTACTTGTCCAGTGTTATTAGTCTGTTCTATTTTGAATTTATCCCCTCTGTCTTTTGTTCTGTAGGTTCTATCTAGATTCTATCACTTTCCCAGGGATTGTGATCATCATACACCTTTTAACCCTATTTCAATGCCTCCCTTTCCTACTGTTTCCTTACCCACCAACTTACTGGTGACCCTTTATTCCCAAAAGGTGATATTGTTATGTTGAAGGGCCCATATATCATAAACATATTTGTGGTTAGTTCTAACTTTTGGCATATGGTCACAGATCTAACTCATGTGATTAAAGGTATCAAAATAGAAACTGTCATAGTTTGTGATTTCCTGTGTTGTGTTTGATGCTATTGATTCTGATTGCATCATTTCATCAAAGGTGATTTGATTGCTCCGGGTAATTACCTTTCATGATTTGCAAGAATTGAGATTGCTTAAGGAGAATTACAAAGCCAATGAGGACAATTCAGGAAGAAACTATCTGCTAAAGGTTCCAATATTAGGAAGAGAGACTTGTAAGATACATTGCCCAGACAGCAGGCCAGGAATTAAACCAAAACCATCAAACTATTTCAAACAAATAGAAATGAGAAAAAATTTAAAACCCAGATTCAAATACCACCACCACCGGGAAATCCCAAGAAAAGGGAGATAGAACCAACTGAAGCCCACTCATCAGCATTCCCTGAGTCAGCAGCAAGAGAGGATATAGTAAAAATGGAATCAGAAATAATTTCTTAGATTAAAAACAGAAATATTGTCCAGAGTGAAAGATACATTTAATAACCCTTGATATTCTACTCATTATTTTAGTATTTTTCCATCTTTGTCAAATTTGGATTGTTTGAACATTATATTATCAGTTTTTCTTAACTCCTTTAATATGATCTTAATCCCATGCAATATATTTTAATAAAAGCCCCAAATCTTTCATTTCTAACAGTTTGACTTTAGTTGATTTTATCTTTCCTTTCTTATCATGCATGTGCTCTTCTAGATGTCTTGAACCCTTGAAAATATTCTTTAAAAGGTTTTCATGTCCTTTGTCTTCTAATTTTATCATTTGTGTCTTTTTGCCATTGTGATTGATTTTTTTCCTTCTTTTGGGCCCTAGTTTTCTGCTTCTTGCAAGCCTGGCAATGTTAAAATCATGAGTGTGTAGAGTTTAAAATTTGTGGATTATTTTTCTTTTTGAATTATCTTGATTTGCTTTTGGCTTTGCTCCAGACAGCAAACAACTTGTTTGGAATTAGTCTGATCCCTTTTTGTAAAAAATTAACTTCTAACATGATTAGCATGTGGCTTCAAAAGCAGCTAATCTATGGTTAATTAGCTCCCTTTCCTAAGGACTTTATGAGTTTGTATATGTTTCACAGTTTACTTCTCAACATATTTCCACAAATTAGTAGGCTTATCAGAATAAGAATTTATTATCTTAGAATTATGAAAACTATAAATAAAACATAAGGTGTTAACATGGCACTGTTTTCTGTACTAGCTTCTAGTGATTGCTGTGAGCCCAGTCCTTTTCATTCTTTGATTTGCAGTTGCATAATTCCAATCTCACCCTTAGTCATCGCATGGTTGATTTTCTCCTGTGTGTTTATGTCTTTATACGACTTTCTCTTCTGTATGAGTCTGGTTTTTGTCCCTTTTTTTTTCCAGTACCAAAGATTGAACTCATCCTCTTGTGTTCAAAGCAGGCATTATATCATCTGAGCTAACTCCCTGGTCCCTTCTGTTGATTATGTAAGAATACTACATCAGGTTGGCTGGAGGGCACTCTAAATTCCAGTAGAGTTTCTTTTTAACTTATAGCTCAAATATATCTACAAGGTACTGACATTCCAAAATTGTCACATTGACATGTACAGCTGTTAGGGCCTGTATGTTTTTGAAGGACATAATTCATTTCATGATTTGGCTGTTTCATTAGAATATGAAGGTTTTGCAATATCAGTTGTAAGATATGAGCAGATTTGGGGCATCCATGAGATATCAATATTATTCCAACTATTGCTTTCTGAAGTTCTTTGCCCAACACTAACAATTATCTCAAAAACTAGCATAAGCCAATACCAACTTATCTAACAAGGCCCCTCTACAAATCACTGAAGTTTTCTCTGCACAGCTCTTCCTTTTTGTACAGTTGTAAAAAAATTCTAGTTGTTTTGGATTCTAAAATTCTAACCCCTGCTGCCATAAATCAAAGAGAATGTGAACTTCTATCAACATTCTCATTTTAGGAGAGTCTGCCTAGAAAAGTTTTCTCAATTAAATAGGACTTGAAGTGAACATTTGTAGATGTCAGTTATCATATTTCAATTTGATGAGGAATCATTTTCTTTTTTTAAAATTTAAAACTTTATTGGTATATTAAGAATACACAATATCATTGCATTCAACATTGAGAGATTGTACCAGAGTATGACACGACTTGATTCTCATTTTTTCCCCTTTCCACTCGCCCTGCAACCCCCACCCCCAATATACATAGTCTTTCTTTTCTTTTTTTCTTTATTACTGTCACATTATTTTTCCCTTTGTTATTTACCCCTACACTCTTTTCCTTGTAAATATTTTCTATTTCACAATATGAACTATATATACTACAAGTCATTTACAACTTCATTTTCTTATACCAGGGAAAAGATATGATATTTACACATCTTTGATCTATTTATTTCACTTATGAGGATGTCCTCAAGGTACATTCATTTGAGTATGAATGACTCAATCTTATAATTTTTAATGGCACAGTAATACTCCATTTTATAGAAGAATCATTTCTTCTTTATTCACTCTCTAGTTGATGGACATTTGGGTTGTTTCCAAGATTAAGTAATCATAAATTGAGCTCCCACAAACATGGGTGCACAAATGTCAGTGTGATATTAATCTTTTAATTCTTTGTGTATATACCTCGCAGATGATGCCCAGGTCAAATTGGACCTCCAACCCTAACTTCTTGAAGAAACTCCACACTTATCTTCAGAGGCTGTACGAGTTTACATTCCCACCAACAGTGGAGAAGGGTTCCTTTTTCTCCAAAGCCTGGCCAAAATTTGTTGCTAGCTAATTCTTAAATAGTAGCCATTCTTTGTGAAGTGAGATGAAATCTCAGTGTTGTTTTCATCTGCATCTCTTGAATGACCAATGAGGTTGAGTATTTCTTCATATACTTCTTAGCTGCTTTCCTTCTTCCTCTGAAAAATATCTGTTCATTTCAATGCCCATTTTTGAGTTGGGTCTTTAAATTTGGGTAGGCTGATTTTTTTTTTTAAACCTCTTTATATATTCTAGATAGTAGCCCTTTGTCTGAGGAACAACTGGTAAAGATTCTTTCCCACACTGTTGGTTGCCTTTTCACTCTTTTGGTGATTTCCTTTGATGTGCAGAAGCCTTTTAATAGAATGAGATCCCATTTGTTGATTTCTTCTGCCAATTCTTGTGTTAAAGAGGTTTTGTTCAAGAAGTCTTTCCCTAAGCCAGTGTCTTTAAGAGTTTTACCTAACCTGTTATGCAGCAGGTTTAGAGTGTCTGCTTTAATATTTAGGTCTCTTATCCACTTTGATTTTAGCTTGGTACACGGTAGGAGAGATAGGACTAGCTTTAGTCTTTGGTGGGTTAAAGTCGTTTTTCCAGCCCATTTGTTAAAGAGGCTGTCTTTTCTCCATTGAAAGTTTTTGGCTCCTTTGTCAAAGATGAGGTGACTCAGTGGATCTGGAATAGTTACTGGATCTTCTAATCTACTCCATTGATTCTCAGGTCTGTTACTTTCCAGTACCATGCAGTTTTTATCACAGTGGCTTTGTAGTATAGTTTCAGGTTCAGGATTGTAATACCCCCCATCATGGGGGACCACTTTCATTTTTTTATAATTAACAATTTCACAAAACTCTGCATTACTTTGGAAGTGACTTATCATTCCTGGGATTATTCATGAATCATAGTGTAAATTTTTAAATACTGTATAATTTTAACTGAATTTATACATATTTTTAAGTCATTTCAAATGATCATAAGTCAGTGTGTTCTATGTCTTGTGATGTGATTTTCTTTTATACTACCTGTAATTATATTTTTATAAAATATTTCATCTTAGGCAAATAAATCCCTGTTCCATGGGATTCATACTACCATTGGGTGAAATGTATTTTAATAATTTGTGAAAGTGTTGGAGTGCAGTACTGATAAAAGGTGACATTTACTAACCAAGCTGGACTGATTTCTTGATTCTAGGCTTATATCAAACATAATAAAATTGATTAAGTAGAAAGTGCCATAGCCATAAACGTTAAAATGCAGATACAGCCCTTATCATTAGGAGATAAAGTAGTAAATTTTCTATCCTTTGAGAATATAACCATAACACTGGCAGGTGAACTCAATAGTGTAACTGTCATGTTGAATGGACGAACACTCTAAAACTAGTTGTATTGAGATAAATCAGTGATGCTAAAATGACTAATATCAATATATACTGAAACTGCCATCATCTACTGCATGAATATGTTTGTATTTCTAACCCCAGAAAAAATGTTTGGCAGTAAGTTGAGCTTTTACTGAAATATTTTCTTTTATGATTGTTAAGTAGATAGGCTTCCCCTGCAGGTTGGTCATGTCATGAATTAATATACTATGATGTCTTCAGGGTGCAGCTACTAATTTTTCTACAAACACAATAAGCATACCCAGGATGTCTTTAATCATTCCAAAGTGTTCTCTGGCTCACTTGACTAACTTACCAAAAGCGATACTCTTTTGAATGTTTTCTGCTTTTGTCTCTTGATTGCATTTTGATGGCTTTGATGATCAGAGTAGAGAAAAAAGATCACTCTGGACTCTATCTGGATAGTTCTGGTCTGAAAGGTCAGTTTCAACACTGTGCTCAGACTCTTCAGTTAGGGGTGGCCTTGACACTTTCATGGTTTAGCCATTGTAAGGACAGTTAGCCCGCTCAGGGATCACAGTAGATATGCCACTCATCTGACCACCCGTGCAGTCCAGGTATACAACTTTGAAAATACTGGAATAGAAACTCGATGATAGGTTTTATGACTGGTATTGGATGAAAATGGATTTATGGGACCAAAGACAGTTTCACTTTGGCATCTTCAAAACTGAAAGACTTAATATCTGGTTAGTACTTTTTAAAAAATGCTTTGACCTTGTAAGATAACATCCACTATGAAAAATGCATAGTGAATAATTATTTATTAAATAAAATAAATGTTTAATAGGAGACTGACTAAATTTTACTTCACATAACATGGTAATAAATTTGAGTATTTTATTTTCCATATTTTTAAATTAAACAAAAGTTGCACTTTACTACCAGAACAATTGAATAATATATGATGTGTTAAAACAAAAGAAAACTAATGTAATGTTATAAATTGTGTGTTTTCTCATAAAAATGTCGTGATTTCTAGCATCACATTGTTCAGTAATTTTCACATCACTCTTAAAGATATCACTTACTTTGTCAGTGTTACAATAGAGTGCTACAAATAGTCATAAATATACCAATAAATATGTCCAGGTATTGCCATTATTGCCTTCTAAAAAGCAATAAACTTTTTGGAAGACAAAACGTTGAAGGGATTTTCTATAACAAAAAGTATCATTTTCCTGTGCGTCACTATGTAAAAAATATAAATGAAACAATCTATCTTATATAAATAAGACATAAAAGAAAAAATAATGAGATTTCAATTATCATATCATTATACAGTTAAGCTATATCATTCTTACAGTTTCTTTAGTAACAAGAAAGATCATTAAATTATTAATTTACTTAAAAATCTATGAAAACAGTGAATCATATTTTGTTTTAATGAAGTGCTATTAACTGGATATGTATATAAATTT
Source organism: Petromus typicus (assembly GCA_004026965.1). Classification (NCBI taxonomy): domain Eukaryota; kingdom Metazoa; phylum Chordata; class Mammalia; order Rodentia; family Petromuridae; genus Petromus; species Petromus typicus. The sequence goes on from PVIR01000156.1 coordinate 34,820, forward strand.
TCTCTTCCTATATAAAAATTGAACTATAGAATGATATTTATTAGCTCATTCATTTTCAGATCATTTGTCTTCTAGACAAATTTGTCTTCTAGATATTGTGCTCAGTATGTAAGATTTATTGATTTTATTATTTTTATGACATTATCCAAATTTCAAGCAACTGTATTTACTAGTGTACATTATTTCTTCATTTTAAAGCTCTTTTCCAAAAGCTACTTTTAAAAATTCATAATGCTCTAAATCTGAAGAATTGAGATGACATTTTTGTTGTAAGCTTATCTTGTTTCATCCTGCTTGGCATTTGTAGTTACTCAGCCTACTTTCTCTGATACTTTACAGTAGAATGGTCAGAAATATTCTTCCCATAATATTTCAAATTTAAATTTTCCATCATTCTTGTACTAATATATTGAATTAATATACTCATTTGATATAATCATATTTTTCATACCATTTAGTGAAAACCCATTATTCTATGACTGTTATACACATAACAAAAGTAAAGTTTAATGATACAAGGTGAAAGGGAAATACATAATATTTTATTCAATTAATTGGTATTTCTAGATTCCTTAAAATTTACTATGAGAACAATTATAGATTGTACTTACAGTGTCTTGCATTTCAAGGAAACCATGGGGAAAATCCTCTATTTTGTTACTCTGCCATTTCTTATAGTTCAAAATACAATAACCTTTTAACTTAATTTAAATTATTTTCCTTCAAAATGGAACAAGGTCACAAAGCACCTACATGTATAAGAAGAAGTGCCACTGAAATTTAGTTTTCCTCAACAGGTCAACATAATAAAATGCAAATGGAAATTTTGGGGGCAATTGAAAATTGAGATGGGCCCGTAAATCTATGGTTAGAAAGATAAAGATAATAGTATGATTTTGATAAATATTAATTCTGATATAAAAATAATATGAAAATGGTGATGGTGAAATACTTGGGGCCAAGAGCTCAGGAAAATGGTTGGAATATAATTGTGGTTGCTATGTAATAGTCATTTTCCCATCTTATCTTAAAAGAGATTTGCTTTCTTTTTCCTTCTCCAGCTGTCTCTGGGGTTAGATCCCTATCATTTGGCCTTTTTTAGACTATTCCCATTCTGTCTGACAGTCGTATGTACCATCATAGAAGTTTAGATCTATCTTGAATGTTCACCATAATAAATGTTAAAATTAGTTTAATTTTCTATAGCACTTTTATAATAACTATTATAAGAAGTTCTTTAAGGCCTGCTGTTTTCTATGTGTAATAGACACATGAATTATTCAACTTCTCTTTAAATAGCTCTTTCAGTGGAGGTATTCGCTAAGGAGACTTTCGTGTGCTGTTATCCTCAAGGGTGAAGATTTCCTATTATTGCACAGTGCACTTTGATAGACTGAATAACAGTCCTCAAGGACTTCATGCACTGCTCCCGGTATTTATGGATATGTTACTTTATATAGTAAAGAAGACTTTAAGGATGTGATCCAATTTAGGACCTTGAATGGGGAAATTATCCTAGATTATCTGGCTCAGCCCAAACTAATCAGAATATTCTGTAGAAGAAATGTTGAGTGCAAGGCATTCCAAGGAATTCCAGAGGGTAAAGTGAAGGACATATTGGATAGTTAAAGAGAGAATGTGGTAAAAGCAGAAAAATAAAGATTCTTCTCAGAAGAGTCAGGAGGAACACAGCTCCAACAATACCTCAGTTTTAAGGTGATTTCTCCAAGTTCTGAGAAGAAATTTGGACTGCTTTGAGCTACTAAGTTTGTGGTTAATGTACAGTTACAGGAAACAAATGCATTTTTAAAAATCCTGGTATTTAACCTCATATCACATCATGATCATTGGCCTGTGTGTCTGTGACCTCATTCAGTCTGATCTGCAGTCTCTGAGGAGCCTCTCATTCACATTTACTATTTTCTGTAAATGAAGCATGATTTGTATTCATGGAAGTCCCAGATGTTCCTCTCAACAGAGAACTAAAACTTTTAAGTTTTATGTGATAAGATCATCTAAGTGTTATGAATGAATTATGTAAAAGTAAGAGCAAATATTTCAGTGGAAAATGTAAATATGATAGAATATAATCACCATAAGTTAGGAGTGATTAGAACAATAATAGTAGATCTAATAAAATTATAGAAATACTTTTCATCATAGTTTTTATTTGCTGCTCCTGTGATGCTTGTGCCTTTAGATGTTTCTGAGAGGGAGCAATAAAGATGTTTTAATATACATTTAAAGGGAAATATAACACAAAAAGAAAGGTCTGTTATTTCTCATTTTTGTATGTGATGGAGATTTCTAGAATTTTTCTACTAAATGATTTAATTAAACCTTATTTACTTTTGTAGAAAAAAGAACAGAAAGTGGAGTGGACTTATGAAGTATTTTTTTTCCTGCTAAAAGTGTCTTTTACTGATTTAACTGATACAAGGATAATTAATTACATTTGTCAATATTATTTTTCCTTTTATGATTTCCTTTTAGAAAACCTAATCTAACAATTCTTCATGAATATAGCACCTTTCATTCTGAATGACAACTACCATTTAACTACAGTTAGAAGAATGTTAATTTCTATATCTCTATTCAATTTCATATTACATAGTTAAGTAAATTACGACTTTATTGAGCAATAACATAGTCAGGTCAACTTAGAAATAAGCATTTATAAATGAAAAAAGATATTTAATTGAGCAAGATTTAGAAAGTTATTACTAAATCATAAAGTATAAAGGCAGAAGAGAAAATAGGAGATGGAAATATAGGAAAAGACAGAAATATAAAAATGGAAATAGACACAGATAGGAAGTCATAGAATGACAGGATCAGCACAGGTTGATTATTTTTCATTTTTTGATGACTATACATTTTAGGCATCCATTGTGTCCATAGACATTTGATTCTAGGACCCTCTATCTTATCAAAATCTGACTAATGCTTAAGTCCTTTATGTAAATTGGCATGGTCTTTGTAATCTACACACATCCTCACAGTGCTTTTTAGCTGAATTTTCATTTCATTTATTTCTTTTTTTAAATAATCTATTTTATTGGTACATTTTATATACACATTGTGATCACAATCAACATTGAAAATTTGTACCAGTATATGACACATCTTAATTCTCATTTTATGCCTACATATTTGTAGTATACAACTTAAATCAACTGCAGATCATTTGTAATATATTACGTGAAGTAAATGTTATGAAAGGGTGGTTATATTGTATCATTTAGGGAATATTGACCAGAAAGTCTCCATGTTCAGTACTGATGGACTACTTTTTAATGTAGAACTCACATTTGAAACTGCAAGTGCACTATTGCTTAAGAAAAGTAAAAGACTTGTAGATCTTTTAATTTTATATCAACAATCTAGTATTTATTGAATAATGAAATATCTTTTTAACTTTTCATTAGACCATATCTGACATTACAGGAAATAATGAATCAAGTCATCAGAATCATTCTTTTAAGGACAGATGATTGCTGTTCCCTAAGAAGTCAGAATCATAGACAGGTAAGAACACGATGTACTTATATCATAGATTTTTCTGGACCCCTATTAGGAAAATCAATAATAGTAGAAGGTGACCTCTGACAAAACGAACTGTTATTGTATCTGCCTCAGAGAGAGTGATAGGAACAGAATCATTAACGCAAAGCGTGAAACATTTGACCTGACACTTCCGAAAATGAATCTCCTTTACTTTAATGACTATGATGCCACATTCCCGTTCTTTTTCTTTAACTTATTTGTGTCTTTGAGCAAGAACTTTTGCTTTTATTATTAATACAAAAATTCTTCCTTGAAATAGCAGAAATTCTGTGAAGAGACTATACAATTTCGACTTGGATATCTTAGAAGAGGAACATTTTTGAGATGAGTGACTTCATAACTCTCTAAAAATTCCCCTATGAGATGACGCAGAGTAGAACTGTACTTTACGCATTTCACGCGGGACATCCTTATATTCCAAAGGGAATTCTTGGACATCATATAAGTAATGAATTGCGTTTGCTTCTCCACCCCACTGGTTCCTATTTAGTTAAGAGCCAGGGAGGAAAGACAGTTTTATTGACATTCCGTGTAAATTTTATTTATTTATTTTTTTTAGTTTTTGAGAAAAGGTCTCGCTTTGTAGTTCAGACTGGCTCTGAACTCACTATGTAGCTCAGGCCAACCTCAACCTCACAGTGATTCTCCTTCCTCTGCCTCTCAAGTGCTGGGGTTAAAGGAGTGAGTCACCACATCCAGCATTCTGTGTAAATTTTATCGTGAAGACAATTCTGTTCACTCTGACTTGCTTTTATTTTTAAATTTTATTTTATTTGTGTAAGTGCAGGCCCTTGTGCTTCCAAGGTAGGTGAGGTACCACTTGAGCTAATTCCCTGGAGACATTCTTTTAAAGTATGGTCAAAAATTAATTGTCCAGGTGTACATGAGCAAATTTCTAATTTTTTTTTTAAATTTAAATCTTTATTGTTACATTATGAATACACATCATCGTACATTATGAATACACATCGTCGCATTCAACATTGAGTTTGTACCAGAATAGGACATGACTTGATTCTCATTTTTACCCCTTTTGCCCCTGCCCTGCAACCCCCCACCCCCTATAAATATAATCTTTGTTTCCTTTTTTCTTTGTTACTGTCACATTCGTTTTCCCCTCATTATTTACCCTTACATCCACTTTCCTTTTAAATATTTTCTGTTTCACAATATCAGCTATATATACTATTGTATCTTTTCTCTGGTATGAGAAAATGAAGTTGCAAATGAGTTAAAGTTGTAAGTCTTAAGCACCTGAAACAAGCACTTTCGATCCTCTCCCTACATTTTTATTTGAGTTTCTAGAGTAATAACTTAGAAGAATGAAGTCCTATGTTTTTGTCTGGTCTTTCAGGTAAGGTCACTACTACTAGTCTAAGCAGCTAACAAACGTATCCGAGCTGTCATGCCAACAACTCTGCCTTTTCATTTATACAATACACTCCATGCGTTTATATAACTACACAATACAAATAGAAAAGTTAAATAGAGATGGAATCTCTTCTGCATGAGATATAGATTTATCAGTTGCCCGTTTCTGGTCAGAGTGTCTTCCAGTTTCAGTCCTTTTGCTGCGCTTCCACTGTGGCCATTTTTCTGGTATGTTTAAATTAGGAGTTGCAGCTCAATCCAACGCTACCAGGGCACACCAGTTTACCGGGAAAAAGAGGACTCTTATTCAAAGTATTTTACACAGACTCCAATTTTAATTGAAAAATGAAATATTTTAGCATTTCAAAATTATGTCAATATTTAAGATGATATGCAAATGATATGTTAACATTTGTATTTGGATAATTTCTCCACCATTATGCATCACTGGCCTAACAGGAAATTTTATTTCAATTTAATACAAAATGAAACATAACCTTCAAGTTGAATATAAGCTACTATTAGCTTAAATTCATGTTATTTCCTCTAAAATTGGCTCTCAAGGTTAAAAGTGATGAATAAAATTGACATACCTCTTCATATTTTGTTATTAATTTATACAAGCTTTAATATGGTTTACATAAAATAATTATGACTTGAGCAACATGAAACAACTTGAAATAGTAATTGTCAGTTTTCAGCCAACCACAACAGAAAGACCCATGTATAACCTATTCTAGAGTAAAAACCTTCCTTTTATCCGACAAGGCGCTAGGCACGGGTAGAAGATTCCTTAATTGCAGTAAGGAATTTCAAGCAATGACAGTAGAGTAAAATTTTTTGCTCAACCATTTGGTATGGTTTTGCCCTAAAAGAATTTCAGTTAGGTCCTCCATCCACGTTTTGTTATTGTGTTACTACAGTTCAAAAGTCATTGTAAATAAAAAATAACTGACTTTAAAAGTTGTTTTTAAAGAATCTCTTTCCTATTTCCTGGTAAAGATTAAATATTGTTTCCCAATTATAACACATCAGCCCTCCGCTTGCTTTAATAGTAAAATTCATTATAGTGACAATTGTTGTTGTTGTTTTTTCTGAGCACACAAATGAATGCAAAGATCAACAATGAATCACTGATGTGTAAAGTTCACATTGTTTAATGAACAGCAAGACTTGGTACCTTCAGAGTGAATCAATTAGGTAAATGAGGGAAAAATGAAAAAGGAAGTTCCCCTATTTTCTTTGAACCAAATGTATTTAAAAATTGAAATGTTTATCATGAGACAAGGAGTATCTCCCTATGTGATGTGGAAGACACATGTGTGAGACAGAATTCTATCCATAGATTTGTTACAACTTTCCATAGTAATTAGGAAGCTATATGTCCCAGATGGAATGATTCTAACAAGCTCCTGCAGTTTCTACTCTAGCAAGAAATCAAAGGGACTCAAAGCAGACAACTCACTTGAGTAAAAGGATTATGCAGTCTGGTTATTAAAGTACAAAAAACTTGTCTCAAATTCTATACCTGATGAGATTTTTCCACTCAGATTCTATACCCACCACAATTTACTAATTAAATGAGAAAATTAAAGTGCGGCCATAGGATGTACTTAACATAACATTTACACAGGTTATAAGAGGAGGGCTGCTTCAGGTAACTTTTATGTTTCAAAACTTTCTATCCAAAAAGATAGAAAGATATTATAACAAACACTTATTTCTACTTGGTATTCCCCACGGAGCATTGATGCCCTCCTACTGTTCTTGGAGAGTTAATATTCCATTGCTGGTTACTTTGCATCTTTCCATTAAAGTATAAAGCTAGGTCGGAATCAGTGGAGTTGGCACTAACGCATATGATTCAGATGAAGTGATATAACCAATACGAATTCACATTCTGAAGAAGAAAACATCTGGGTGGCAGAGGGCAGAGTGGTGGGCACATTGACGTTTATGGCTGGTGTCTGGCTTACGGGCACTCTCTGTTGCATGAATTGGGCCGCTTGCAGCTTCTGGGGCTGCTCCCTGCGCTCTTGCTCCTGCATCTGCTCACGCATGAGTTACTGGCGTAGCAAGACGCGGGATGTCATACTGGAGGAGCTTATCGGAGGCTTGGAGGCTCCAGGATGCTCCGCGGAACTGCTGCTCTTCAGAGGCTGACTTTTGAGTTTGTAATAGGTTTTAGGCTCCTCGTGAAACTCCTCCCTGACTTCAAAATCCGGCACGATCCCTGATTCCGATTGCATGGCTTTGACTTCTCGGCCTTCCACTGCTCAAAAGTGAGAAGAAAGCCCGGCTACGCCCGGAAGGTGGCCGGGCCTGGGTCCCCCAGAGATGTGCGCCCCAGCGCAGTGCCCAACCCGCTTGCCCGAGCCCTGTCGCCCCTCTAAATTCTTTATTTTTTTCATTATATGTATTTGCTTGTCTCTATTTAACTTCCACAGTCTTCTATATGTAGTTTTGTAATAAATCTACATATATTGTCTATCCTTTTAGACCTTCTTTAATTTATCTCAATAATAGATGTTACTGTATGATTTTTCCAACTTTTATTAGCCTCATCCCTAAATAGTTTGTATCACTCACATATTATAAATTGATTCATTTTATTATTTCAATAATCAATAGTTGTTCCTAGTATATAGGAATATAACTTATGCGGAATTAGGGATCTTTGACTACTAAAGATCTTACGGAATCTATTTGTCTAAAGAAAAAATGACACAGCTTTGTTTCTTGAACTTTTGTTATTATTAATATTAGTAGCTACATTGTGTGCTAAAAGATTTGGGTAAATTTTGTCCCAATTGAAAGGTGAAAGCCAGATATTGGTAGTATGCAAGTATAACTTTTATACACAGGAAGCTGAGGCATGAGGATTGCCTGGGTTAGTCAGTTCAAGGCCAGCCTGAACTTCAAGAGTTACTCTGTCTGAAAAACAAACAAAAATAAAGTACAATAAACAGTGAATAGTATAATGATTCTCTCCCCTGTAAAATCCAGGATGATGGCAAAGTTGCCTCGTCCACATGATTCATGCCGTCAGAGAAGCCATCTGAGCATTATTTGCTCCATCTGTATCGCAATTCCAGCCAGCTAATACTCAGAATAAATTGAATATACATACAGGAACATTTTTCAGTTCACATATTAGCATCTGATACTTGCTCTATGTGTAAATTCAGGGAAACACCAACCTGTCACCAAAATTTGCTGTAGACAATAAACAGACCACTGTGCTAAACTGTGGCTGGACATCAGCACCAACAAGACAACGGCACGCTTTCACCTTTCCTTTCTAGCACGTTCTTGCCAGAGAGGACAGAAGTCACATGACAGCCTTTATGAGACAGTGCCTCAATAAAATAACTAGATCTTTATTTATTTTTAAATGCCAAATTGACTGATGAAAAATATTAGAAAGGATAATACATAGTGAGAAAGAGATACTGACTTATTCTGTCTTGCTCATTACACGTAGTGTGCACATGTTTAATGACAATACTCTACTACATAAGTAAGTACCATAGTACATGACAGCTAAAAACTCCATTCTTAATGCAACATAATTTACGAAAAAAGCATCAGTGCTAGATCCAAGGAAAATATAGTGTATTCAGTAATGTGAAAGCCACAATCTCATTTATTCCTAGAAGTTTTTTTTTTTTTTTTTTTTTTTTTTTTTGAGGCAGGGGTCTCACTTTATAGTTCAGGCTGGCTCTGAGCTCAGCCTCCAACTCACATCACAGCAATCTTTCTGCCTCTGCCTCCCGAGTGCTGGGATTACAGGCGTGAGCCACCACACCTGGCATTGTGGTATGTGGTACTAGTTGCTGCTGGGGTAAGTCTCCACACCCAGTATGGTATGTGGTTACCAGGGAATCAAACCCGGGCCCTTGCACTTGCAAGACAGGTGCTGGAACCACTGAGCTAAATCCCTGGCCCCTAGAAGCTTTAATCATGTAATGTAGTGATTATTATAGTTCCCATTTTACCCTGGGGCAAGCTAAGGCACATCTGAGTTCTGTTACATACAATAGACTATGCGGCTAATCACTTGCTAGAGCAGTTTTGAAATGTAACATCACACCTCAGAGTTTAAGGTTTTTACGTTGACATATTGTTTCATATTTTACAAAATAGTCAATGCTATTTGGAAAGTCTGGTTCCAAATTATGTGTTTCTCGTTGTGACAATAAAGAAGTTAGGTAAAGATACTCTTCTAGAAGACATCGTCAAGTTATGAACCACCTTTGTTTCTTATACAGAAGCCCTCATTTTGTCTCCATTGTAACATCAGTTCCTTAGCAACTTAATAGTAACTTTCAATGAAGTTAATATGTATTTTAATAGCAACAGTCCATCAAAATCATCAACTGCTATGAGATAGTGTTGAAAATCTAAATTAAAATGAAATCTTAAGGGTACAGTGCTGGTACAAATTAGAGACACATTTCATTAGTAAGCTTGTTGAATTATTCTAAACTGGAAGGCTACCTAGTAATTTATTTCTGAATCAATTGGTCACTGGAGCTTACTTGAGCTGACTAAAAGTCAACCTTACATTACTGAACTTGTTTTAACTCTCTTTCTGTAGTAATTGATTTGCATGCAAGAGAATGAAATCCAGGGCTCCACATTTTTTCCGTATAATAGTAGCATTACTTTGTCAACAAGCACTTGTCAAGAGCATACAAACTTTTATGTAAAGATAAAACCAGCCACATATTTCAGTACCTGTCATTTTGTTTTTGAATATTTTCATCATGTAATATACATATATATGTACATGTATATATTATATATAATATATTATATATATTACTATATATAATTTCCTCTTATTTAGGCTAATGTTATTTATATCTTAAATTTAGTAAGATCCATTAAAAACACAAATTGACAATGAAGAATAAGTAAATTTTACAGACCTAAGAAACAAATAATGTGAAGGGAATTAAATGTTTTATAATAAACAAGTTGAGGGAAAAATGAAGACATAAACAAACCCAAAGTGAGTCATAATAAATAGAAAAACCTTTTCACTATTGCCTCCCATCTTTTAAAAAATTGACTTTCTTGGTATATTTTATATACATATTATAATTATCCTAAAATGAAAGGCTACCTAGTAATTCATTTCTGAATCAACTCGTCACTAGAGCTTACTGGAGTTGACTAAAAGTCAACCTTACATTATTGAAATTCTTTTAACTGTCTTTCTCCCTGCCCCACTACACTCCTTGCCCTTTATGTACATAAACTTCATTTCCTTTTTTTTCACTATAAAATTTTACTATCAAATTTACTATTTACTATCAAATTTTTTCTAGCATTCTTTACTTCCACAAAATCAGAAAAACATTAGACAGTAAACTAGTCAGATCATGATAAGAGTGTGACATTCATATCTAGCTTCTGTTCTTAGACAAAGGAAAGAAATACGACAAGAAAATAAATTATATAAATATTTTATATGTATTGATTGAAGGCCCAAATTCAAGATGAATCTGAAAATCATAACTGTAATCAAATTATGGTGCATTTCTTTTTATGTGTTATTTTTTTTTTGTTTTAGGAGTAAAACAGATTCAAATATTTATACAAGTTGTATGGAATGAATTTTTAAATTGATTTTATTTATGCATATTATGCATACATTATGATCGTATTCAATATACAGGATTTGTACTAGTACATGACACACTTTAATAATCATTTTTCCCATTCCTCTGTCCTCCTTACAACACATTCATTCATATCTTTTGAGTTTCAGTTAAGTATTACATTATGTCTATTCTATAAGTGTTTATATGAAAAAATAGAGAAAAATAAGAAAGGGAATGGGAGGGAAACTTTATGAGCAGAAAATGAAATAGGTAATCTCATAAAAACATTAGTTTTGGAAACTGGAATCTTGTAGTTCCCGGATCTGTATATGTTTTATGACTATCCATCCATTCATCAGCCGAAGAATATATGCTCCTGGCCTACTGTCCATCTTGCTATCCAACCATCCTTATGTCTCTCTAAAAGCTGTGGAGAATTGTGCTTATTTCAACAAATTTAATGAACAACAACACAGAAATAATTTTACTCCTTGTAATACAAGTGTGTCCAGTAAAGTGGTTCCTTCTGTAGTTTCCTAAGTATCCACCCATGTGGAATAATTTGATTTAGTGTCTGTAGATTGTAAGCATTTTCACAATTTTGAACACATAGTAAAATAAATATTAATGAATAACAATGTATGTGTTTATCATTAATACTTCTGCAAGATCATGTTCTCCTATAAATAATATGGTAGGATTTCTTCTAAGGTAAGATACACACACACACACACACACACACACACACACATATATATATATATGTACACACATACCCATATATATACATATATATATATATACATCTATATATATATAGTGACTATATATATATTGATATATATACATATATATAGTGACTTTTTAAATACATTATTTAGGCCTTAAAAAAATTCACAAGTAAATTCAAGACCAGTCTTCAAAAGTATGAACTAACAACATATGCTATAATCTTGGTGTATTGTATATATTGATTATTTCAGGGAAATTTTTTTCAAAATTGGGAAATTATTAACTTTTTTTTAGAAAAGGAAAGAGCATTAGAAAAATATCTGTATCCCAAAATGGAAATCCATTTCAAACTCAGAAAACTATTGCAAGAGACAAACTATTTCTTAGAAACAAAAATCATACCTGATATAGTGTATTTGTTCATATTGCCAAATTGTCCTATTCTAATATAAGTAGGTAAGAATCATACATGAATGACTATGCTGGAAAAGAGAAAGATGAGAAAAACAAACTAGATTATCCCATTTACATTGTTTTAGTTTATTGTACCAGAACCTTTGTTGAGATCATGTATATTTTGCTTTTATTCTTCAGTCTATAAGTGAGTTAAGGATAGCTTACAAATAATCCACAAATTGCTCAAGTTTTTCTCATTTTTCCTGTTCTGAGTAAAACAATAGTAAAAAAAATAATAAGAGACAATTATATTTCCAAACTGTAATACACCTCTGAAATCTTTGTTCTTCAATTACAAATTTTCTAGTGAAAAACAACGGCCATGAGTCCTGTAACCCAAAACTCATCCTATTCTGTGAATCAACTTCTGTAGAAATTTTAGAAGGCCACTAGTTCTTGAAATGTGAAATAAACAAACAAAAACCTGGATTTCCCTTTGGACATATGAGCTTCATCCTGGGGTAAATGGTTTGGCGTTAGAATTACAGTTTCAATTTCAGGGTTCGTTGCTATTCTCTAAATGTGTTCATGGAGTAACTTTGTATCACACTTTTATATTCAGCCACTTACTAAAGATCTCTCCTCAATTTACTGAGTCTCATTTTGGAACTCTTCCCTTTTATCTTTGCTCTTTCACATATATTCATTCTTTCTTCTTTTATAACGTGACTTTCGAAGGCAGAAATATGAAATGTATACTATTCATTTCTCTATTTTGTCCCATTCTTTCTATATACATTTTGATTATGCCTTTTCCATTTCTTTCCTACTTTTTCTGATGAACAGCCTCCGAACTGGACTCTCTTTTATCAATCTTTCTTGTCTAACACAGGACGTATGGATACTACAGTGGGATGCCCTGCTATACTTTCAATTGCCTCCATGTATCCTTCCCATGCTAATCATGACTTTTAGAATAAAGTTTAAAAGTTTGTTTATAATTCATAGCAGTTTATGACTTCCTTCTGATTCATTTTTATACACATTATTTTTTTCCACCTGTACTTTGGTACTGTTTTCAGGTGTATGCTGCCTCATGACTTTATTTGGGAGGTTCAGTTTACTTGTTCCATTTCCTTGCCTTCTTTACATTGTCTTCATTGTCATAGCCCATTTTGGTCTAAACCATAAACATCACATTCTCTTTCAGTCTCTCTACACCTCAGATAATGAAATCTTTACTGATACCTACCACAGAGCAACCAGCCATACATTTACCAAATTTTTGAAAATTCAAAAATGAACAAAAAGCTAGCACTGTTTTTGAGTTTTGCATAATGCCAAGTGTTTACACTTTGGAGCACTGTTGCACTGAAAGATAAGAAAAAATGAGAATTAAGTTGTGTCATATACTGGTACAAATTCTCATTGTGGAGTGCAATCAGGATATGTATATGTAATGTACCAATAAAGATTTCAATTAAAAAAAAGAAAAGTAATTCTGAAAGACAAGTTAAGAATCATGAAGAATGAGGACACTGACTTAATTTTAAAGTGAAACAATTTTAATAAAGTAAATGATATCCTAGGTCATAGTGAAGGCTCTGCATTAGGAAAACAGAGATGGTTAAAGAATAGAAATACAAATTTCATTTTATTGCAGATTTATCTAAAGTATTGGAAAGTAGATGGATTTGGGGAGTGATATGTAATGTTTTTTGAAACAAGTGGGAAAATCTATAATTAATTCTGAAAGCAGTTCTGAAGAGAATCATTAAAAATTATTTTTGATTTTCTGGAGACTTAATTTAATATCTATTTAAGAAACTAATCTAAAGTTCTCTTTCACCATTCTAAAGTGAGATTTATCAATAACCTTCCAAATAATTGAGAATGTAATTGTTCTAGTTTAGCCTGCTTTTGAAATTTCTCAAGTTACTAAGACATTTTGTGGTTGTGTGCATAACAATTACGAAGACCAGCAATAACTTTTAGAATTTAGAATACATATGCAATTGGATATTTGTTTTGGATATGTTCAGTGTTTAGCAAAGAATCTTCAGGCAAGATAGACTGTACTTATTAGATGCCTCCAATCAGTTTACCTTAGTATAGAATAAAAGAAACCCATTTCAAATGGTTGTGAATCTATAATTTTAATAAACCCTTCCAAGAGTTGTATGTTGAATATTTTATAACCTGTTACTTATAAAACTTTCCATATTCTTTCCAGAAATCTAGTTCACTGGTCCCAGTGCCTGTCTCACAAGCACAGGGTCCCAAAGTCAATCCCCAGTATCAAAAAAAGAAGAACTCTACTCTGAAATTATGGCACTCTAAAAATAAAGATAGAAGATATCAGAAAATGGAAAGACATCCTTTGTTCTTGAGTAGGAAGAACCAATATTGTCAAAATGGCTATACTACCACCACTACTATATAGATTCAATGCAATCCTGATTGAAATTCTAACAGGATATTTCACAGATCTAGAGAAGAAAATCCAAAAATTCATCTGAAACCACAAAATACGTAGAATAGTGAAATAAATTCTAAGCAACAAGGACATGGTGGTGGTTGTGGGGTATTATGATCCCCAACTTGAAACTATACTACAAAAAAAAATACTGTGATTAAAAACTGCATGGTAATGACAAAGTAACAGACCTGAGGATCAATGGAGTAGATTAGAAGATCCAGAAATAACTGCAGATGTATTGAGTCACCTCATCTTTGACAAAGGAGCAAAAGACTTTCAATGTATAAAAGACAGCCTCTTTAATAAATGGTGCTGGAAAAATGGGGCTTTAACATGTCAAAAACTAAAGCTAGACTCATCTCTTTCACTGTGTACCAAGCTAAAAGCAAAGTGGATAAGAGACCTAAATATTAACAATATTAGAAACAATAAACTTGCTGTAAACAGATTAGATAAAACTCTTGAAGACATTGGTTCAGGGAAAGAATTCATGAACAAAATCTCTATAGCAAAAAAACTGGCAGAATAAATCAACAAACAGGATCTCATCTTATTAAAAAGCTTTTGCACAGCAAAGGAAACCACCAACAAAGTGGAAAGCCAACCAAAAATATAGGAAAGAATCTTTACCAGCTGTCTCTCAGACAAAGGGCTACTATCTAGAACATATAAGAAGCTTAAAAAAAATCAGTCCAAACAAATTTAAAGACCCATTTCAAAAATGAGCTTCTGAACTGAACAGATATTTTTCAGAGGAAGAAGTAAAACAGCTAAGAAGCATATGAAGAAATGCTCAGCATCACTGGTCATTCAAGAGATGTAGATGAAAACAACACAGATTCCATCTCATTCCACATTGCTTTGCTAGGTATATACACAAAAGAATTAAAAGGTTCATATCACTTTGATATATGTGCAACCGTGTTTATAGTGGCTCAGTTTGTGATTGCTAAATCTTGGAAACAACCCAAATGTCCATCAACTGCAGACTGGAAAAAAGCTGTGGTTCTTCTACAGAATGGAGTATTACTCTGCCATAAAAAATGATAAGTTTGAATCATTTATACTTAAATGGACATACCTTGAGGACATCCTCATAAGTGAAATAAATAGGTCACAGAGGTGTAAATATCATATCTTTTTTCTGGTATGAGAAAATGAAGATGTAAATGAGTTCTAGAATGTAGGTTACATATTGTGAAATAGAAAACATTCAAAAGGAAATGGGGTGAAGTGGTAAATAGGGGAAAATAATGAGATTATAATCAAAAAGAAAGGAAACAAAGATTATGTATATAGAGGGGTGGGAGTAGTAGGATGGGTAACGGAATGGGAAAAAATGAGAATTGTGTCATATACTAGTAAAAATCATCATTGTTGAGTGCAACCATGATGTGTATATGTAATATGCCAATAACGACTTCAATAAAGGAAAAATAAAGGAGAAAAAGAAGATGTGGTTCTTTTATAGAATAAAGTACTATTCTGCCATTAAAAATGATAAAATTGAGTCATTTATACTCAAATGGATGTACCTTCAGGTCGTCCTCATAAGTGAAATAAATAGGTCACAGATGTTTATATATATAGTATCTTTTCTCTAGTATGAGAAAATGAAGATATTAATAAGAAAATGAAGATATTAATAAGTTCTAGAATATATAATAGACATTGTGAAATAGAAAATATTTAAAAGTAAATGAGATATAGGGGTAATTAATTAGGGGAAATAATGTGATAGCAACCAAAAAAGGAAACTAAGCTTATGTATTTAGGGGGTGAAGGGTCATAGGTTGTAGGTTGTAGGTTGTAGGTTGTAGGTTGTAGGTTGGGTAAGGGAATGGGAGACAATGAAAATTAAGTTTTGTCATATACTGGTACAAATTCTAAATGTTGAATGCAATCATGATGTATATATATAATGTATCAACAAAGATTTAAATTTAAAAAGCTCATAAATATGCAACCAATTTTATATTATATTCTGTCCCCTATGTAACTATTGTTTTGTGTATGGTCCATCTTTATGAATTGTTACCTATGTTGGTTAGGGGGAAGAAGGACAAGTTTGAGCACCATTGTCATGCGGGAACGCTGTCGGCTCAATTTTACAGTTAGCATAATCATTTGTACAATCTTCCCACTGTTGTTGGGCATCCTGGATGAGGTCAGGCCAGGGGATTTCCAATAACCTCAACAATTGACAAGGTCAAGTGCAATTACTTGGCTCTCTCAGATGGAGCCTAAATTTCGGCTATCTAAATAATGCCTCACGTATCGATTAAATAATCTTCTAGGAAGTATCAATTCAGTAACTTGTTTCATGAATATAATGGCATGATCAATTTGAATTAGTTTATTTTATTATAAAAATCAAATCACCAAATATTCCATGAGTGCCTCTTATTGTAAAAAGTACTTTTCTGGAAAGTAGTATTTTAATTGATTTTATTAGTACACTTTATACATGTATTAGGATCACATTCTACATCTAGAATTTGTATTGTACATAATACATCATGATTCTCATTTTTCCCTTTTCCCTTGCCCTGCCTACAACCCCCACCTCTGTATAAGTGTTTTGTTTCCATTTTCTTAATATCAATTTTTTCTTTCCTTTCCTTACTTTCCTCCACCCACCCTTTCCCTTTTCCTTTTGCACATTATCTTCCTATTTCAGATTACCTATCCTACATTTTGGCATTCATTTACACTTTTGGCTTTTCCTACAAAAGAAAAATAATGGTATTTACACATTTGCATCCTATTTATTTCACTGATGAGTATGTTTTGAAGGTACATCCATTTAAGTGTAAATGACTCCAATGTATCATTCTTTATGCCTGCATAATAGTTAAACATTTAATTTGTGTACCCTTAGATATAATGTTATTTTCAAATGATCACATTTCTGTCTCTGTAATATTCTTCCTTTTTCTATTTGCGTATTTTCTTGCAGTATAAACTTGAATGTTTAGGAGTTAAGTTTTTTAAAAGTTTGTATTAGTACATGTTTGCAGTACGTAAATACTACATTCATTGTGGGAAATCAATGTATGTCCGTACACATTTTACATTTTTTTCATCCCTTTCCCCTTCTCTGTTTTTCCTCACTCACTTTGTCACTTCAGTTTAGAGATCTTAAACAGAGAATGCAAGGTAGATTTCTTGTTTTAATCTGTGATCTATTTCTCTCTAGCCGTATGTTAATGAACTTCCCAAAGGCCCCATAGAGTATGCTAACCAGGCCTTGGGGAGTATGAACAAGTAAAAGAAGTCATTTTTGTCCTTAAGTATCTACCCTTAATCAGTTACTTGGTATTGTTTTTAACTAGAATGGGACATTTAATTAAAAGTGATATTACTTATTCAAACTCTATGCCTTTGGGACCGTTACCTTCATTATATGGATGCTAAAACACCCCTTCACATTTTTCATATTAACTTTATTGATATTTTCACATATACACTCCATCCATTTAAAATAGAACTTAACTATTTAATATGTCCATAGAATTGTGCAAACGAGGCAGTCATGATGGCAGAAATAAAGAAGCGTAGTCAGAGACTAAAGGGCAGCTTGGCAGACATTGCACTCGCGGCCTGACATCTAGATCCACGCTCCACTTTCGTTATCATGTTGCTTAGTTACCTGAACATAGAAGACAGTATATTCGGTGAGCTTCTGGCGGCCTCACAATGCCCAGGTAGCCCCATTTACAATGGACACTGTCTCTCTCTCTGTCTCTCTGTCTCTCTGTCTCTCTGTCTCTCTCTCTCTCTCTCCCTCTTCTCTCTCTCACACACACACACACACACACACACACACACACACACACACACACACGCACACACACACAATTCAAAATAATCAATTCAAGGAAACCATCAAAGCTTATATCATGCTATAATTGCCCTTACTTATTATCAAAGAAGCTCAGCGGGAAGTACTTCCGAAAGCTTACAGTTTTCCTTTCTCAGATTTCAACAGAGTCATCCGGCAGGTTTACGGGTGTTTGTTTGCACAGCGTTAGTTTAAATCTAATAAATAGCAAACTTTCTGAAGCAAGTTTTCTGTCATGTCTGGAAGCCTGTGGGTGTCGTGTCTGACACGAACAGCTCGAGGCCCTGGCTGTGGACTGTTTCCGTATGGGGGTAACTCACTGCTGTCATCTGCTTCCTAAACTCATTTGCCGTCGCCAGCTGTCAAGGGGAGGCTTGTACACTGAACAATAGGAAACGCACATCTGGACAACAGATTTTTGCAGTCTTTATAGACATCTCTCGTATCATTTCAGAAAGGAGAAGGATCAATTCAGCTTCGTTGTAAAATTGTTTCAGAATATTTATTTTATTATGCATGTGTATGTGGGTGCTTCTGTAGGTCCGTATATGTATAAACACATGTTTATGACTATAATCTTAGTTTTAGGTGACTATTTCAGTCCATAATTTATAGTTTTTATTAGTCCTGGGAAATCGTTTCTAAAGTGTTAATGAAACAAAAGATTTTGCTATATGAGTGACTGTATAAAAGTTTATTCTATTTCTTGATAATCTTTCATTCTTGAATGACCAGTTAATCAGCAGTTGTGAATTTTGTTAGGTCCTGAAATCTCTTCACCATGAAACAGAACTCAACTCACATGTAATCACAAAGGTGCTTTATTAACACAGCATGCCGTGGGTCTACTAAACCAGTCAGAAAGACCCCGATGGCAGAGACTATGTCTTTTTTATAGCAGTGCACAAACACGTTAAGGTTACATCAGGCCAGTTGGTTTTACAAAGAACTACAAGGTTAGCGTGACCTTCTCTCTCAGACCTTCTCCCAGACCTTCTCTCTCAGAACAGACTAAACACAGTAAATCAACATGTCTTTCGAAAATTAACCCTGAGCTTTGCTTTTTATCTTTTCTCCTAGCATAGTTTGTACAAAATGGAGTTAGTTTGGTTCCTTCAAATTTGCTATATAATTGGAAGCTAAATTTTTAATATCAACTATCACAATTTTAAATTACAATAAAGAACTCACTGCTTTAATTGAATAGGTCTTAGACTTAATTGTGAGTCCCATTATTTGCCACCACTTTGGAAAATGATTCACTTATTAAGTTATCCTCTAATTATTTTTTCTGTATATAGCAATTAAAGAAAACTGAGTTGTGATAGAGCCTGGGCTTATTTTCTTGTTCTCCTTTTCCATATTGATCTTGTTTACAGTTTGTGTTTTGGTAAAATGCTAAATAATTACCCAGTATTGATCTTCAAGTTCACTCTTAAATAATAATACCACAAATGTTAAAACTAAAAGAATTACTCAAGCTACTTCTGGATTCTTTCCAATCATTTCTTATTTTTCAGAAGTTTGAGGATATAAGCACATAGACTCTAAGTTAACTTTTATTACTCCACATACATTGCAGATAAAATATTTTCAAAATGTGGTTTATTTGTGGAAAAAAGGGATAAGAATTATGGTATACTAAATGTATATCTGAAGATTACAACATACATAAAACAAATTCAGTATAAGTTAATCTTGCGGATATTTATATTATTTAAATTGCAGTATTTTTGTGTTTTCACAGGAGTAAAAACTTTAAAAATTTGCTTGTTACTATATTAACTAAAAATTACCAAATATTTGTTCAGAGTATTATTAGTCCTCCATCACATAGTAATAAGGAGTACGACTTTACAGACACATTGATGTGAGGTCAATTCATAATTCAGTACTCATGGGTTCTATTATACTGAAAATATTAATACACTTCTGTAACTATTACACAAGAATTTGTGCACTAACTATATCGCTGATAAAAGGATGATTTCAAATTGTTTAAAACAGTGCCTAGTGCAAAAGCAACACTCTCAACATGCTATTACCTGCTAAATTTTTTTCTATGTGTATTAAGTGTGGTAATTTCAGAGGAAATTATTACACATTCCTGTGAAAGTATTCTTACCTTGAGAAATTTGTACAACACATAAAGATAAGAATTATGTATAGAAAGGATATAATCTATCTTGCTTACAAAATATACATAATTAAAAATAAGTACTTCCTATCCTGTATGAATGTCTAGAATAACCTGATCTCCCTCACCTTTGGTCCTGTAATTTGGTATTAGTAAGCTGGTAAGAAACTTAGTTTTTAGACCAGACTTGTCAGGAAAGACATCAATAAACAAAAAACAGTAAAGACATGTGACTCTTTTATAGTCTTTCCTGTTGATAGTGCTTTAATCCTAACTCGGTTATTATGACAACAAGAATTGTTAATATCATAGAGTGAATGTTCTTGTCATTTTTCCTTTGTTGTGACAAAGTACCTAAGAAAAACAGTTTAAGAAGAAGGATTCATTTTCCAGTGGTTCTTTTGCTTTAGGTCTGTCTGAGGCAAGACAGAATATCACAGTAAAAGGTTATGGAGGCACAGGGCTGCTCACCTCATGGTGAACAGGAAGCAAAAGGATCCAGAGAGAAAGAGAAGGATTCCATACAGATTGAAGGTCATACTCCATGATCCATTGCCTTTTTCTAGGTCTACCAGCACATCCATCCCTAAAATGCCACTAAATTACAATCTCATTAATGTATTAATCCATATTATGAAGTTAAATCTCTCATTATCAAATCATTTACCTAAATCATTTAAATATTGCTACATTGGGTATCTATTCCTCAGTACATAAATTTTGGGCATACAGTTCATAATGAAGACATAACAGTGAGCATTAATTCAAAATACCCCTCATTTATAAGTTGACTACCAGATAATATTCCATTCATTGTCACTTGGAAAGATTTAAGATTATAGTGTAGTTACTTAATTCAAATGCACACACAAAAAATCATGTGACAGGTATCATTTTTAAAAATCACATTTCCAGTGGGTAGAACCCACAAGAATTCTTCCATATAACCAAAAAAATTCATGAATCCGGAAGATGAACCTGTATTTTCTTTCTTAATTTCACTCCAGTGCTACTACCTCAAATCATCAGGAATCACAAATATTTAAAGAGAATAGGAATGCTAGATTTCAACATAGTATATATAGAGATCTATCTATCTATCTATCTATCTATCTATCTATCTCTGTATCTATCTTACACGTAAGCCTTATTGAGTCCTATTCTGTGTGAGATTTAAAATAATTAACATTTAGTTTGAAAATAATTAGGATTAAGATCTCACTGTTGTTATACCTAGATAACAGAAACACGACTATTGGAATTTGATGTGGGTAGAATATGTACTGTGTAAGTTATGATATCCTAGAGAAAATGTAAATTATTTCCAAGCCACGCATCAGTGAACTGTTCAGAGGAACACTCTCATATTGATAATGAAATTAGGATATTTTAACTTAAATTCTATTATTTCAACAAATTAATGATGTAGGCATTGACGGATATTCCCATTTGCCTGAGAAAGGAAATCATTGTCAGAGAATTCAGCTCTTAAAATAAATAACTGATTCTAAAGATGAACATAGAATTCTAATTAACATCAACAGTTCTCTTTTACTCACTAAAATCTGCCATATAATGTTAATTAAGAGCACAGTTTCAGTGTGATTAATAGAAAAAATAGAAATATAAAGCAGTAACATATCCATGCATTTTCATAGTCTGTAGGTTTAACAATTTATATTTGAAAACAATTATATGACCCTATTGAAAGTATGTACAATGGCACGTTGGCTTACAAATTTAATTTGTTACACAGTTTTGGGGAAGATGGCTGCCTCTGTGTGTGCAGGAAGATGGCCATGGTCCTGTCTGTCACTCAGTGCATAGCTTGTGATGGAAATAAAATTTTATTAAATGTTTTCAGTTGTAAACCAAATTGTTTTCAAACAGAAGCACTCATGACTTGAAGTATTACTGTATTTATAAATCTGTGTGCTAATTTTACCCACTATTCATTTTTCCATTTAAATCATTTTATTCTCAAAGCTGTAGATATCTTTTCCCTCACCTTTTGAGATATTTTCCAGAAAGTAAGCACTTCACTAACTTTTACTTATGTTGCTGGTGCCACCTCATTCAACCAATGTCCAAACATTTGAGAGCTATGGCTGTGTGTGAGAGTCGAGGAAATAGGACACAGTCAGAACCCTCCTGGCAAACTCCAATCTCCTGTGAGTCCCACAGCAAAGGATTAACAACCAACAAACAACAAAGTCAGATCCTTGAGCAAAAGGTTGAGCCCTGGCTCAACTCTCGCTACTCTGAGCAGCAGCAGAAGCCAAATTCCGTAGCAGCAGAATGGGGAGCATAAGAAGCCAAAATCCGAGCTTGCTACACCTTTCTTTGGTACCAAGACTTCAAGACTTCACACTCATGATCCTAGCATGTGCAAAAAAGGCAGCCCCACAATAATCCCTGTAGTTAAAGATCACATAGGGCAGGGCAAACATTCTTAAATCCCAGTAAATCTTAAGGCTAATAACCTACTGCAGTACCCTTGCAGTTTAAAAATCCCACAGGGGTGGCAGGTGTCTGCAATAATCCCAGTAGTTGATCCCCCAGGGCAGGGCAGACATCCGTAAATCCAAGTCAGTCATTAATCTGAGTAAGTCATCCGCAGTTTCCAACATGGGTGTCCTTGTCCCTACTGTTACCTTGTCCCTACAAACAAATTCAAAGTATATGATGGAAATTAAGTTGTCTTAGAAATAAAGTGGATCTGGGTTATAATCTCAGTTAAAACATTCATTATGTGTATAATTTAGAATATATACTTGTCAAGACAGTGAGTCCAGAGTGTTTATGTACTTATGTACACATTCACAATATAATGGTTAGTTATTATTTGTGTTGCTACATGGACTCAGTATGTTGTCTGGGTGTCTAACACTCTTAACTCTATGAGGATAGAATCTCTGCTCATGCTTCACTACAGTTCATTGCAGATCCTCTTTTCTGTGTGCTCCTTTTCAGAAAACTAGCTCTATAGGTTAGTGGATTCTGGCTCTTACATTCCTCATGCCTTTATAGTGGCCTATTATGCACTAGCATGACCTTGCTCTGTGCTGCCCATCAATTTATACTATGATTTGAAATGGAAATTTCTCTGCTATAGTAAGTTATTCAGCATAAAAGATCTTATTTTTTTCTCTTCATACTGGAAACAATTAATTCAATAGTTTGTTTTAAATGAAAGATCAAGCAAACACCCCAATATCTGATCTATAGTGAGTGTATAAAATATAATTACTAAAATTATATTTAAGTCAGTATTGTGATAGCAATATTGTAATTTTCCCTAGCCAATATTATAATTTTCCCTATACAGCCTCTTGTTTCCTTCAGCTTGAGATGACTTAGCAACCATCACAAAGACAAACCCAGGCAAACCTATAGCCCTTCATTCTAGATTACAACTATCTTCTTCTTACTTATTTGTCAAGCTTCTAGAATTTTATAAACTCTAATTTATCTTAAAAAATATCTTTCATATTTGGCATTGTCATATTAATGGCTGGTAAAGTAGACATATATATGATAGCACAGCAGAAAAAAATATTTTGTTCCAACCTAATTGTAATTTATTAAAAATAAATTAAAATTTTAAATCCCATGTTATCTTGTACATTCAAATTTGCCCTCTTGTAAGTTTAAATTATTTAAGAGAGTTGTACTATTCTGCCCTTGAATTCTGACATGTTCCCTTTCACGTATTCTTAAATTTTCTCTAGTTCTGAAGCTGACTATACTCAGTCCCTGAGGTTCCAAGAGGAGACTCACTGTGAGAAACTAGCAACGGGGCAACACTGCGCACAAAGGTGATTCTTTGATCAGGATGACAGGAAAGTACCTGAGACATTTCGGCACTTCCACACAAATGCTTAGATTTTTAAACAGAGTAGTATGGTCATCAATTCTTTCTAAGTTTCTCTTGCCACAGTACTTGATTCAGAGCACTAATAATCTGGTGTCAGATGTTATTTTTTCAAAATTTTTGCTTTACTGACAAAGAAGAATTTGAAATTAATTGCTGTAGAAGAGTTTTCTATTCATCCTGCAGGGCATATTTTATGATTATATTTTTGATTTTCTAATAAGATTATCAACCTATTAATGTGCTTAGAGAAGAAAACAATAACAAAATGTAAAGGCAAGCATTTTACATTAAATAAATTAATGATTGAAAAATCAAGAAATTATTCTTTTACATCAATAATCAATCAAGATCACTTACTTCTGAGTTTAATAATAACATATAGTTGCTTCTAAACTTTACAATGCATATTACTTCCAGTGAGGCTGGTTCTGTACACACCTCCACGTTGACCTAACTAACATTGCAATTGATTGCCAATCAAATCACACTAATGTGAAATGACATGTAATGGTTATGAAGACAAATTTACTTATTGAAAAATTGTTATATCTTTTCTGCTTTCTTCCATGATCACAAAACATCATTTCAGAAGAATATAGCCAAGTGAATTAAATTGTAAATTATGTTTACATTATTGTCACATTGGTGACATATGTTCAGCTGAGACACAATGTATTTTACGTGAATTCACAAGGATAGACTGAAGTGTTATAATTTTAAATAACACTAAGATTATAGAAGCATATTCATATACATAAAATATCTATAGTACTTATTTCATATGTAGCATCATATTTTCCATTACCAAATGCGTTTATTTTTCTACAAAAGTAGTAGTTAAAATCCAACCTCCAGTGCTTCAGAATGTTATTTTATCAGAAGAAATACTTTACAGAGGGAAATAAGTTAAAATAAGATCATTAGAAGGGGTCCTAATTTAATATGCCTAATGTCTTCATAAAAGGAAAATTTCAAGGGACAGAGATTGTTATTTATAGAAAGATTTTGAAGAGACACGGACAATATCTCATGAAGACAGAGGAGAGATTAGAATTACATTACCACAAATCCAGTAACGTGGGATTTTCAGAAATAATCATCATAACCAAGACAATGACAATACTGATTACCTACTCAGACTTCCTCATCTTACACTGTAACCCCTCTTTCCTATGTTTTTACTTCTTCCCCAGGCACCTATGATAACTCTCACCAACACCATAGGTGTGTTTGTACTTTTTAAGACTCTATATAAATAAATCCAGCACTCATACATAACTATATGCAAATTAATATATTTACATACTCCATGTATGTGTAGTTAATTATATTTCTTAAATTTGTAAAAAAATCTTGACAAAAATTCATAAAAATGGAAGAATATATTTTGGCAAAGTTAGTTAGTGATTAGATGACAGATTTTCAACCCACGCTGACTTTTTAATTAAGTCCTTACTATTCCATACCATAGTTTAGGAATGAGTTAAAACAAAGTGTATTACTTAGATTAATTAAATTTCAGTCAAAATGAATAACTAATCCTTAAAAATTATTGTAAGTATTTTAAAATTTGAAACATCCATATTTTGGTAAGAGGAAATATGCCAATTATACTTTTAAATAGAATTGTTTTTCTAGAATGATTTGTTCTTTTTCTAATAGTAAAACTGAAGAGATTTGTGGGATTTTTTTCCAAATAAGAGGGGAAAAAAAGCATAGTTATGTAGCTGTCTACATGTATTCAATTCCTGCACTCAATGCTTTGATCATGATGCTTCCTAACTCAATACTACTTTCTCTATCATCACACCCTCATAACTTTAGTGATTAAATCTTCAGATAGATGGTATTTTTACAACTTGATCTTCTTATTACTGTCCTTTGATTACCATAATCATACCTTCTTATTGGGCAGCATAAACTAATATTTTACTATGGCAAGAAAAAAAATCTCAGTGCCTTATCACAAACTCATTTCAAATTCTACTAAAATCCCCTTTCATCTATGATTCTCCAGGGAAGCTTTCTCTGATAGCAGCTCAGCATGCTGGGCCACTTCATCCTGTTGCAAGCCTTTTTCAATACAACATGTAAGGCTGTACTGCATCAAGGTAAAAAAAGTCAGAGTGTAGTTCATAACTCGATTTGTCAAAAGAAGTGCTATGCTCTCTGTTTTCTGATCACAAGTCACATGGCTGTACCTACCTGCAGGAAGATACTTTATTATATTAACTTCTTGGTCAAAACAATGGAATAAATTCAATTCTTAGATGTTTATGCATCTACTCTTACACAACAGAACATACTTAAGCATTATTTTAAATCCACTGTTACAAACTTCTCACAGAATCTGGATGATAACCACCAGTCTTACCATATTTTCACTGTTGAACAATCCTCAACTTCCAAAACCACATACTCAGACATCTCTTTTTTCAACACTCCAATTTATACTGCCAATTCCTATTCTCAGTGAATAAAATGCTCTGTCCTCCAGGACAAAAATTATATCTAAGAGATGTAATCCACATAGTAAAATTATCTAAAAGGGCTGGCAAGGTTTCTCACCAAATAAAATTTATCAAACTGCCATCAGCTCCCATTACATCTATATTGCTATATCACTAGACAATCACATCATCAGATTCTTCTGTTTTTGAGATTTCTTCACCACCCCTTTTTCTGTTTTTCTACTTTACTGGTACATTTTATATGGAACTTGTTAACACATTCATTTTTTGAGAAATTGTACTTGTAGATGATATATCCTGATTCTTATGTTTTCCTATTCCTGTGCTCTCCTCTCATCCTCACCACTCATAAACATGAACTTTGTCTTTTTTTCCTTCTTATGTGCAATTTTATTTTTTTCTTCTTTCTTTGGCCCTTCCCTGCCTCCCTAGTTCTTTTCCCTTTTAAACATTTTCTTCGTATTTCACACATTATACCTTTTGTTCCTCATTTATACTTTCAGTTTCTCACACCAAAGAAATGATTTGGTATTTTCTCATGTGTGTCCCATTCATAAGTTTAAGCTCAGGTGAATCCATTTATTATGTCTCAAATTTATTGTTCTTTGTGGCCAAGTAGTACTTCATTTTATTTTTTAAAAAACCTATAACTTCTTTATCTAGCCACCAGTTGGTGGGTTCCTGGACTGTTTGCAAGATTTGATTATTACGAACTGTGCCACTATAAATATGGGTGTGCATATGATGCTGTGGTATGATTCTTTTACTTCTTTTGGAAGCATAACTAGCATGGAAATAGCAGGCTCAAAAGGAACATTTAATTCCAGTTTTTTAAGGAATCTCCATACTGATGTTCAGAATGGTTGCACCAATTTACATTTCTACCAACAATGAAGAAGCGATCTTTTCTCTACACAGCCCCACCAGCATTTGTTGTTGGTTGATTTTGGAATAGCAGTTTTTTTGTTGTTGTTGTTATTGTTGTTGTTGTTTTTTTTGGGGGGGTTGTTTTTTGTTTTTTTGTTTTTCTGGAGTGAAATGGAATCTCAGTGTTGTTTTCATTTACATCTCTCAAATGACCAGTGACGTTGAACATTTTTTCTTAATTAAATTGCTTATTTTATTTCTTCTTCAGAGAAATGTCCTCATTTCAGATGCCCATTCTTGAATTAGGTCTTTAAGTTTAGGAGGTCTTACTTCTTACAATTCTTTATATATTCTATGTGATAGTCCTTTGGTTGAGGAACAGTTGGAGAAAATATTTTCCTATATTATTGTTGTTTTTTTGTTGTGTTAGTGGTTTCTCCTGCTGTGCAGAAGCTTTTTAGTAAAATGAGATCCTTGTAATTGATTCTGTCTGCTAGTCCCTGTGCTGCAGAGATTTTATTTATAAAGTCTTTCCCTATGTCAGTGTCTGCAAGTGTTCTACCTAACCTATCTTCCAGCAGGTTGAGTGTTTCTGTCCTGATATCTCAGTCTCTAATCCACTTTGATTTTAGTTTAGTGCATAGATAAAGAGATTCAGTTTTAGTCTTTGGAAAGCTGAGATACAGCTATCCCAGCACCCTTTGTTAGAGGCTGTCTTTCCTCCATAGAGTGACCTTGCAGCTCCCTCATCTCTGCTTTTTGTAAATACTATCCTTGTGGTTTTTATACTCTTTTTTTTTTCATCCTATGCTCACTGTTTTAATGATTACACCCATGGAAAAAGTTGCAAATATGATGCATATAAAGTAGAATTAAAGTTTCGGTTTCCATTCTAAACCTTGTTCCTGATTTCCAAAGTTATGAATGTTACTATCTATTCCACTTGAATTTCTGTTTGTCATCGTAAATCTAATATATGCAAAATTAAACTACTAATGCCTGGCTCAAATGTCTACCCTGAACTATAACACTATATCTTAGTTGGAGTAACTGTAGCTTTTTATTTCCTCAGGAACAAAGGACATTAGATTCCAGTTTTATGCATTACTTTTTCTAACATTCTACATTAAATAAATAAGGAGATCATGCAGACTTGATACTCTAACACAACTCAGCATCTGACCATTTCAATCAACAACTCTCTAATCTCAAATTTAATTATCTTCCAACTCTATCACTGTTGGAATTTTTAAATTTTCTTGTTTCAAATTTATTGCTCTATAGTCAAAATCTCCATTTAGAAAGCAAAATGATCCTTATAAAAACAAATAAGATGTGAGCCAGGGATTATGCTCAGTGGTTTTGGTATCTGCCTGGAGAGCATAGGGTTCTGAGTTCTATCCCTGGTACTACATATCACAATGCCAGGCATGGTGCTTACTCCTGCAATCTCAACACTCAGGAGGCAGAAACAGGAGGATTGCTGTGAATTCAAGGCTTTCCTGGGCTACATAGTGAGCTCAGGCCCTCATTGAACTACAAAAGTGAGACCCCATCTCAATAAATGAATAAATAAATAAGATGTAACAAAAATTTTTTTCCAATATCATTTTTCTTTCTCAAATAGTTAAACTCACTCCAATGGCCAAGAAGAACTTATACAATCAAGCACAAAATATTGGAATCATTTCTAACTCTTCAAGTGATGTGACCTTCATCTTATTTCTTAAATATACTAAGGATGTTTTTATTACTTTACAGAATTCATAGATTCCCATACATCCTATATAACTCAAATGCTTCACTTTCTTACTTTCTTGAGGATTTTGTTCTAAAATTATCTTGGAGTTGACTATTTTTCTGTATTAAATATTTGGCAAACCCTCAGGTCCTCAGCAATAGCATCTGCCGGCTATGGACTGAAACCTCTGAAACAGTGAGTAGAAGTGTGTCTTCCCAGGCATGTTATTTTCCTCTGGTATTTTGTGTTAGTCATGAAAAATTGACTAAACAAATCTCTTTTCCTGTGCTGAACCACACTCTTTTCCCACCCATCTGTAATTTTTTAAAATGTATATTATTGGTACATTTTATATAGGCATTATGATCACAGTTGACATTGAGAGTTTGACATGACTTAATTCTCATTTTTCCCATTTCCCTGCCCACCCTACAAGCCCTTACCCTCTATATACATAAGCTCCATTTCCTTTTTTTTAATCCTCAGATTTTTGCTTTTACTTCTTTACTTACCCCCACTGCCTGTTTCCCTTTGAATATTTTTTATTTCACAATACCTAGCATACATTTTAGAACAACTTGTCTCACTTTCCTTCACATTTTGACACTGTCAAATTAAAGGAGGAAAGATTTACTTTAGCTCACTGTGTTTAGACATTTTAGTTCATAGTCAGATAGTAAAGTAGAGGAGAAACTGTTCAAATCTCCCTCGAAGAAGAGAGAGGGAAGAGGCAGGGAGGGAGCTAAACCCTTCCAGGCCACACCTGCAGATACTGTCTTCTTCCATCCAGATCCTGTCTCTTAACCAAGTCATCTACACACCTCTATCATTTAATTATTTTCCATAAGACCCCTTCTACAATTGCATGAGACTTTAGAGAGGTATTTAGTTATAAACCATAGCAGAAGTTTTGCTGCTACATTTCACCTATTCATTTTTTGTTTCAATGTCTTCCTTAGAATGTCAGAGATAGAATACTGGAAAAGAAAATAAAACATTTTACCTAACTACCACTTAGGGAATTTAGGTAAATAAGCTTCTAGGATTAGAAGATGACATACTGTAAGAAACAGGTCTATGGAAAAAATCACTTTTTCATAATGATGCTTTGGATCAATATTTGTCTACTGGAATGCAATTTTAGTTATAAATCATATGCAAAAGTTGGAATTGAAAATCATTACTGCAGTTCACTCACAGAATTTATTTTATAGAGTTTCCTCTATTTTGTAGTGTTTACTTAGGCACTGGAAATGGAGGAAAAGTTTTGCAACATTGTATAAAGAATATGAGTTTGAGAAAAAAGAAAATGACAGTTTCTGTATCTGACCTTATTAACAATTCTGAACGTAGGCTTTCATCTGAATTATTTTTATAAATTATTATTGGGAGAAGATATTGCTATTGTTTGTGATTGCGAAGCAATCAAATCCCTAGATACTGTAGAAATAAGCAGAGTTGAAAAATAAAACCGAGCTGATATGAATGAAATGTCTCCACCATTATGCTCAGCAGACAGCCTTCATTCATGCACAACAACCTGCCCCTCATTTGGAAAGGAGACGCTCATCCCTCCACACCTGGCTTCACTAATGATAGGCCAGATTCTCCTCAGCAGGACTGTGGTTTGCTTATCAAGTAGAAATAAAATTATATAGTAGTCAATTTATCTTGGGGCTTCTAAAAGTACCACAGTGTGCTTTTATCCCTTCATTACTACTTGGTATTATTACAATGATTTTTTTTTCCTCCTAGAAGGAAATCAACTTTTAAGCTATTCATATTTATGAAGGATAATGGGAAAAACTTAGCCAAAGTTAGTTTTTCTCTCCATAGAAATTTTAAATTCTTATTAAATTTACACAAATTATCACAAGGATGATGATGAGAGAAGCCATGTCCTTTCCTAAATATCACATCTCAAAGATGCTCAGAACTTGGAGAATTCTACTACATTTATAATTTGCTATAAGTGGAGTCAGCCTTCAATTATCTTTATTATTGTTATGACACAAATTAATTAAAGGAACTAAATGGTTATATTTTTCCACAAAAGAAATTTCTAGGGAAAATACCCAACAGCAGATATTTATTTTTCCCAAGTCAATGATGAGAACTGAAGTTAATATAAGAACAAGAAGATATGTATTTTTCCTAACAAAAAAGTTCTAATGAGAGGGTTAATATAGTAGCTGTTTTACTGTTCATAGCCCTATTAAATTATCTAGTTATAAATAAATGATTGATTAAACTTACATATAAGAGGAAAAACTGTCTAATACCCTGGATTTAGAGAGTTCATCATTGTTTTAAATAGAATCCTATCTCTATCTCTATCTCTTCTAAAATTAGAGCATGTTAAACTTTGAACTACTAACAAATGATCACAATTTATTTAGTGAGAGTTTTATGTTCACAGGAGATACTAAGACATAATATCAACGAATGCTAGTAAGAACATTCACTTGTAATGTCTAGCATGACTGAGACAAAAATAAGAAATTATGGACTCAAGATTTTTGTATCAATATTTACTGAATAAATACCACATCAGTAGATGAGAAGGAATACAACAGTAAGCAGGCTAGAAGAGCTGTACAGGAAGCACACATTTGCGGTCATTATTCTAGAGCTGCAGTCTTAATTTCCAGTGACCCCAGCTTCCCAGCTTTTCTTTTGCTCAACATACACAGCAGCACCTTTTCCCAATGCTTCTTATTCACCTTATTTATAAGGTTTTAATTTTTACAATTAATTTGCCTAATAATATAGTGTCAAATACCAAATACTGGCAAACACATCAAAGGGATACAAAAAATATTATTGAAAGATGAAAATACAAATTTTTAAAAAATGGGAAAATTCATAATTGAAAATCTAATTTCAGTTCCATGCAGCCTGCCACAGCATATAGCTGTACAACAATGCCAACAAACAAAAGTGAACATAAATTTACAAAAGATAAGTCACCTCTAAAATAACACACCATTCTGGGAAAAACATAAACCAAGATACTTTTATTGAATGAGAGGCAAACCAGTCTGGATGGTAAAGTATTCCTATAGAGATTTTAGAAAAATTAAATTGATGTGATTATTTCTTTTATTTCCCATAGTTGACTAGCAAGAAACTGAGCTAACAAAATTTTCCTACCCAATATTTTTTTAATATTAGTCTATTTATTAGTTCAGGTTTAAATTTCATTCACTGTGGGTAGTTAGTACAGATACAAACCACATCTTAATTCCTCTATCCTCCTTCCTTCTAGACAGTATCCTTAATGTAGGCCCAATGACTTCACATTACAATTTTCTACCAAAAAAGAAAAAGAAAAATGACTTGGAAGTTTAATATGAATTCTGTTAATTTTTTACAGTTTTCCAGACAGCAAAACTTTTGATAATTAGGATTTATTTTGAACTATTGTCATAGTGGTGTTCAAATTTTCAAAACGATATAATTCAAAGAAAATACACATGGTGAAATTTACAATTGCATTTTCATGCACCGGAACAAATCAGAGACACAAGGTTGTTGACAATACTCCAGGCGCAATCATGCATCACATGCTTAAAGATGGAATTTAGTCAGCAAATCTTCCTGTCCCTGACTCTTATTTTATTAAATCATTACAGTATTTTGTGGATTCTCAAAAGGAAAGGACACCTATGCCACCGAAGGTGTAGTAAACTGGTTGCCATGAAGGATCGCCTTTGACATTTACTTCCTTAAAAAAAAAAAAAAGTTATCAAATAAGATAATCTTTAAGATGATTAGATCTTAAATTCCAAGACTGTAGAATTTTTTAAATTCTGAGTATTGGAACAGTGCAGGATCAAGGACAAATATCCCTTGAGGAGTCTGATACATCAGCAAGAGCAGCTGTCTCCATGCTGAGTACAGATGTGAGAGACGATGTCCATCTGGACGTTCAGCAGGCCCTCTCCCCGGCAGGTTCGTACCGGAATGTCTGTCTGTTTGCACTCCTCCCCAGGTTAGTAAACCTTGAATATCAAGGTCATGAGAAGACTGACTTGATTACAGGCCATCGCATTCTACTGCCAGCCACCACAAGGGTATCGGTAAGAAACGATAAGAGGCCGGCTTGATATCCGCAGTCTGAGTTGTCCGAGGCTAGAGAAGCTTCTCCTTAAGGAGAGATTCTATTCTGTTTCTCCCAATCAGTCCTTTTATCCCATTGCGCTTATTGCTTCGGATATGCTACCGGAAGTCACGAGAGGTGTTAGAGTACAAGACCCTGCCTACGTAGATTCTGTCAAATCCGGACTCATTGGCCTTCAGTTCCCCCAAACAACACGACACTCGTATGCTTAGGCATATATCAGGAATCTTGGAGAAGCATTATATATGTAATATAGACTATATTATATATTCTTAATTCAATTCACTATGATATCTTACGCCTTAACATTTTTTTCTTCACATAGCAGCTGCATATTCCCTTAAAATACAAGTCAGTTCATATCAGTCACTTTCTCCTAATCTTTACTAGATTTTTAAATTAATACACTCTAAATCCTTCACCATGAATGACAATGTCCCTCCATGATCCAGCCCTGAGATTTCTTTCAGACGATATTCCCTGGTGTTTACCTCCTTCCTCATTCTGATGCTCATGATCTTTGATCCATGTATATCACCAAGACAAGAAGAACTGCCCTGTCTCTGGGCCTTTGCTTTAATGCTCCCTCTTTCCAGCCCACCATTCCTTCCAATAATGGCTTGGGTTTCTACCATGCTGTGTCCTTGTGTACATTCAGTGGTCTCCTTCCCAGGGTCGAGCAACTGTGGAATCTGAGCCCTTTTATTGCTCCCCTCTCAGTCTTTTGTCTTATTGCATGTTCTCTGTTTGCTCAACCAAAGCCAGAAACGGTTTGTTTTTATTGCTGTATCTAAGTGGACACACATGGAACTTAGTAAGCACTAAATTTGCTCTTAGAATATGTAAATCTAAGGTTATTATCTTTCATATACTAAATCATCAAAACAAAATGAAATTAGCAATAGAAATAATTGTATCACATTATAAATAGAGCTATTTCTCAAGCAATGCTAAGTCAGAGAAACTGGGATCAACTTTGAATATGCTTACTCAGCCCTCTGTATCAGCAGGTTCTGCATTTGTAGATTCAACTAAGCATAGATCTAAAATATTTGGAAAAAATTGCTTCTATATTAAACATACACTGAGATTTTTCTTTGCTATTATTCCCTAGTCTAACAACTACTTACACAGCACTTATAGTCTGCTTGTTATTACAAATAATCTAGAGATGATAGAAAGTATATTTGAGAATGTGTTCAGATTGTATGAAAAGATCATGGTATTTAATAAAAGGAAGCTTAGTATCTATAGATTTTGGTATCCACAGGGCACCCCGGAAACAATCCACCAGACGTACCAAGGGAAGACTACAGGAAATGAAGCTTGGTTGATAAGAAGCAGATTCCAGTGTATATGTATAGATATCTCATTATATCATAATTAAAACTCTGAGGTAATGGTGATGACAACAATTATGACAGTAAAGCAATAGTAATGCTTATTTATGAAGAAAATTCTTGAGGATATTTGCCCTTAAATTAAAAACTACAGACAACAAAATTATTCAAATAATAGTATTTTGTTTTTACTTGTTTCTCCTTTATTATAAATATGCATATCCTTTCATTTCCACTTAGATTTGACATTTCTCTAGGGCCTTCCCATATTGGAAAAGTTGTGACTTCAGCCAACTTTGAATTATAGGAACTGAATTTTCATGTCAGGTGTAATTAAATGTCTGAAACTCAGATTTTCTGTCTAAATTGAACAGAAAACAATTCATAGATATATGTGAAATAAAGTATTAACACGGGGCCAGAGATTTGGCTCAGTGGCACTGAGTGCCTGGCATCACTAACGTCTTAACTTTGATCCCCAGTACTGGAAAAAAAATCATAATCAAAATGTTATCACAAGAGTCTGATAATTAATTAAATAATTTAGTATCAGTACTAAAATTGGTCTCCATTTCCCACCACCTGCGATTACTGCATTGAAACACATTTTACTGAAAAATCTATACTCAGACATTTTTTCTAAATGATTCCAGAATTATTGTTTTGTGATGCTAGAAATATCAATCTACTTTAAAAGTGCAGTAATACATGAAAGATTTTTTGAAACTATAACTGTCGGACCGGGGAGTTAGCTCAGTGGTTCCAGCACCTGTCTTGCAAGCACAAGGACCCAGGTTCGATTCCCGGTAACCACATACTATACTGGGTGTGGAGACTCACGCCCAGCAGCAACCAGTACCACATACCACAGTGCTGGGCGTGGTGGCTCACACCTGTAATCCCAGCGCTCGGGAGGTAGAGGCAGGAGGATTGCTGTGATGTGAGTTGGAGGCTGAGCTCAGGGCCAGCCTGAACCACAAAGCGAGACCCTGTCTCAAAAAACCTAAAAATAAATAAATAAATAAATAAATAAATAAATAAATAAAAATAAAGTATAACTGTCTTCTATAAACTATATTTAAAATAAATAAATACTCCCAGGAATGTAGCTCAGTGGCACCATGCCTGCCTGGAAAGTGCAAAATTCTGAATTCAATCCCTGGTACCACCAAAACAAAACAAAACAAAAAAAACAAATTAAATAAATTTCCTCCCAGGAAACTTTTCACTAATTTGTTAGAAGAGTATTATAGTAAAAACTCATGGTTATATTCACTCACACTTTTATGTGTTATTATTATAACATGTTATAAAATCTATGAAATATATTTCTAAGTATGATATAAATTATCACACAAATAGAACTCTCTTGGAAGTTTTCTTTGCATAAGTGTAATTACTCATTATGAAGCAGCACTGAACCAAAAACAATCCAGCTTCCTCATACTTAATGTAGGAGAAAAGTGTTATACCCAATTCCATTAGATCTCAGGAAAGCTTGAGAAGTCTTTGTCCACAGAGGTAGCATGGTTACTAGCACACTTATACAGAGCTCCTACTACACAATTTCTCACATGCTTTTTTTTATGAGTTTATTGATCACATTCATCACTGCGGGTTTGTACCTGTACAAGATATATCTTGAATCTGTTTTTTCAATTCCATGCTCTCCCTTGATCACCTCCTTCCCTAGATACATAAGCACTGTTTTTCTTTCTTACCTTCAATTCTTCTTTCCCTTTCTCCAACTCCACATCCCCTTTCAACATTCCACATTTCAAAGTATCAGTTATATCTTTTTGTCCTCATGCTTTCAATTTCTCACATTATAGAAATGATTCAATCAGTACTTACATGTGCTTCCTATTTATTTCACTTATGAGTATGGCCTCCACGTGCAGCTATTAATAATTGTTTCAAGGTAAGCTTTCTTTATGGCTGAGTAGTACTCCACTTTATTTTTAAAACATCTTAATCCATCACTAGTTGATGGGTTTTGGGCTGTTCCAAGATTTAGCTACTACAAACTGTGCTGCTATAAACTTAAGTGTGTGTATTGGTGTGGTATGAATCTTTTAGAAATATATACAGCATGGAAAATTTTCTGAGAAATTTCCACTGATTTCCAGTCATTACACCGTACTCCACCACCAACAGTGAAGGGTTCCTTTCTCCCTACAGCCCTGCCAGCATTTGTTGCTGGTTAATTTCCTGATAGCAGCCATTCTTTGAGTAGTGAGGCAGAATCTCAGCATTGTTTTAATATGCATCTCATGAATGATCAGTTATTTAGAACATTTTTGATACATACTTATTTTCTACTTCTTCATTTGAGAAGTGTCATTCATTTCAGATTCTCATTTTTAGACCTGGTCCTTAAATTTGGGGGCCTCTGATTTTTTAGAGTTCTTTATATACTGCAGATAGCAGTCTGCTGTTTGAGGAACAGCTGGTAAAAATTTCTTCCCATTCTGTGGGTTGTTTCTGCACTCTGTTGGTGGTGTTTCTTGTGCAAAAGTATAGGAATAAAATAGCTGAAAACAGAATAGATCCTGAAGAAATCTAGAAAATCATCCATACGTACTCAAGAACGTTTATTCGTTCTAGTAAGATGGAAACAAAGAGTAGACATATTTCTAGATGCATGTGAATGAAGATATCAAAATGATAAATAAACCAGTATCAGTCAATAAACTGAAGATGTAATTCACAACCTACCAATAGAGAAAAGCTATGGTCTTGAGGGATTTACTGCTGAAATCTACAAGAAGTTTAGAGAAGAACTAATGCTGCTATTTCTTAGACTCTTTCATGAAAGTGAAAGGGAAGCAGTACTCCCAAATACATTCCTGGAAGCAAACATCATCTTCATTCCAAAAACAGAGAAGGGTCCAACAACAACAAAAAAAGAGAACACAGATGCAAAAGTCCTCAATAAGATCAACTCAAGATGATCACACACCCTAAGTAGAACTCATCCCAGGTATGCAGGAATGCTTCAGCATTTAATAACCAATAAACATAATATATTACAT
The DNA here is from genome assembly GCA_004026965.1 of Petromus typicus. Classification (NCBI taxonomy): domain Eukaryota; kingdom Metazoa; phylum Chordata; class Mammalia; order Rodentia; family Petromuridae; genus Petromus; species Petromus typicus. The sequence continues at coordinate 72,412 of PVIR01000156.1, forward strand.
TAACAGACAAAACTGTGTGACCATTTCAATAGATGCAGAAAAAGCAAATTTCTTAGGACATTATTTGCCCTAATTAGTCCATCAACCCAGCATCAATAGTTATAAATCACATAATATAAACATATGATACATCCTTTTCACCTGTGACTGTTATCTTGAAGCATTAGTTTTGGTTAGAATAAACTGTAATTCCCAGATAAAACATACTGTTTACAAATATTGTCATATTCTACCATTTTAAAGGTATCTTTCTGTACATAGGCTCTTCTGTATGGAATTAGATACCATTTCATATATTCTTGTAGAATACTGATATTAACATATGAATTATCAATTAGTGGCAGCTAAATGGGCTCACGTATGTGCAGCACCTTTCACAGAATTTAGAGTATAGATATTGGAAACAATCAGAAACTGGCACATTGTATTGCAGCAACCTTTTATCTAAGATCAAATTATAAAATCCTGACATACTCAATGATGTCTGTGTTCAAAGGAGCTACAAGGAGGTAGCATGCTTCTCTAAGGACCACAATCTATTAGTCCATGAATTTCAAGTGCATTTTTGAAGGGTCACTTCATGAAGGGAATCTGATCTCGAAGGAACCTCTGATTACCTTAAAAGGACTCTTCTTATGGCAGATATACTTACATATCATAGGTTAAATGAGTAAAGAGAATTAGCGAGCTCACTTTTTACGTTGTTTCTCATAAGAGGCTGTTCAACAAAAATAATCACTAAAGAAAGAAGAAACCAGTGTTCAACATAGTATAAGAAATATTAGCAATTGGGTTTTTATTGAATAGCACACTAAGAGTAAAATGAATGAGATATTAGGTCAGTCCAAAAGGGACATTATGTTTCCATAAAATGGTTCAAGGGTTAAGAGAAATTACATATTAAGCAGGTAAGGACTAAAACTTTATGGAAACCTTTGGAAGATTTATTACGTGGATGAAAATACTTTACTCAGATTTCTGAAAAAGCATATGCACTTCTGTAAAGACAATGATGTATACACTTTCGTTTTCCATTTGCCTACATAATATAAAATCATATGCAAAAATTCATATAATTGGCCGCGGATTTAGCTCAGTGGTTCCAGCATCTGCCTGGCAAGTACAGGGTCCTAAATTCAATCCCCAGTTCCATATACCACAATGCTGAGTGTGGTGGCTCACATCTTTAATCCCAGCACTCAGGAGGCAGAGGCAGGAGGATTGCTGTGAATTTGAGGCTAGTATGGGCTACTACACAGTGTTTTCAGGGCCAGCCTGAACTACAAAGCGAGAACCTGTCTCAACAAACTGAAAAAATAATAATAAAAAGCATATAATTAACCATGTAGAAAACATTATATGGACTTAAAAAGAACATCAAATAAACAACTTAGTGTTCTCACAAAACTTTAATATTGTGACTTAAGAAAAGGATTCAAAACACAAACATCTCTTAAATTATAAGACAACACTGAATACAAATGCTGCTCCTCACACGATTAAAAGTGAATCAGTCTGTCCTTGGGCTTTTTCAAAAAATAAACAGAAAATAAGTAAAATACAGAAAACTGTTGATAGCAATTAGCATCATAACAAAGGCAGATGAGATTCCTGTAGCTTCTAGGTGTCTTCATGACTCCTTTAAAAACAAAATAAAATAAATTAAGAAGAGAAGACAGCTGACTTCATAGTTTTGAATATATGCAAATGTATATATACACACACATATATATGTACCTGCTATTCTACATATCTAGTTAGAAAAAACAAAACAGCACAATCTAAGTTTTTTAAGTGAATTTTACAAAGTGATACTGAAGATCATACTGCTGACAGAAAATATGTTAATGTACCATACACACATATTTAGTTATACTTCAGTACTAAACTCACTTAACTTTAATTAATTAAAATTGATTAATTAAATTCACAAAACTTATTGTTTTGGAAACATTTTAGAAACAGTATATTGTTTCATTATATACAGTATTTGTTATGTTGTTGAATGACCTTACAGTCTTCACTGAAGACGTTTTCCAGCTTGAAATAGTTTCTTTCCCCAGAAATCTATTCTTTTCAGGGAGTAAGCATATGAAATAACCAGAGATAATGATGTAGGAGAGTGAAGTATCTAAATTTACTATTATTTTCAGAGTATCTACTCAGGGTTAGCCAGGTGTTATGTGAATAAATATTGTGGACAGGCCTATCTCTCCAAAGAGAAGTATTTTCCCTCGAATACATACATTAAGCCTAAATTACTATTTAGTAATTATTTATACAGTACATTTTAATTTTCATCTTTATATATTATAAAGGTATAGGAAGCTTAAGTTTTTTAAATGTTTTTTGAGTTATAAATTAAATTTTAATAGCACAATGTATATCCTTCAAAAATGAGTTTAAAAAACATCTCAAAACAAACATAAATGATGCTGATACCAGAACTAATGGCTAGATTCACGAGAGTTTCAAGAACAAAGTGTTTCAGTGAAGCCTGTTTGTTAATTAATGGATTATAAATCAAAAGATCAAGTTTCACAAAACCCAATATTCTAAGTATCAAAAGGGTAATTTAAAGACTGGGCTGGGGATAATAATGAATGAAATCAATTTATTTAATTTCACACTCCACTAGTATTTCAAAACTTATGTGTAAAGAACATACACAAAGAGGTTTAAAGAGGAAACATAAACATTTTTAATACAAATTACATCCATTCTAAAAATGAGATACCATTTCTTAACCTAAAAAAGGCTCTAAAAAGGGAATAACAAAATGCATGAAACTAGACAGTTGTTCTATCTTCAAAATTAACAGGACTTTCTCAAGTTTAATGACTATTAATACAACATACATTATGGATACAAGTTTTAATCCCTATTAGAAGAATTATGAACTGAAAAACAATACCTCAATAACACAAATAACTTACTTTTACATGCGTATGTTCTGATGACAAGGATAGAAAAAAAAAAAAAACTTTTTTTTTTTTGGAGACAGAGTCTCGCTTTATAGTTCAGGTTGACCCCAAACTCACTATGTAGCCCAGGCCAGCCTCGAATTCACAGCAATCTTCCTGCTTCTGCCTCCCAAATGCTAAGATTAAAGGCATGCGCCACCATGTCCAGTACTGTGGTAAGTGTTTACTAAGTACTGGAATTACAGGCATCAACCACCATGCCTGGCACTGGAGTATGTGGTTACCAGGCATCGAACTCAGGACCTTACACTTTCCAGGTAAATGCCAGAACCACTGAGCTAAATCCGGGGTCCAGAAAAGGAATTTATTTTTAAGGACAGCCAAGACCTTAATTGATTATTACCACTACAAAAAGTTTAAGTTTTTTGCTGCATTTATGTAATGTACCAATAAAGATTTCAATTAAAAAAAGAAATACAGGCAGGAAATATTCTTTATTAGAAAGAATACTAATGGACAGAGTAGAATGTTAGAAATAATGTCTTAGTTCTGTAACTTTAAAAGTAATACTGGTAAAATGAGAGGAATTAGCTTTGCTGTAGCTACATAGGATGGCACCAATACAAGGGGCAATTAGAATTATATGGTTAATATTGAAAATTTTAAACTATATTATAGTAGAAGATACGTTGTTGGTACCTTCCCAAAATACTCCTTTTCCTGTAAATGTTCTTATTTCATCATTCTTGCCAATTTCTAAAGCAGTTCTAGAAATTCTTTAATGATGGTTAACTTGTATAATCAAAAATATGGTAAACACTGTCACTTTTGGGAAATATTAATAAGAAAGAGAGAAAACAGGCAGTAGCAAAGAAAAATGGAGCAGCACAAATGATATGAAGAATACTGAAAAATATCTGAAATACTTCTAAATGTTATAATGGTAGTACCATAAGTTGATGGCAGATGTAAATATTAATTTTCTCCATTTTATACCAGACCACAAAGTATCCTCAAAGTTTAGGGAAAAAAGGCAGCTCATAATAGGACAGTATAAATCATACAAATAAATAAGGACTATGAAATATAAGCTCACAAAATTATAAGTTATCAAACTTTCCAACAAGGATGACAAAATATCTACACATGTTCTGTTTACGGAAAATAAAAATCAAACGTGAGGCTTAAACTAGAATAAAATAAAATTTTAAAAAATCAATCCAAAAATAGTTCAGACTGGGATCTAATATAACCTTTTGATATTAAAAATAAAAATTCAAAATTAAACTGGTGACTAAATAATAGATTAGCTACATGCAAATCGCAAAACAGATTAAAGAAATCAGAATGGAACCTACTGAGAAAAAAGTAATGATTACAAAACTGTTTATATGACATGAAGCAAAAAGAAAATTAAGCCCAACTGGTGCCTTAGAGGATTTTAATAAAGGTAAGAATACTTTTGACAGGGATAAGGCTTAAAATGTTCTAGAATTGTTGAAAGACTGGTAATTGCAGATTAGAAAGCTCAACTGGTTGCAAGTAAAAGCAAAACCCCAACTATTCTTTCTTTATAACAGTTCTTTCTTCATAACTATTCTTTCTTTATAACAAAATTACACAGTAATGCATACTGATGATTTTGCAAGCAGTCAGTGGGAAAGCAACTAAAACAGAAAGAATTTTAAAATGATTTCTATTTTCTTATTGGCAACAATGAAAGCTGGATATCTATGAGAAAATTTTTTAAATGTATTAAAAGAAAGTATCTATTGAAAAGCATTTTCTGCATAATGAAAGAATTTTTATGAAGATAAAACTACAATATCTCCACACTAAAAAACCCAAAGGGATTATATAGCCTACAGATCTTAACTAAAAGAAATTCTGAGCCATGTATTTCATAAGATGAAATGACTGTAGATGAAGATTCTTAAATGTAAAAAGGTAGGCAAAGTGGTAAAAAAATGAATAAATCTAATGCTGCCATATAAATAAATAAATAAAACAGGATTTCTAATTTGTAGAAATAATAAACATGACAAAAATATCTTAGCAGTAGGATGATCTATTAATGCCTTTTATGTTTCATTTGTTGTTTAAGAAAATAATCACTATTGCTTACATTTAATTTCAGACTTTTAACTACCAGAACTGTAATGAATCTACCAAAGAGACTTTAGACAAAGAAAATAATTTTTTAAAATATTAGAAACTGATCAATAAGAAACAATTAAAAGTAGACAAAAAATGATTAAAATATTAGTAAACCTGATTTTTAGAAATCCTACTTACAATAATACACATAAGGATAAAGAAAGTCAAAAAGAGATTGAAATTCAAGGGAAATATATGCTACATAAAGAGAAAAAAAGAGTGATAAAATTATACTAATATTTAGATTTCAAGTCTAAAAACAATACCCCAAAGATGAAGAAGGTAATCTCACAACAATCAAGGATATGTTCAAAAGACATAAATACAAACACACATAAATGTTCTTAAAGCACGTGTGATATAAGGTCTTTTCTTTGTCCCAACCCCTCAGCAGGCAGAGGAGCTCGGAGGCACAGAGAAGTAAACCAGAGGTCCTCCCTACCTCCATCATCTGTTAGTTCAGCAACATCAAGCCCGAGTTGGGATCTGACCTACACTAGGTCCTTTTTGTCCATGCTTTTTTCCTGCATGAAACCATGGCAAGTTTATGTCTACCACGAGTTGTAGGTCTTGGGCCTTGGAGAAATATAGTGTAGACAGTGGGATAGGTCAAGTTCCCTGCTTTTGTCTCTACCTGCCTGACTGTCCGTCCCACCTCTGATTCAGTCTCTCTCTACATTTTCTTTCATGTTCTGGATCCACTGTAGAGGCTTACCCTTATGGAGACCCAGGTGGAGAAGCAGCTTGTGGGGCGGCACCGCCCACAGACTCACGGCAGCGCAGCAGCCTCCCCTGCAGGGTGTACAGCAACTGGAGGAAGTTATGATGCCTGGAAAGAAGAAGGAAATGTGAAGGGAAGGAATCACATGTAAACAACCTGAGTCTTCAGTTTATGTTCTCGGCCTCACCTGTCCAATTTATCCTGCTCATTTCCTGCCTGCTGTCTCAGAATTTCGAGTTCCTGACCCAGCTGCTCCAGTTTCTGCTCAGTTCCAATCTGATACGCCTTCATTTCTGCAGAAGCCTTGGCCAGATGCTGGAAATGCTTTTCCTACGGAGTGAGAATGCAGACGGGATCCAACAAACACTCACATCTTGAAGCCACTCTTGCCCAACACATCCAAGCTGGGGATTCAGATTCACTGATCAAAAGGGGGACCTAGTCAATTCAAGTACAAATACAAGTCTAGAGGAAAGGAAAGACCTACCTTTTGTAGATGCCACTGCTGCCGTACTACTTGGAACTGCTCCAAATTCATTCGTCTCTGCAGTTAGTAAGGGAGAGAGACAGGGAGAAATTAGCTCGGTTTTTCATTTTTTTTTGAGATAGCTAGGGTATTCAACACAGCCTACTTATCTTTTCCCTTTTCCCTCTATTCCTGTTTTTCCCTTACAAGTTTCCTAGGTATACCCTGGTCCGGAACTTCTCAAGAGCCTTCTGGAGCTGCACACGCTTCCTTTGGATCTCTTCCACTTGGGACAGAGCCTCAGTCACAGCACTTCTTATGTCTTCTACATGTTCCTGGTAAGTAGCCTTAAGCTCTTTCCATTGCTCCTTGGCTGCAACTGCCTTCTGCCCTAAAATGAACCATGAGAAATGAAAAGATGAGTGAGGAGGCCCAACAGCTGTCTCCCCAAACACTAGGCCTCAGTCTTCCCAACAGACTGAGGAATTCACTCACATCCTCCCTCCTTGCTTATTCAGGCCAAACTCCTTCCCAATTTCCTGCCTACTCACTGCTCGTGTCTTCAGAAGCCAACAGGCCCAGGCCCTGGGCAGTGTCCTCTTGAGCCAAGAAATTCTGTAAAGAGTCTACCACTTGAAGCTGGCTGCAGAGAAGTTTGTCTTTTTTCCGAGAGTTCTATTCAGAGAAAGGAAAAAGGCAGGGATGTCCTTACCACCTTGTACTACTGGCCAGTAAGACTCGCTCCGCTTAGTGCCCCATTATTGCTCTCTTCCTTTTCCAGAAGTCCCAAGACCACCCTCTCACTTCTGAAGAGCCAGCTCCCATCTTGTACAAACCCTCACAAACTCGGCTAGGATCTGGGCCGGCAGCTCTGCTTCTTCCTGTAGGCCTACAGGCTCTAAGAGAGCAGCCACCTCTGCCAGGACCCTGGAGGGAACAAAGGAATGTTGTGGGTACATTCACATTAGAAAATGAGGACATCGATGCTGAGACTATCGCTCTGAGCGAACACACACAACGGCCTGAGAAGCCTACAGCATGACACTGACAATGGTTTGTATGTGAAGCACATCTGAGGAAAACCAGCTGAGGAGGAATAATAAAGGAGCTTTGATTTTAATAGGGAATGTCTCACTGAATAAACTGTACAAATCAAGATCTGAAAGCAGGAAGAGAGATGTTCCCGGAAAGGGAAAATTACTGATGAAACCTGGGAGCCTCCCTGGCGGAAAGCACTGGTCTTTGAGCAGGGTCTTAATGCTGTAAGGGCCTAAGCTAGTTAGATATCTTATAAAAATACATTCACAAAGGTTAGCATTTCAAAAAAAGGGAGAAGCTACCACATCCGTATAGGATAAATAGCAGTAACTGACACTCTAAATCAGTATCAATGGCCTGGACCAGGAGGCGCCAAGGTCTTGGCCCATAATCCCCTGGAAACATCCCCCATTGGAAAGTCTTGTGGCTTGATATATGATTTGCTTGCTTGGATTCCCCTTTAATCAATATTACCTACCCTACAATACGCACAATGTTACTGGCTGAATACTTTTGTCTCACATTATACCCACCTCACTTTGTGGCTTTGTTTCATAAATATCCCCTGGGAAATAGGGTCCCTGGGTTACCCACTTTCCGGTCCCCCTTCTGTCCCTCTTAGGCAGCTTTCTTTCTCAATAAACTTTTCTTAGCCTTCCTTGTTCTAAAATTCATTTTTGGATTAAAAAAAAATACAAACTCGCGTTTCAGTTTTCTAACGTGTTGGGAATTATACCTGCTTCCCCCATATCATTAATAAACGTGAAGGGCAGACGGATCGGTCTTGGGTCTCCAGGTTTTTCCTGCATGGAGACCACAGTAATTCACTATGGGCGGGGAATAACATGCTCCCTAGAAAAGGGTTTTTCGTTAGAAGTCAAGACTGAAATGTTAAAAGGCTCTTTCTTCTAGAGTGTCTCCTGGCAGTGGAACCCTTCAGGTTGGAACCGTGAAGTGGACAGACAGGGAGGGAACGGCCCTCTTCTGGCACGCAGCTCGGGATTGCGGTGTGACGGGAGCGAGTCGTGAGGAAGAGGTCTGCCGAGGTTGCTACGGCAGCGAGACAAGAGTCACCTCGAGAACTACTCCTGGGGGCAGTCAATTTATGACGACCATTACACGGTTAGGGGCGGCAAATTCCGGCTGCGGGCGGCCCCCAGCTGCCACTTGGTAGTGAACACTTACTCGCGGGACTCTTCTTCACCTTTGCTCTCCGCTCCCTCCATGTCTCCGTCGCGCTCCATTACTTTCTGTTTTGGAGACACTCTAACTTCGCGCCAAGGCAGCGATTGGCTACTGAGCTGGGAGGCGGGAATAAAGGAGCATTCTGCACTCTTATTGGTTGTCACAGATTTTTTTTTTTCCTGTCGCATTTGACGCAGGCGCAGATGTCTGAGGCTGTGGCGGGTTTAAGCGACAGCGCCAGGGTGGTGCTGTAAACCGGAAGCCAGAACTGAATTCCCGGCTCTAGTCGCTCCGCGGTGTTTTCGTTACCTGAGTAAACGGAAAAAGAAACTTTTGAATTACGATTTCACAGAAAATAACATTCATACTTTAAAATATTTAACACTACTGCAGTAGAAAGAAAGCCGCAGCTTTAGGGTTGGAAAGAAAATATTAATCTTAGAGATATAGGAAGCATATTGGTTTTGCAAGTTTTTAAAAAGTTGAGGTTTATACCTGTAATCCGGGGAGTGGGGTGGGGTGGGGGGGCAGAGGCAGGAGGATTGCTGCAAATTCAGGCTAGCGTGGGATACATAGGGAGTTCCGGGCCAGCCTGAACTAAAAGCAAAACCCTATTTCAAAAAATATAAATAAATAAATACATAATACATGAATAGTTACGGCCAAGGAGAGACAGAACCCAAACAGAGCCCAACTAAATACCTTAAGTGACGAATTACGACTGGACTCAGGTGCAGCGGTCTGCTGAGTGCAAGAGAAAAGAGATGGAGAAAACTTCCAGTTCGGCAGTTTTTAAATTTCGTTTTGTATATTTGTTTCTTTGTCTGTTTTGTGTTTTGTTTTGTTTTGTTAATATTGAGCTAAGGTCCTGGGCCCCAAGTCTGAGAAAATTTCCCCAGATGGAAACTTAATCCCTAGTCATTGACTATAGAACTCATAGGAGTTTTGCAGTGGTATGACATTAGTTAACCATGGACTGCTATTTAGGGTCCCCTACCATTTTTAAAACAAGATCTACAAGGATCAGATTTAATGAGTCACTTAAGTAAGTGACAGACCAGATTCAGAGAAGTAGTAAGACACAAACTAATAAAACATGTTGTGGCGGCATCTTTTAATTTTTTGCTTAAAAAAAAACAAAAAACAGCCAAAGAGGAGTTACTGATGAAAACTGATATTAGGTGTTAGAATACACAGACCAGGACAGTAAGACAATTTTTCTAACAGTATCCCTTCGATATGTTGAAAAAGATAAGCAGCACTCTAAACAGCAAAATCATAGGTAGCTGTAAGGATGTGGAGAAAGGTAGAAGGGGTAAAATATGAAGAGAGTATAAATGGATGTGGGATTTCTTTTAAGAGGGTAAAATAAAAATAAAAATTTCTAAATATTCTATAAATAAGTTATGGAGAAAATTGAATAACTTTATACAAAAAAATTTGACTTTTAACGTGTCAAAAAAAGCTCTTAAGATTATCAGAAATGTAAAACATTAAGAGACACTTTTAGTGATGAAAATTACAGTGTCTTAGATGACATAAAAAGCAAATTGAGAATTACAGCTTAAGAAAATGAAGTTGAAAGGAGAGGCCTAAAAAATATCCTAAATGGGTCACAGAATATTAAAAAAATGACATACTGCAGTGAATTTTGAGAAAAGAGCCTTCTAGAGTTTTAAATTTGGTTCCTAAATGATACACAATGAAAGATTTTAAAAAATAGTAATTACCAAAATATTGAAATGTGACAAAAAGATAAATTCAAAAATTTAAGAATTTCCATACAATACTGGCAGAAGAAACATGAATGAAACTATATTAAATATATTATAGTATACCAAAATTACATGGGTCAAAATTATTGATTAAAAAAATCAAAGCATCTGAAGGAAAAGAACATGTCACACAAAACAATAAATGATTATAGGAAATTTTTTTTGTTTTTTGAGACAGGGTCTTGCTTTGTGGTTCAGGCTGGCCCTGAGCTCAGCCTCCAACTCATATCACAGCAATCCTCCTGCCTCTGCCTCCCGAGTGCTGGGATTACAGGCATGAGCCACCACGCCCGGCACTGTGGTATGTGGTACTGGTTGCTGCTGGGCGTGAGTCTCCACGTCCAGTATGGTATGTGGTTACCGGGGATCGAACCCAGGCCCTTGCACTTGCAAGACAGGCGCCGGAGCCACTGAGCTAACTCCCCGGGCCAATTATAGGAAATTTCTTGTCATGAATAATGCAATAATGAATCAGTGGGACACGTTTGAAACACTATTAGAATAAAAGTAGGAAGCAAGTTATGATTTCTATATTTGGTCAACATCATTCAGAAATATAACTTGACATTTTTAGAGAAAAACATTCAGATTCCTGTTATAATAAATATTTAAAAAAACACTTCATGCAGAATAAAAATGACATTAGATTGGAAAATGAATGAAGGCCAAACAGGAAATGTTCCAGAAATGGTAAATATATAAGGAAATATATGTTTTTTAAAAGTTTAAATCTTTAAAAATAAAATGGGTTATGTAAATAATATAACAATCATGACAGATTTTAATGTATGTAAAATAGAAAATACAGCAAAAGCCCTTGTGCTAGCATGTTATGGAGCTAATTCTGAAAAAATTTTATCTGACACCAAACACTATATTTTGTCTTGTTTATGCCAATCAGAATCAAACCTGAGAGAGTTGTAGTAATAAAAGTCAACCTGTGTTCTAGGTATATACACAAAAGAATTAAAAGACTCTTATCACAGTGACATATGTGCACCCATGTTTATAGCAGCCCAGTTTGTGATTGCTACATCTTGGAAACAACCCAAGTGTCCATCAACTGGAGACTGGATAAAAAAGCTGTGGTTCTTCTGCAGAATGGAGTATTACAAGGCCATAAAAAATGATAAGTTTGAATCATTTCTACTTAAATGGACATACCTTGAGGATATCCTCATAAGTGAAATAAAAAGGTCACAGATAGGTACATATCGCATCTTTTCTCTGGTATGAGAAAATGAAGATGTAAATGAGTCCTAGCATTGTATGTTATATATTGTGAAAC
>PVIR01000156.1:84065-173817 GCA_004026965.1 Petromus typicus
AATAAGGTGAAAGGGGACAATGTTGAGATTGTAACAAAAAAGTAAGGAAACAAATTTTATGTATATGGGGGGTGGTAGGGTGGGTGGGGCTATGGGAAAAAATGAGAATTAAGTTGTGTCTTATACTGGTACAAATCCCCATTATGGAGTGCAATCATGATGTGTATATTTAATGTACCAATAAAGATTAAAAAAAAAAGTCAACCTGTGTTGACGAGCTTTTCTTATATCATCAGCATCTTATTCTACTTGATACTAATCGATGTTTAATTTGTTCTACTTAGATGCTGTGCTATGACTTTACCCAAGAAATTATATCTTTTCTTTCTGACATTTAAACATCTTTTATTAATGAGGATTTCAAATAGTAGGACAATTTAAAAGGGATGCATCCTAGTCCAAGTAGGTTGTTTCCATACCCTTCAATCACAGTATTACAATGACTAGCATTTTTATCCTTTCACATCTTCAACCATATTTACAGTGTGTGTTTTGTGCGGAAGCGTTATGGAGTGCATTTCAGATATTCAAAGTCCAGCGTTAGCTAAGAGAGACGTAGTACATCAAAGAGGATTTGCCCCCTGAATATGCTGCTAATCACATTTCTTACCCAGCACAACTCATGGCAATGCTAAAACATGGCCTCTGGAATGATAGGTCAATTCAGTTGCAGTTTAGCTACCTAACTGTATTTCTGAGCACAGATGATTTACTTAGTGAAGAATTCAATTTTGTGACTTATTAAGGATAAAGATGAATATGCTTCTTGTGAAAAAGCATAAAGGTTCACTTTTGAAAAATGTTTCAGGTGAATATTTGACACATAGTGGACTTACTAATACTGTACTTTCTGTTTCTACCACCCCCTTTTGTAGTCATGTTTAAATAAATGTCAGCATAGGAATAACTGCAGAAGTCATTTGGGAATAATCTGTCATGTCTTTACTTAGCAAAGGATGAAATGGATAAAGTAAGAAATACATTTCTCAACTGCATTAACATTCAGTTGTATGTGTAATCCTTACCTTTCACAGTTTCCTGTCATTAATTTATCAATGTCAGCTTAATCAATAAACTTAAAATTCTAATTTTGTGTTTCAGTGAGACAATAAATACCATTCCAGATGTTTAACATTTAACTTAGAAAGCTGTTACTGCTCTTCCATGAAGAATGATGCAGAAAGTCAGTGTTAGCAGGATGTTAGCTACATCTGTGCTTTGCCTGAATTTCCAAATCAAGATATGACGTTTTGTTTTAAGAAGGAACCTCATGTTTAGCATCTAAATTGCAGATCACAAGGCAGTTCTTGCCTTGGCTTGCTAGTTCCAGATGGATAGATTCTGACTTTCCTTGCATACTGCTCAATTCCCTGTTTACTCTGTCGTTCCTCTAACAATGCTCAGCATCCATGCAGTTTGGACACGGACCGTCTGAACTAAATTGCAAAGCCCTCGTGAGAAAGGATGCCTCACCAGATGCAAATGCCCATGAAAACCCATTGAATCTTTTCTAATCACAGTCTCACCCTCCAGCATCTTTCATTTTGTTTTCTGATAGTAATGAGCCAAACCACTACAATGAAAGCCTGTAAGCAAAAGGGATTATTTTTAAGACTTAAGCTGATTTTTATGTATCTGTTACACTTACAATTATGCTTAAATTGTTCTCATTGCTTCAGTCTAGCTTTCCAAGTACATACTTTTACCTTACATATTCAAGTCTTTCCCCTTCATTGCAATGAGAATTATGTGTTGCTCTTTATATTTCAAGGTAAACATTAAGTTGATTAGATTTTACGCAGTCGGTGGCCATTGAGTTTCACCCATAGTGTGTATTCCATGGGTGTACAAAATGAGTAGTTTGTAAAAGAACAAAGACATATCACTAGCATCTCCTCTGAGTTTATCCCTATCTGTATATTTTGTAATATTTCAGTATTGCTTTAAAAGTCACTAATCTTTTTGAATATTATAGTTATATGAAATAAATTATGAATCATCACTTAAGTTCATTTCTCCACAGGACATACACATTACAAATTTAAAAAGATTTTAAAATATCAGTAATATTATTCTTTCCACTTTTAATGTCTCCTTAAATAACCCTAAATATACTATGTCCAAATCCAACATGATTTGAACAGTTTTGGTTTCCAAAGTAATTAAAACTTTAAAAAAAAATGTACATATAGAATTGAATCACATTACCTCACTGTCACCAAGTACTATGGTATTGTGAAATTAGTGATGATATACTACTATTTTTTTATATCCTACCACTTTTATTTAGAAATGAAATATTTTATGAAGATGTATAAACATACTTCATATATTAAAATATTGAATGAAATAAGGTTACATAAAAACTCTACTAATTTAATTTTATATTTCATTATTTTATTTACATTAACTTGGGTTACTAGAAAGATTAAAGATCCACTCCTCATTTCTACTAATGATATGTGTTTGTCTGAGAGCCAATAACAACATCTACCTAAATATAGGCCATCTTGAGGGAACAGTCTAAGCATAATACTTTAGAGACTATTACAAGGAACTGAAGGACATAGTGTTCATTCATTTGCAAAATGTTTCATCAAGACTTCTGAATTTTTAAAACTGAGCTTTTGTTTTCTATTATCATTGCAAATATTCTTCAGGTATTCTGACCAAAAATGTCACATATATATTGTGCAACAATTTTCTCTTCATATTTCTAATAGTTTTATATTCTTAATAGTATAACTCAAAGAAATTTACAAAAATGGATGATTGCCAAGATGTTACTTTTATTTGATGAGTTTTAGCTTTATATACCATATGTTAGAAATATTTTCCTAAATGAAGGATACAGATATTTTTTCTCATATACATCTAATGGAAAGTTTGTACTAGCCTCTCCCAGATTTATAACTGTGATCTATTTCACGTACAGTTTTGAGTGTGGAATACGATAAAGATTAAAGTTCATATTGTCTTTAATATTGCTACCCAATTTTGCAGCACCACTTGTTAAAATTTTGATCTTTTATCTTTGAATTCCTTTTGAACTTTAGATAAAATTAAAAATAGCTGCATATATTTTGATTTTATATGATTTTAATTACTGTAGTTTTATATTAATATTTATGAGTTGGTAGATATCTTTGAACTTTATTTTCAGAATGTGGGAAATTTTAGTCCTACACATTTCCATTTAAATTTAATGTATCCAGGATCTTTTATTAATTTTAACATCAGCTTTTAGCTAGATATTTTCATTAAATTTATGTAAATTCTATTTTTTTCAGAAATTTTCTATATTCATATTTCAAGAGAATATGCACAATTTTTGAAGCATTTTAGTGATATTTTAAAATCTTGGTCAGAAAACTACCCTACCAAATTCATTTTCATATTGGCGTTTGTTGATCAGTTTTTTTCATTCTCTTTTGACCCCTAGTTTAATTATTTTTATTGTATTCTAGACATATCAAATTTTTTAAACAAATTTTTCTAATCTACATCTTTTATTTTAAAGTCATTTACTCTGTGAAGTATAATGCACAAATTCTAGCATGCCTCTGCGAAATTTAATTCTCACAGAGTTTAGTTTCTGAACCCTTTTAATGTTAATCTGGTCTCTGGCTTTGGTTGGGAGTTAGTGGAGCTCGAAGTCGATGTTATCTGTGAGGGTCATCAGGTCATCTTTTGGTGTGAGCCAAGAAACCAGAGGACTTCAGTTGTGGAAACCAGGGACTGGGGAAACGCAGGATTTATTACTTCTGTAGCTGTGTGCTGATCTAACCATGCTTTAGGCTGTGTTTCTGTGTTTGGGGAATACAATTTCAAGCCCTTTGTTCTTGTATCTTATGAAAAACCTCTCTGCACACTGATCTGAATTGTGGAATGAAGCCAGGGAGGGATGATAATATATTGTTGTCATTACTTTTTAGTAGGACCATCAAATGGCTCCTTTTGTAAAGTGTTTCAATTGCTAAGTTCTTTCTTTAAATCTGTGGCCCAAGGAAGATTATTTTTTCTTTTTTTTAAAATTGATTTTATTGGTACATTTTATATACACATCATGGTCACAATCGACACTGAAAATTTGTACTAGTATATGACATGGCTTAATTCTCATTTTTTTTCCCATTTCCCTGCCCACCATACAACCCTCTGGCCCTATATACATAAGCTTTATTCCCTTTTCTAACCATCAAATGTTTTCTTTCCCTTCTTTACTTACCCTTAGCTGCTTTTTCCCTCTGAACATTTTCTATTTCACAACGTCTATCGTACATTTTAGAACTCATTTATATCTTCAGTTTCTCATATCAGAAAAAAGATATGATATTTACACATCTGTGACCTGTTTATTTCACTTATGGTTATGTCCTCAAGATATGTCCATTTGAGAATAAATGACTCAAATTATTCTTTATGGCTGAATAATATTCCATTTTATTCTACAATATCTATGAATTGCTCTTCCTTGGAGGCTCCTCAACACCAGGGATGCACAAAAGATGAAAAGAAAGCCAAGGGGACTAACAACACTGTATTTTCTCAAGTTCTGTGTTCATTAGCTTATCTACCTTCTCTGTTACAGTTATCAGAGTCCATGTACTGAGATATTTTAAATAATTTCTGGATTATAATATTTCGCTTAAAATGGAAGCATGGGGAAAATGAATTTGTGGCACACATTCCTGAAACCTTAGCTGTTAACGTTACCGCTATAGTTCTAACAAGCATATGTCATGAGAAACTTGCATTGATCCGAGATCATGATAGATTCTTGAAAAAATAAAACTGTAAATGAGTGAATAAATGAGTTACTTGTTAAATTAATAAAAAGAAGTGAAGATGAAAAAATAAGGGTGAAAGAAAACACATGGTCATTATTGTGTTTTTATAATAAAATTATAAATTAGGAAGAGCTCCACACTGACATCGTTGTTTGACAAGGGATTTAAATTATATAAACATATTTTCTTGTTTATAAAATACAAGATTTACTTATAATTTGTGATGTCTGCTAGTAATATATATTCTGTTCTTAAACAGTTGCTCTGGAAATGACAATTGATGGTCTCTTTAAAAATGGTCTAGTTTTAAGGTTATATTAGCAGCTTAGAGGACAACATGGAAACATTTCGGTACAACTGAAGGGTGGAAAACAGCAGCGACTCAACTGAATTGGTATAAAGCAATAGGAGAGTCTGTGCATTTCCCAAGAAGAGGCACATGTGGAGATACGAGTCAAACTGATTGAACTTCCACAAATTGAAAACTCAACAGAGCTTTCACTCATGAGCAGCAGGACACATTTGGTGTTCAAATATTTTCACACTTTTAGAGAATTCAACTCACTGACTATTATCATTGAACATCAAGGACAAATATACCATGGTAAATGTCCATCCAACTGTTAATGCAGTCTGTGCCTTTGCTAGAACTTCTACTCCCAGTCTAAAAGGTATTTCATTGAATTAATACACTCTGTTTTGAGGATTAGCAGAGTAAATCAATTTAGAAATCATTAACAGGTACATTTTTATGCAGTATGTCAGTAGGTATATACTGAGGGTGCATAATTTTACTTTTGGTCCAAATTCATTGGTAACTGTATATAAAGAGGATTAAATCAAAATATCTTGAAATTGAAAATAAAATCATCAACAAAAGAAAATATGTAAATCTCAGTGCATCTATACCAATAGTTTAAGTAACTTTTATACTCACATACAAAAATTCTACTATAGGCATCAATGAGTATACTATCCTTGACAGATGTAACATATGCTGCATGAATAAATATGGCAACATGACTATTCTTTTCAAATAGAAGAAGGAAAATTATTCAAGTTAACATGAATGCTTTCAATAGTCCCTTTTCCCAGATGTAATTTGAGTTTCTATGACTATTAATTACGATATGTTCATTTATTTATTTATTTATTTATTTATTTATTTATTTATTATTTGAGACAGGGTTTCACTTTGTAGTTCAGGCTGGCCCTGAGCTCAGCCTCAAACTCACATCACAGCAATCCTCCTGCCTCTGCCTAGTGAGTGCTGGGATTACAGGCATGAGCCACCATGCCCGTCACTGTGGTATGTGGTGCTGATTGCTGCTGGGTGTGAGTCTCCACACCCAGTATTGTATGTGGTTAACCCGGGATTGAACCTGGGCCCTTGTGCTTGCAAGACAGTTGCCAGAACCACTGAACTAAATCCCTGGCCCTATATATCCATTTAATTGGAGTAAGAAATGCTTAGTAGACTAAAAAGAATTCTGGATGTGTCTGTAGATGATTAATATATAGACCAGAATTTTATTTAAAAAATTGATAGTATAAAAGGAAGTAAAGCTTATATATGTAGGAGGTGGAGAGTTGTAAGGAGGTCAGGGGAATGGGAAAAATGAGAAGTCATGTCATGTACAAGTACAAATTCTCAATGCTGATTGTGACCATAATGTGTATATAAAGTGTACCAATAATACATACATACATACATACATATATATATATATATATATATAATCAGCAAAGTATGAGCTGAAGGCTCATGCAGTTGTGGGTGACACCAGTCAATAAGCTTGTAGTGTGGATAGAATACAAAGGAAGGAAGAAGGAGGTGTGCCTGAATGGAGAAACTCCTGGCCTCTCCTTGAGAAGGCCTGACTTCGCTGCCATTGTCTTTGGACATCAGCAGTGTTCTGGAGGTGGCTCACTAATTTGATGGTACCTATAGTTTCCTTCTGATAAGGTAAGTAGTAGTCCATGATGTGGAATCTTTAAAAAATATAGAAAAGATTGATTTTATTATCCTAATTAGCTGAATTAGCTGACCGGGCTCCCAAGGAGTTTGTGCTCATGTCAGGGTGTTGGGCTAAAGCATCCACACATCTAAGCTTTGGGAAACCCATGCCTTATCCATCAGGCAATAGGGGCCCAATATCTGATTTTTCCAAAAAGACCACTGCACTGTGTTATGGACAAGGGAGTTCATTCTGTACTTCATTTGAACTCTTCAGTGCTGAAGTTGCCAAGACCCAAACACAATCATTGGATGAATGATAGCACAGTTTTAATATTCATCCTCAGAGAGTATCTACAGTCCAGAGAAGAAAAAAGAGGGAAAATAGTGGGGTCTTCTAAAGCGGAATTGAAATGTTTAAGAGGAACTTGAGAATGCTGAGTGCAAAAACTCACAAATGTTCATAAGTTTATTCTCCAAAGGAAGAGTTTTCCCCACATCAATGGCAACGACCCTTCTACACATTACACTCTGTGGCTTCCCCATGTTCCGCTGAATAAACTAACACTGTGTTGCCTGTGGAAATAGTAATGAGCTTCCTGATTCATCCAATAAGTGAGACAATGATGATCCTCTGCAGTGTCTACCATTGTCACCCAATCTTGACTTTAGTTTTATAAATAGGCTCAAATCTCAGATGTCTTCTAAAGTTAAGGTACTTATCATGACCCATGAAGTTGTGCGTTGTACTTTCAATGAAGTTCTTGAGTTTTCTTATTCTTGAAAGATCTGGGGAACAAGTATGAGAGTGAATTTTTAAGCATTTAAATATTGGGAGAGGAAACGTAAACCTAGCTCAGGCTGAAGTAATTGATATGAATTTGTTAATTAGAGATTTCGAATTTAATGTCACAGATCTGTGAGTCATGAGGCCTCATAACCTATCCTGTAGTCATTTTCCCAGTTGCAGAATGCATAAATGAGGTAGATATAATCACTACTCTGGAAAATTCCTATATTGGTTTTCTAACCTGTGGTGAAAGAAATGAGGTGGTGGGAAAAATCAAAGAGAAGCCATTAAAGTTGGGATTAGCTGAAGGAAAAACAAAACAAACAAACAAACAAAAAAAACCAAAACAAAACAAAAAACTAAAATGAAAATAGTAACACTTCCCTGAAGAGATTAATGCCACTATCAAGGACATGAAAGATACGACTCTTACTGCTTCCTCATCTACCGCCTTATTTTGCCCAAGGAGTACTGAGATAGATCTTGGGCAATGATGGTGGATGATTATAATCTTAAATCAATTTGTGGCTCCAATTCCAGCTGCTCAACCAGATGTGCTTTTGTTGCTTAAACAGATTAATACATTAGTCGGTACCTGCTGCACAGGTAGTGATTTGGCAAATGCATTTTTCTCTATTACTATCCATAAGTTCCAACAGAAGAAATGAATTTTTTTTTTCTGGATGTCTTACCATAAAGGTATATCAGTTCTGCAACACTGTCATAGCTTAGTTCCTGGAGAACTTCATTGCCTTTCTCTCCCACAGAATATCATGCTGGCCCATCATTTGATGGCACTATAATGATAGAACATAAAGAGCCACAGACAGTAATAGAGAGAAAAGAGATATATTCCTTCTAAGGTGAAATCTAAGTTGTTTCTTAAGTAAGAGTGTAAAACAGAATAACTAATATGGAAATAAGTATTATAACTTCTCAAAAAACTAAAAATACAAATTCCATTGAACTCAGCTGTTCTATTCTTATTGTTGGTGTCTCCCCAAATGAGTTAAAAACATCATATTACATTGATATACACACAGCTATGTTTATATCAGCACAATTCATAATAGCTAAATCTTGTAAACAGCCTATATGTCCATCAACTGATGAATGAGTACAGAAAATGTGGCATGTATAGAAAGTGGAGTACTACTCTGCCATAAAGAATGATAGACGTGTCAGTTTTAGGAAAATGGATGAATCTTGAGACAATAATATTAGATAGATAAATTAGACAAGCTTACATGTCACATGTTTTCTCTTATGTGAAAAACTAAGAGTATAACTAAGATAAAGAGTGAAATAAAGTGAAATAAAGTATAATAAGAAATATAACAATAGATCTTTTGTGCATTGGAAAGGAACTAAGAGTAAACCAAGAGTAAGAACTAAGAAAAACTAAGAGTATAACTGAGATAAAGAGTGAAATAAAGTATAATGAGAAATATAACAGTAGATCTTTTGTGCATTGGAAAGGAACTAAGAGTAAACTAAAAGTAAACTAAGAAAAACTAAGAGTAAGAACTGAGAAAAACTAAGAGTATAACGAAGATAAACAGTGAAATAAAGTATAATAAGAAATATAACAATAGACCTTTTGTGCATTGGAAAGGAACCAAGAGATATGGAGGGTTGTGTGGAAGAAGGGTAGAGGAAAGAACTAAGACTCACTTTAAAGAGAATTAAGATGTGTTATGTACATGTATCAACTGCCTATAATGAATGCAATCCTCATGTACTGTGATGACTAAAGTAGCTAAAAGAGAAAAGATGAGTTGCTGCATCTAGTACATCCCACAAAAAAGAAAGAGGCCTAACACCCAGTATGCCTACTTGGGTTTTGGAGGCAACACATTCTTCACCTGAATCTGTGAATCTGGCCTAAATTGCTCAAAAAGCTGTTTCTTTTGAGTGAGGTCCAGAACAAGAAAAGGTTATGCTGTAGACGTGGTATGCAGGCTGCTTTGCCACTTGTGGTATATGATCTGACAAATCTGGTGGTGCAGGGGGCATCAGGGTAGGTGAAGATGCCAATTAGATCCTCTGGCATGACTCCATCGGGGAATCATAAGGAAGGCCTGAGGACTTTGAAGCAACCCTGTACCATCATCGGCAGGCACTCCTGTCCCTGTGACAGGTGGCTGCCTTCTTGCCTGCTATTCGAACCTAATAGAAATTGAAAACTTGGTTACAGGACCCTGAGTTACTATATGGCCCAAGATGCCCATGTGGAACTGACCCACTGAGTCATGACGCTGGATGTCTGCAGCAACACTCTGTCATTAGACAAAACTTATATTCCTATGATATGGCTCAAGCAGGTCCTGAAAGTCCAAGTAAGTCACAGGAATGAGTAGACCAAACTCCATGGTCCATGGTCCTAGTGTCCTGTCTCCTGTCCTTTATCACACATTTGTGGGCCCATGGAGTGCACCTCTGATAATCTGTCAGAGGAAGACAAGCTTGGATCTTGGTTTCTGGATAGTTCTGTGTACTGTACAGGCATCATCTTGAGTGGACAGCTGCAGCACTGTTGTTGGTCCCGGATGGACAGTAGTGAAGATAGGAATCCACAGTGTGCAGAACTCTAGGTAGTTAACCTTGCCATATATTTTTCTTAAAAGGAAAAAATGGGGCCAAAATATTGCTGTATACTTATTTATAATCTGTACCCAGTGATCTGGATGGATGTCCAGGGATTTGGAAAGCATACACCTGGAAAGGTGATGACAAGGATATATGGGAATGAAGCATGTGGATAGATCTCTTCGTAAAGATGAAGGATATGGAGATATTTAAGTTCCACACAAATGCTTGTCAAATTGTGACCTCAGCCGAGGACTTTATCAATTACATGGATAGCATGAGCCATTCTGTGCAGAATACTCACTCTCTTTCCTCAGTCCCTTGCCCAATGAGCATATGGAAAATTGGAGTGATGCCAGAAATAGATGAAATTCATGGATTTAGCAATGTATATTTCAACTGATTAAGTCTGACTTTGCTAAAGCCACTGCTAACTGATCAATTTAGCAACAAAGATCTATACCAAATTCCTTATATGGTGCCCTTCCCTGGGGGAATCAGCCTGTTAACTGGTGGTAAGTTGATTATACTGGAACCCTTCTATCATGGGGAGGACTACCCCTTGTCCTAATTGGAGTAGACATTTATTTTATATATGAATTTTCCTGCTTTCCATGTAGTGCTTCTGCTAAATTATTATCCATGGAAGTACAGAATCCACCTCATGCACCAGCATGGTATTCTACCGAGCATTGTATCTGATTAAACAATGCATTTCCCACCAAAAGAAATGATACAATGAGACCCTGCTCATGAATTCCTTGTTTTACCATGTTGCAAAAAATTCATAGAAACTGTATTGATAGAACAGTTGAATGGCTTTTCAAAGATACAATCACATCTTTGATAATATTCTGCTGTAGAGCACAACATTTTCCAGAAGGTTGCGTATTCTCTGAACCAGTGTTCAATATATGATATTACTTCTCCCATATCCAATATACACGAAACTAGGAATTAAAGAACAGAAATGAAAATGGAAATGAAAATCATAGGGCTCACCATCGTTCCTTATGACCCACTAGCAAAACTCTTGTTTTCTATACCTGTGATCTTACATCCTGGTAAGCCAAGACAGAAAAATGTTTTTTCCAGGAGGAATACCAATGGTTTTATTGAACTTAAAGTTCAAACTCCTCCTAAGTCATTTCTGGCTCCTCATGCCTCTCAATTAATGATGTTAAACAGAACACCAAGGCAAAATTGAGCTACCCCTCCACAATAGAAGTAATAAACAACACATGTGGAGGGCAAGAAGTCCTCTAGTTTGTCTCATAACATTTTCATGTACTATTATTGAGGTCAGTGAGAAACTATAACTCAATGTAGATAAGAGGACAAATGTCCCTAAACCTTCAAGAATGAAGATATCGATAAACACATCAGATAAATCAGACCTGCTGAAATGTTTGTAAAGAAAAGTGATGGTATAAAAAGGGAACAAAGTTTATGTATATGGAGCAGGGAGATTATAAACAGGGTAGAGGAATGGGAAAAATAAGAATTAAGATGTGTCATGTACAGGTACAAATTCTCAGTGCCAATTATGATCATAATGTATATCTAAGATGTACCAATGAAATCAATTAAAAGTATATTTAATAAATAAAAAAGGAGATTAAAGAAATCAGGAAATAAGAAGGTATCTCCTGTTGCTGGATACAGAGAATAATTAATGTTAAAATAAAAAATACCCAGTGCAATACAGAATCTGCCATAGAAGGAAGCAGTTATAAATATCAACTATGAACATGTGACCAGTGACAGAAATGAAAATTGCAGCATCATGAGTATTTTCCACTTTGTTAGTGTAGTTGTGGATATGTACATGTACATAATACAAGACAGATATCTTGGGTTTTTTTAAAAGTAATATTGGGCAACTTCACATCAGCAATTAAGTTTCATTAAATGTGCACTTTGTTCTTTAACTTATGGAATATCAGGAGAAGACTTAACATCACCCAATGTAAAAGTTTGTTTTGTATTGTGGGGACGAAATTAGTGAATTTCCATTTGAATACATAGACTTGTATCATTTTAAGTATGATTACATATTTCTTATTATATTTAGAGATGGCTTCAGCAGATGTGTTGGCTTAAGTTAACAAAGGGTAGCTGGTGACCTTTACTCACAATATGTCAGTGTTAATGGACTGAGAAATGCCTGTGGGCAGTTAATCACAGTTCAAGTTTCATATGTGCGTGACTGATATGTAGACCAGAAAACTGAGTGGAAGAACGCCTCAGCCATGGAGGGCAACAGTAAATGAATCTGTATTTAGTCCGGACAGAGTATACGCGAAAAGAGAAGAACTTCTGCCAGTTTGGAAGAGCTTCATCCTTTGCTTTCTTCGCCTTTGGACGTCAGTCTCCTGTTTCTCATGAGTCTCCAGTTTCTTCAACCTTCGCTCATGGAATGCTCAGCAGAAGCCCTCAGTGAGCTTCTAGACCTTTGACCTTGAGCTGGCACTGCACTCTTTATCTCTCTTGTTCTGTGGCTTCTGGCTTTTTGGCTGAGCAACTAACTGGGTCCTTGGGTTCTCACTGTGCCCATGGCTCTTGTGACCCTTCCCATCTCCGACTCTATAAACGTACCTACCAAATCACACACATAATTGCGCATATAATTTGTCAACTGTTCCTTCAGAAACCCTAATACATAGTTTCCAAAATGTAAATCTAATAATATATTTTATTGTTTTATAAGTGGACATTTTGACTATCAAATATATGAAACTCACTCCATATAATGTGGACTGAATGTGAATAAAATAGATTTGAGGGTTAGAGTATGTTTGGTGAATATTTGAGAGGAGTCCTTATCTGATAAATTTGGTTTAAGTTTCTTCCCTCCAATTCCCTCGTCCCCATTTCCAATTTTTCTCAACTCTTCCTTCCACCCTCTAGCACCCAAGATAAAGATCTTTTTCTTAGGTATTTAACCTTTTAAAAATCTTTATCACATACTTTACTGTTGGACTGAAATACTCTGCTAGCTTCCAAAACAGCATTGATGCAGAAAATTTTATTTAGTTCTCTATTCCGCACATCACTGTCTATATCATTTCTTATAGCTTTTATTACACTGTACAGGTACAAATGTTCCATAAGCTGACTAGATTTAGAGTATCACATCTAAATGATTTTTAATATTGTAGCAAAAAATAGACAGTGATATGAAATTTACCTCAACAAATGCTTGAGGGAATTACATGATTGTTAATACCAATTCACAATTGCAAAGAATTGCTCTAGAATCTTTTCATCTCTCTTAAGTGAAGTGGTCATCAAATAGTAACTTCCCGTTTCCTTCTTCTAACCACTTGGAACCACCATTCTACTCTATTCTGAAAAAAAAGCTAAAAATGATCAAAATATTTTGGGTAAAGGGAGTCAGGCACTGTGTTTTTCTGTGAAAAGCTTATTTCACTTAGTATGATGTTGAAATTCACCTATCTCACAGCACATGAACGGATTCTTTCTTTTTTAAGGTGAGACCAAAATCTGTCCCTCTGAAAGCCTCTAGAAAAGCCAGAATTTTGCAGTCATATTTTACTCTTCTCTCTGTAACAAAGGAGAAGCTACAAGTTGATGTTTTCCTCCAAGTCAGTATCAGTGCCAGTCAGAAGGAGAGAGTGATTCATGTTAAGTCTGTTGGCTCTTATTACTCATTTCATTGTGACTCTTCATAAATTGGGCTTCTGTGAAGAACTAGTTTTTCCTCATTGTATAAATTTTCATGTTTTTTTTTCTTAGTACAGGTTTTGAAACTTTTGGAGGTGAGATACAAGTGTATGACTTGCTCTTTAATATTTTTCTGATATCACTCCTGGACTTTGATCACTTTAAGCAGCATTGTGTTCTTTAAGTGTAGCACATGGGTTAATAAGCAGTTGATACTCAACACATCTACAGAGAATCTGAACAAGCTAGTTCTAATTCAGGCTTAGAATATTAAACTTGCTTTTTAATGAAATATAAATATTTAGTTTCATTAAAACAGCCATTGATTTTGTAAAAGTGTTTATTTACTTTTAAGATTGGTAGCGTCAGAGCATCACCTCTGAACATTTGACATGTAAAGTACCTCCTTGATCAGTGCTGTCCAGTAGAATTTTCTCAATGACATTTCTGCTAATTTCTGCTCACCAATACAGAGACTGCTTGTGCCTGGGCGTGTGGCTCATGTCTATAATCCTAGTAGTTTGGAAACTGAGGCAGGAGGATTGCCATAAGTTTGGGGTCAGCCTGACTATGAAGAGAGTTTGAGGCTAGCCTGAACTACATAATAAGATACGATCTCAGGGAAGAAAGAATTGCCAGAGCCATACATGGTTTAAATGCATTTGAAATGTGGTCATGTGATGCACATGATTTAAAATTGTGTTTTCATATGTTGCTGTGATATGACTCTTTTAATTGTTTCACTTATATACCTAGAAGGGAAATAGCAGGGCCAAATGGGATCTATAAACATAAACTTTTGAGGAATCACCACTATGATTTCCATAGTAGTTACAACAGTATACATTCCCACCTACAGTGGAGAAGGTCTCATTCTCCCCACATCCCCACCAGAATTTGTTGTTAGTTGATTTTGAGATAGCGGCCATTCTTCCTGGAGTGACATGGAATCTCAGAGTTGTTTTCATCTGTACCTCTGGAATGATCAGCGATATTAAACATTTCCTCATGTGTTTGCTGCCTTTATTTATTCATCTAAAAATATCTTTTCATTTCAGGTGCCCATGTTTGAATTGAGTCTTTAAATTTTCAGGGGCTGATTTTTTTTAAAGTTCTTTATATATCTAGATAGTAGCCCTTTGAGAAAAAGCTAGTAAAAAAAATTCCCATATTGTAGATTGTCTTTTCACTTTGTGGTTTTCCTCATGGTGCAGAAGCATTTTAGAAAGATAAGATCCCAGTCGTTGATTCTCTCTCCTAATTACCATGCTGCTGAAGTTTTGATCAGAAAGTCTTCCCCTATCCAATGTCTCCAAGATTTCTATTGAACCTATCTTGCAGCAGATTTAGTGTATCTGCTTTAATATTTAGATATTAAACATTGATCCACTTCAATTTCAGTTTAGTGTATGGTGAAAGATGTAGGTCTAGTTTTAGTCTTTGGTATGTTAAAACCCAGTTTTCCCAATACCATTCATAAGAGAGGCTATCTTTATCCCCAATGAATTCAGTTGGCTCCTTTGTAGAAGACAAGGTGGGTTAGGATGTCTGGAGTTGTTTCTGCATTTTCTAATCTATTTCACTGGAACAAGAAAATTTTGCTTCAGTGTAAGGAATGGGAAAAAGCACATAGAATTTCTTTGATGATCTTAGTACATTAATACATTGAATTGAATGAACTTTGGCCTTATTGTGAAAAGGCAAGACCAATTTAATGAAAGAGAATTAGTTATATAAGGAAGAGATTGGAAGAGGGTTTGGGATCCACCTTCCCCCAGTGCCCTGATTTTTCAATTAGTCAATGTACCCTTACAGGCATCATAAATTGTAGAGCCAATATTAGTACTTTCTGTGTTCCTCTAGTATGATAGCATTTTCTCTCTAAATTTCAGAGTAGAACCTCATTAGAACAATGCAAAATACATTCCAAGACTTTCTAGAGCTGCTATAGAACTTGAATTAGATGGGACAGGACTGTATGTTAAAGAGTTTATTCTCTCACAGTAAGATGTCGAATATACTTGTTCCGACCTCTAATTTTCAACTTTGTTCAAAGAAAATTTGTTTTCTGTGCTTTAAAGAACTTATTCTCACTAAGTCAGTCTAAAGCTCAGGAAAACCAGTGACTGGTCCTTCAATAATTCCATAATCAATCATAATCTATAAAAAATAAAATAATCACCCTCTTTATACATAAGCTTTGCAGGACAGGTGCGGGAAGGGGAAAAATGAGAATCAAGTGTGTCATATTCTGGTACAAACTCTCAGTGTTGAATGCGATGATGATATGTATTCATAATGTATCAATAAAGATTTGAATAAAAATAATCAGCACAAAAATAGATAATAATTTAAATATGCTGGGGATGATACTGATTTAAGACATTTTCACAAAAACACTGATAAAAGCAGCATTCTGCTAGCTCATGCTTTGCTTTCCATCCTATTGGCTGCTACTCCAACTGAAGGAGTAGAATGAAAGGGAAAATTTTTTTAAAAAAGACTTTTACCCCCTAGCTAGACCTCTAATTTCTGAAAGATCTCATACTACATGTAGTTGATGATAATAATTGCCTCCCTCACAGAATATAATAAAGATTAAAGAGGTGTATGCTTATACTTACCTGCCCAGTATAATTTTACCACATTTCTGGTTGCGGGACTTGTTTATAGAAAAGCTATAGCTTAAGATTCATCAAGTGGAAATATTATTGTATATTAGAACAGGAAGAATTTTGTGCAGCTAGGAAAGTTTTTACTAATTAATAACTGAATATGTTCCTAACATGTGCTAAAAATGTATCAAGTTTGTTCCTTTTAGAATGGATGAATCATACATTTATTATATGAGATCACTGTACCTTGAATTAGAGCTCATTCAATACATACCTATTCTCCAAAGCACCTACATAAGGTCAATATCTCTGAATATATGGTGAAATGGAAAAGATATTTTTCTATATAAGCAACCTAATGGGGGAAAAGAACCATATTTCTGATCTCCAGTGATATGCTGTTAGCTGTGGTCTCATACCTGACTATTTGTAGACCTCACATCAAAAATGGGAGTCAGAACATTGTCAGGACTCATTTGGAAGATGATTCTGTGTGTTAAGGTGCATAGCTTATCTGTGGTGCTGTTGGCTACATATTATTGTCCCCTCAAACTAGTATGTCAAATATGAATACCCAGTGTACAAAGAGATACTACCTTTGGGAGAGGACTAGGAAAAGAGCATAGTCCTCATAAGGTGTTAAATCCCTGTAGAAAAAGTTTGAGGAAGTTTATTTTTCATGCCAGGACACTGGTAAAAATGTCATTTATGACCCTCAAAATGAGCCCCCACCAGTGATCTAATCTATCAATATCTCATCTTGGATCTCTTAAGAGATCTAGAGCTAGGAGAAATATTTTTTTCTTGTTTATATGCTGTTGAGTTTACCATAATTTGTTGTAACATCTCAAGTGGAGTAAGGGGCATTTTTCAGGATTTTGTATCACTTCAAACCATCTGGTAGTGACACTGGGACCACGCTTTGTGAATGTTAATATAGCCCAACAATAAACATTCCTTCAGAGTCCATATTTTGTCACTCTACTAACATTCATGAAGTTCCCTGACCACGATTCACATAACAGGATCTTTACTACATGACTACAGGCAGATAAATATATGAGTTTTGACTTCTTGACTAGATTGGAGTTCTTTCACAAATGTAGGAAATTTATTTGGTGTTTCGGTCAACTACTGTAATCATGGCATGAATTACACTCTGAATATTCAATCTTGCTTCTTACTGTGTAAAAGAAAAGAAAGAAAAAGAAAATTAAATAGCTATGTACATGGCAGCTAAACTAAACTGATACACTACTTTTCACAGCCCTCTTGCAGTGTGCTGACCCACTGAGATGCAAATGGAAATTCTTTACAAATGTTACTGTGCACTATTCTTAAAAGAAATAGGAGCAGACCTTTATACCTGTTGATTAGAATGCTGGTGTGAGAGCAAAGACTCCATCTGCCATTCTGACCCTTGTGCAGTCTTTGTCCAGTGAACGACAAGAGAGGAAAAGGCTATAACTTTTAATTGTTTGAAGTTCTTTTTTTTTTTAAATATTTTAACTCATTTATTTGCTCTTGAAGAATTAACTTCCATTTTGCCTGACACTATTTTTTATTTTTTTAACAAGTAACCTTAAATCTAACCACTGAAAATATTAAGCACATATTACTAATACAGACTATTCTTTAAAGAACTGATTGCTTTTTAAAATTATTATTCATTTTGTTGTTCAGAAGCATTTTAGCAAGATGAGATCCCAGTCATTGATTTTGTCTGCTAGTTACCATGCTGCTGAAGTTTTGATCAGAAAGTCTTCCCCACCCAATGTCTCCAAGATTTCTACTGAACCTATCTTGCAGCAGATTTAGCGATTTTTTATTCATTTTAAAATTATCTTTATTGATACATTATGAATATGCATGATAGTCGCATTTAACATTAAGAGTTTGTACAAGACTTTTATTCATTTTTTAAATTATCTTTATTGGTACATTATGAATATGCATGATAATTGCATTCAACATTAAGAGTGTACCAGAATATGACATGACTCAATTCTCATTTTTTCCCTTTCCCCGGCCCTGCATCCCTCCCCCCGCCTCCTGTATATACAATCTTTGTTATCTTTTTTCTTTATTATTGCCACATTCATTTTCCCCTCTTTATTTACCCTTACACTTTTTCCTTTTAAATATTTTCTATTCATTTTTAACAATTTATCCAAGTAGTATGTGAATGTATGTATGTCCTCTCATTTTCTATCAAAAATAAAAAGTCATTCCTGTAGTAATAAATACCTAAGCTAACATCCTATGTAATCCCAGGTTCAAATTAATAAAGTATTAATTATTTGAAAGCCTTAGAGTAATGGGAAAAATAAAATGATGAAAAGTAAATAAAATATAAACCTAAAAATTGTAAAAATCTAGTTCACATTTGTTAATGTAGTGATACCAATAGTAAAAGAGAGAGATGATGCCTCTGTCCCTTCTACCAATTTTCTTATTTACTAAAAAGCAGTATTAATACTATTTTGTCAGTATTTTCCCATCACAACAGTATTAATCTACAAATATTTACTCAATATCTAGGTGCTCTCTTGGTGCTCTTTCAACCAAAGTGAGATCCAGAAGTAATTCTTGATATCAAACTATATAATTAACAGATTTCAGGTAAGTAACAGATTTTAGGTATGAACTCATGCCAATATAAAAATAAAGAGGAGATGAAGCAATTTTTGTAAATGCCAGAGTATCCTGATTTCTATCAATTAAGTTGCAAAGGTTTCTTCACGGTCCTTAGTCTACAAAGTAAGAAGATGCACAAAGAGAGAACCAGGTGTGACATGTTTGAAACTCTGAGGATTGAAAGTATCACCATGTAGGGCCGGGGATTTAGCTCAATGGTTTCGGTGCCTGTCTTGAAAGCGCAAGGACCCGGGTTTGATCCCTGGTAACCACATACAATACTGGGCGTGGAGACTCACACCCAGCAGCAACCAGCACCACATACCACAGTGCCGGGCATGGTGGCTCACGCCTGTAATCCCAGCACTCGGGAGGCAGAGGCAGGAGGACTGCTGTGATGTGAGTTGGAGGCTGAGCTCAGGGCCAGCCTGAACCATAAAGCAAGACCCTGTCTCAAAAAAAAAAAAAAAAAAAAAAAAAAAAAAAAAAAAAAAAAAAAAAAAAAAAAAAAAAAAAAAAAAAAAAAAACACCATGTGATAGAGACTTATGTGGGAAGAATGTGAAGGTGGCTAAAGATAGGACTTGGGTCAGAAGAGGTAATAGGCATTTGAAAGATTGAATTCTTTTTCACACAGAAATTGAAAGTCAATGAAGGATTTTAATCAAGTAGGACATTTCCCCCCTCTTTTTTTTTTTTTATAAACAGAGTTCCCATTATTTCCTTATAAATTCTGTGGAGAATGAATTAGATATGATCACTGGTGTTACTCTAATAACATCAGTGACAGAGATAATGGTGGCTTTTACTAAAAGGATAATTAGCATGAGAGAGGAGAGAGACAGAGAGAGATTTGAGATCTTATGTCTAACTTACTATCTTCTAATGTGTACGTAGATAGTACACATTAGAAGTTCAAAATCTGGTGTGAACTAGCAAACCCAAGAGATCTGCTGTTTACTTGAGAACTAAAACTACTCTGACAGGCTGGACACGTTCTATTCCAGTCCTCAGTTGCTTAGATGGGACCCGTGAAAATTATGGAGGGCAATCTGCTTACTCAAAAATCACCAGCTCAAACATTAATATCATTTGAAATATTCTCTGATGAAGACAAGAAATGAACCATCACAAGTCCTTTATCCAAATACTTACAAGGAATAAAGTGCCAAAATATGGGTAAATTCTAAAGATGATTCCTAAAATATGAGTAAACAATTTCTAGGAAGACTAAATATGTGTAGATCATCGAACAAAAGACACAAGTTGAGAGGTAAAAATTTCTAAATATAAGGATAGCAGGGATCCTTCAAGTGCTTCAAGGTATGTACTAGAAGCTTCTGGTTCATGGCAGTAGCACTTTATTCTTTTACTAATTTTCTGTTTTAAGAGTGTATGCATCATGTAATCATTGTGTGGTTAAGATGTTATTCTGAATTAATCAAACACATTTTGGAATCACTAGACTCGAGGTCCTATATTCAAAATTGTGACAAACAAGAAGCATCTAGTATTACTTTGGCATTAATCTCCCAAGATTTACAAACCAGAATTTCAAATCTCAAAACTGATCTCAAAAGTATATAAAATTCTACTCACAATTTTGTCAACTTATGCGAAGTTCCAATTGAAGAAGAGGCCCATGTAATCATTTTAATACATTTCTCTTCATTTCCTTAGATATAATTTTTTTAAAAATCAAACACTTGTAAAAATGCTGATTATTTGGATGGCATGAGAATGAGGCACTTTTCTTGACTGTGTCTTTTCATTTTTTTTTCTATTTCTTTCACTTTCACAAAAAATATTTTAATCTTTCCTCAGGGGGATAAGTTGTTATGTCATAAGTAAGACAGGCTTTGAAACTTCAGAACACTTATACATGCTTTTACTGATTTCATGAAAAGTCTAACAAGTTCCCTTAATGCAGAATCCACTTTTAAGGAAATATCAACAACAACAATATAATGATTTAATAAAACAAAAGCGGGAAAATTCTGGATCCCAAGACATCCACGTAGAGGTATCATCTTCTTGTCATGATGGAAAACAACTTACTGAGCATCACATTTTGTAGCATAGAATTGAGCCATCGTATATGAAAATCTTGTCGGTGTGATGCCTATCTTTCACCCTAGAGAGTTAGGTCCCGTCGATGTATGTGCAAGTAGGCGCACCCCACAGTGCAAGTTATGAGTGCTCAGGATTTCCTGACTGCAAACTCAAAAGTGCTAACTGCCAACCATTTCTCCTTCTTTCAGTCTTTTCCTCTTATGTCAACCCCGTGGAAAACAAAATTAAAAGTTAGGCTCATAGAGATAAGACCTGTGGAAGAGACACGGAGGATGCCTCCAACATATCTACATGCATTCACAGCATATGGGGTGCCACTAGTAATGCTGAGCTGCCATAGTAAATAGGAGGTGAAAGACCTTCAAACATTTTGCATCTCTGGCCCGAGAAGTCTTCTTGATCCTTTTATGACTAGGTCCTTTTTTAGCTTTACAGTTTCAACAGATGATCTTCAAGAAAAGAATTTCCTAAGCTTTTGTGTGATGACAAATCACATGTGTCAAGTTGTCTGGGCTGAGGGCTGGTGAACACTGTATCGTAGAGATTGTCTGGGATCTGGCTGTGAGAAGATTTCTATGTGGGAATATTATTTAGGACAGTAGATTGGGAAAATTAGATTACTCTTCTTACAGTGGTTGATCTTCATTCATCCAACCTCGTGGAGGTCAGAATAGAGTAGAAATCCAAGCAAGAAGTCCATGCTTTCTGTATGACTCTTTCTGAGATGGGCTATTGATCCTTCCTATACTCATTCAGGAGTAGCATCTCTTGCTCCTCTAAATCTACAGCCAGCTGGCAGCAGATTTTCAGATTTTCAGCACTTCTTAGTCTACATAATTGCACGAGCCCATTTTTAATTCTGTCTGTCTGTCTGTATCTTTCTCTCCCCCATCCCATATATAGGATCTTTTACTGGTTATGTTACTCTGGAAAACTCTAAGTAACTTATTGATTTTTATTTATAATATTTTTAGAAAATTATTGACATATTTGTCTATTTACATTTTATTTGCCCACATCTCCCTCTAGAATATGAAATAAATGCTGTGAAGGCAAATGCTTTGACTTTTTTCAGTATACCTAAACTCTAGTATACTGCTTGAAACATAAAAAGTGCCAATTAAATTTGTGTTGGTTAATTAAAGGAAATATTAGAAATGTTCACAGTATTCAACAAGTCGCATAACCTTGGAAGTTCAGTATTTTTACCTATAAAAAGAGAAAATTGCATTTTCTTATATATTTAACAAGCTGATATGCACCTCATCTTCAGAAATAAGAGAAGGTATTTTAAACTGAAATATTGGGGATTTTAAAAATGTAGTTACATGTATAAAGTTATTAAACCTAAACTATAAGCAATGGATTTTTCATGTCCAGGCATAACTTTCTCTTTAATATTTTGTCTCTTTAGTGGTTATCCCTAACGGGTTTAAAAGAATTTCATTCTGTGCTATACTTTGCTCCTCTAGTTTTCCTACCATTTCAAATACAGGAAGCATCTGTTGTAGTCAGGATTTGGAAGGGAATAGATTTAATACAAGACACACAATTTATATCATTTTATAGTATTCACTCAAAAAGTCAAATGTGAATGTATGCCAGAGACCTGCCTCTGCCCTGGAGACCTGAAGTATTGAACTGAGAACCTGGATCCACCGCAGTGTCCTGCTGAGTCCAGCCAAAGGCAAAAGCCCACGACAATGTCTCCTGCAAGTCAGTGTCCAGGATTTGCACCAGGGAGGCCCACAGGTTGATGGTGGAAGATGGAAAATCTTTGCCAGCAGGAGCACGATCTGTGTCAGAGGCTGAAGGATGCACACTGGAGCCACAAAGAGAGAAGTTCAAAGCAAAGACCAGAACTCTCTCAAGAGAAAAGCAGCCATGTCAGGTGACAACAAAGACTTGAGTCCCTCTTCCTCAAAAGGGAACAGTGCAGTGCTTGAAGCAAACTTCTCCAGAAACATCAATAGCACATAATCTTCCCCACTCACTTTTCCTCGTGTCATGCCAGCAAAAATCCTCAGCTGGGTTTTCTGTGCCCAGAACTGCTCCAACTCAGGTCAGCTGGATGTTCCCACTTAAGCTGACCATTAATTCATCCACCACAACATCTAAAAATTCATTTGCTTTTCTAGAAAAAGTTGCTCAGAGAAGTTGCAATCTGCTCAACATTCCCTGTCAGTAAAAATTTATGGTGCAATATTGTCCTACATGCCATGACTCCAAGTCCTTCTGGTAGGTCACAGGTAGCAAATGAAATGCTTCATTATACCCCTTGAAGGTAAAACAGAATTTCAGTAATAACAGAAATAATCTATTTTGCCTACTTAAAAATTCAAAATCAGATATTTCATACTATTAATTACACATGCTTGAATTTTAAATCAAAATAATTTATATTTTCTTTTATATTCTCCTACTTTTATGAATTGGCCCTCCATCAACTTGTAAAAACCCTTGTGATGCAATTTAAGAAAGGGTGTTTCAGTTACAGAAATTAAGTCCTTTCAATAAACTAGCTTCCTCCGTTACAATGATATAATTCTCCTTTTAACTATTATCTATTTGTAATTCAACTTATTTTGTGGCATCAGAGTTACTTTGTTTAAAATAGCAAAGATAAAGAAACAGGTTTTTGTACCATCCTTGCAGCAATTAATTTATGTGTACAACTACAGCTATCTTTCTGAATTAATATTTAATGAAATTCACAGCTGAACTATCATCTAATTATTAAATAGGCATGGGATATTATTTTAAATTACTTGATTTTTAATCATAAGTTATTATTATTATGCAGAGGAGAGAAACAGAGTGCAGGGATGTGATCATGAAGGTGTGTGTGTATGTGTGTGTGTGTGTGTGCATGTCTGTGTGTGCGTGTGTGTGCTTGTGTATGTGCATATGTGCGTGCTTGTGTATCTATAAGTTCTCAAAGTATATAACTGAAGGATTTTTATATGGAATTTTACTGTCTCTGTTGAATTTTCTAAATAATCTGGGTATCCATCAATTTTGATAGCATGGTCATAATCATAAAGAATTATTTGTGTACTCATGTCGACAGTCTCAATTAGCATTTTTGAAAACAATTCTGACACAGTTATTCCTCATTCACCTTCCTACCAGAATTTTATGTTACATTGTAAGTAATTCATTATTTTGTATTCAAGTAAATATGAGAGTAGAGAGAAGATAACATTCCTATTTCTATGTTTTCCGACTTGAGATTGTCACTGTAACAAATTATCACAATCATGGTGGCTTAATGAAACACAAGTTGTAATCGCCTGTAATTCTGCCAGATGTAAATCTAAGGATTCTGCAGTGCTGTGTTCAAATCAGTGTTTGCCATGGAGAATGTGTCACTATTTGCTATCTAGCTTCTAAAGGCCACATGCATTCACATTCAGAGCAAATGTTAAATATATAAAAGACTTCCTTCACTTATGACAAATACAAAGCCAGGGATGAACTCATTTTTATCTAAATCTCTGCCCTTAAAAGATATATCTTGCATCACAGCATTTAATTTATAATGATCTTTATCACTCTAAAGGATATTTTTAAAGAAGATATAGTATTAACATCCCTATAAAATATGAAAATGGAAAGGTTAATTGACTTTGCATATCTCATCTACCGAGTTCTCAAAATCCATACAGTAGGTGTTTTGTGTTACACTGTCTCACAGTTCTGGGAAAGAAAAGGGGAGGCATTAAATTTTATGATCAGGACCTTTCTGTAGGCAGGAATATTTCTTACATGATGCTCATTCCCTTCACAAAGTGTCATATCTGGTTTTCTGACTTGAAGTGGTGCTAGCAGCCTGGGAGCCCATTCTATTGCTGGAAACTGGATAATGGTGATACTCTGTTTCCCTCATTGGAAATTGTTTAGCATAGTTTTATTTAAAAATAAATTTCCTTAGAAAACATTCATAGTGAAATAGGGTGAAGGGGGAAAATAATGAGACTATAACAAAAAAGAAAAGAAACTAATTTTATGTATATGGGGGTGGGGGTGGTAGGGTGTGTAGGGCTATGGGAAAAAATGAGAATTAAGTTGTATCATATATTGGTACAAATTCTCATTGTTGAGTACAATCATAATGTGTATATATAATGCACCAATAAAAATTTCAATAAAAAAAGAAAAAAATAACTTTCCTATAAATTATTCTTTACATAAACCTAGAATTTCTGTGGGAAAGAAATATAATTCTTGATGCTTCTTACTTGTTTTAATAAAATGAGTTAATTACTTGTAATGGTGAGTAATGAGTCTTTGGTTTTGTTTTCTAATTTGGTTGGTTTTGGCTTTGTCTTGGTCTTATGATGTACTCATATTTAACTTTAATGCATGAATTTCAGTCTATTAAAGTGAATATTCTTACCGATGGTTAAAAAATCTCAGTTATACTGAGACAGCAGTGGCTGTTTCTACTGTACCAGTCAGATTTTTCTTGTATGATGTTAGTATTCTCAAATCCTTGTTACCATATCATTTTTGGAGATGTTAAAAGATTTATACATTTCAGAACCACAGCCTAGTTAGCTGCCTTTTTGAGGCCACCCTTGTAATTTTTTGCTAGAGAAGCATATTCACACACCATAATCTCAGCAATCAGTGCATTCAGGGAGAATAGAGAGAAGATAACTTTCCTATTTCTATGTTTTCCCACTTGAGATTGTCACTGTAACAAATTACCACACTCGTGGTGGCTTAATAAAACACAACTTGTAGTCGCCTGATATTCTGCCGGATGTAAATCTAAGGATTCTGAAGTGCTGTGTTCATATCGGTGTTTGCAATGGAGAATGTGTCACTGTTTGCTATCTAGCTTCTAAAGGCCACATGCATTCACTCATTGTCTCATGATCTTATGTCAAAGTCATGACTGTCTTCCAAAGTCAGTTTCTGTTCCTGTTTTATTTCTTTCTCGCTTCTGTCATTGGATTGCCTTCTATCTGACTCTAACTGTACTATCTCTGTCTTATCTGTAGCATTTTGACTTCCCAGAGGCTACCTGAATAATTTAGGATAACATCCTATGTCACAAGTAATAACTTAAAAGTTCCTTTTGTCATATAAATTAACATTTATATTCTGGGAACTAGGAATTAAAAATCTTTGATAACTATTATTTAGCTTACCTCAGACATAGTATAATCGATTATGAATTCAGTAGCATTGATATATCATTGTTTGGAATTCTATGGTTTTTACTTCTTTTCTTCAATCTCAAATCTATATCACTTTCCTTTCATAACTAACCTTCCCCTCAGCCTCTTAGTGTCTGACAGCATTTTTCTCAGCTTTAGCATAAACAGAAATGTGAGACTATAAATGAGTGCAGACAAAAGAATTCAAAATGTGGAATGTAAGCCTATCCAGACTACATCTTTGGACAAGGTACCTGGACAAATTAAGAGAGAAGAGAGTCTTCAAGTCCCCAAATACTTCACATCTCATCCAGGAGAGTGTGACATTCAGTGAACTCTGAGCAACCCAACATGAGACCCCTGGAGTTGGCTGCACCCGCTGTCTGATGCTTGCTTCCTGCC
Source organism: Petromus typicus (assembly GCA_004026965.1). NCBI lineage: Eukaryota > Metazoa > Chordata > Mammalia > Rodentia > Petromuridae > Petromus > Petromus typicus. The sequence goes on from PVIR01000156.1 coordinate 110,773, forward strand.
TTAAAAGGGTAAATGATGTAAGACTGAATGCAGCTGCCTCTGATGAAAGATTTACAGGGAAAGGCCAATGCCAAGCTCAGCGCTTTCAGAGATGAAGGCCAAAAGTGCAGTTTTGATAGAGCAGAAGTCCGAGGCTTGTACTGAGTTGGATTCAAAGAGAGCCTACCAAAGAGATGACTTCAGAGCACTGTCTCCAAATAAGAAGCATTTGGAGCATATGTTGGGAGCGTGGCTGAGGGGAAAGCCAAAAAGGATCAGCATGAGTTTGTTTCAAAAAACAAGGCAGAAAAGGAACCTGGAGAACACACAGGAAGTAAGAATGTCATCCTACAAAGTTTGAGTCTTAGAAGCTTTCTATACTAATCTCTCCTTCAGTTTTATTTCATCTTGGAGGAGCCTAAGACAACCCTCAAACTGACAGAGGAGGTGAGGAAATGTAGGCACAAATACTGGACAAATGATCAGCTCTTCCATCGTCTTCTTTTTCATAATAAGTTCAGTAGGATCCACATTCAGTCTTGAACATTAAATTAATAGAGGTTTTAACACTATATCAGTACAGCAAAGTAAGCTTTTGAAATGCCAAATCATGGGGATAATTGGTTTAGATCTGAAACCAGGATTGATATTTAGTTGTTTGTTTTTATCCATAACAGTTGTGGCAAAAATGAAATTTTCTACACTGGTTGAAGAGCACTCTACCGTACTGGGAAGTTTCCTGAGTCTCTGCAACTTCCGCCATCATGTAATCACTACAGATTTAGTGTGTCATACAGCAGTTCCCTATAGTCACAGTCCATGTTGGCTCCAGTTTGTTAGTGTCCATGTTGAACATATCATTAACTATTACCAGGTCCAAAAAATGGTCCTAAAAACCATGAGGGGCCCTAAAACAATAATGAGAGAGATTCATTTGACTCATTGTAGGAAGACCAATCCAGTTCAATATTTAAGAAAAGATTTTAGTAATAAAAATATACATTATCAAATCTACTTTGTATCACTTGATTCTGTACCATATTCCTAAAAATACTTTTCTCACATGAAACCATGAACTTGTTTTTTTTTTTAATGTAAGGAAAAATGAGAACCAGAAAAGATTTGATTTTACCAAGTTAGCAAGAGCATTAAATGGTGCAGTTTGCTTCTCAAATACTGTGCCTCCAAAGAAATAAGCTTTATTATGTACAAGTTAGACAAATCAAAGAAATAACAGGTGGATGGATTAGAAGCAGTCTACAAATTTTCCTTTCAACAGTTTTTTTTTTTTTTTAACTTTAGTTGGACATGTTTTAGAAAATAGGGTAGGAAAATAGGATGTCAAGAGCAAGAGGTAAAAGATTCCTTTTTAAAGTTTGGCTTTCAAAATGAATTTCTGTTGAGTTGCACATATCTTTATAGTAAGCTACTTTTTCTTTTTTCAGAGAATAGCAATGTTCAGAACATTTTGAATAACTAATAACTAATAACTTAGCAGCCTTCATGTTAGGGTTTGAGTCTGAATGTCCCCCAAAGCTTCACTCAGTCAGAAGTCTGGAAGGTGCGATGTTGGGGTTAAAGGCCTGGCATTGCCAAATCACTACACGTGAGAAGTCTAGCACGGCCCTAACCCCGGTAATCCGGAGGAGATAAAAAGGCAGAAAGCAGAGAACTGTCTCTCTTGTTGCTAGCGTGGCCAGGGTGTGGGCCTCATATACTCTCTCTCCTGTTACCTTGCTCGTGCCTTGTGTGTGCCGTGTTGTGTCTCCTCTGCGATGCTTGTTCGCTCTCTCAGCGTGGGAGCGAGCTGAAACTCTGCGAACAGCAAGCCAGACAAACTCCTACCCTGTTAGCTTTGAGTGTCAGAGATTTTGTTTCAACAACAAAAGAAAAGTAACTAATACGCCTCACAATGTGTCATAGCATCAAAATGATCTAGACACTAATTATGAAAATAATATCTATAAATTCTTGATTGTGTTGATAAAACCATTTTAAATGTTTATTTTCAAATATTACACATTGCAAAGAATATTATTTTTTGTTCGTATGATACACATTGCTGAAATAAATCAGCAACAGTACTTTTTATTACTTAAAAAGGGAAAACATTTAAAAAATGAGTAAGTTGTCATCACTACCTATTATGAATATAATAAAGATTTCACTTACGTATTCAAGATACAAACCCCTATCATCTGAAGGTCAGAAAGCACATTTGGAAGGAACAAATACCAAGAACAAGGCTGGGATAGTTGAAAAAGCTGCATAAAATATCCTGTATGACACTAGATGTTAAATGGAAGGCAATTCATTCTGGATGGGATGGCATTGTCAGTCCAGTTTGGTCTGCAATTCATATTGAGATGGAGCAGAAAGAATTTTCTGCTTCAGCTTTTTTGGGCTTTTAACACAGAATTTCACAGATGTCTGACCTTTGAGTTTTAATGTGATAACTCAGCTTCCCCGAACGAAAGCTTGAAAGCTGATTGTCAGAACACAAGTTGTTTGCCAGGAGAGAATGATTCCAAATTGTGTACAAAAGCAGACATCATGTGTTTCCTTTAAAAATGCCTCGACACATCAAATGTAGTTATTCAAGGGGCATTTCAAGAATGGTATGGTAGGTAAATATAAAAGGTTGTATAAAGGCACTATTTTCTTTGGTTAGTTCCTTAAGAAAAATATTTTTTTTTCCTTGAACAATGTGCACATTCTTTTCGTTAGTTTTCTTTTTTACCTCAAAATGTTTCCAACACTATTACCACAAAGAATTTTGCTCTTTTCAAAATTTTGCCATTCTTGTTTTTATTTAACACCATTTACCAACATATGACATACTAGCTGATATTTTCCTTCTCCCATTGACATTCCCTAGTGCGTTTCTACAGAATGTACACTCAGGCTCATCTTTACCAGCCTTTTTCTCATACATAGATTTCCATATTGATGACAAGGGAAAAGTGGTCTAAGACAATTTCTTCTTGGTTTAACAAGTTTTTCTCAGTGGGCACTATGGTGGTTTGAATTCAGTTTGTTTCCCAAAGGTGAATGAGATGGAACTTCTGTCCCCACTCTAACACTATTAAGATGATGGAATCTTTAAGATACAGACTGTAAAAGAAAGTTATTTAATTCTGGGGGTCCCCACACAGCAATATTTAATGCTCATCTTCTAAGACGTAAATGAGCCTCATTTGACAGAATCTATTCTTAGGAAAGTGCCTGTGTTAACATAAGGCCTACTTTGTCACAATGTACTTAGTTTCTCGTGCATGTGACGGACTCATTTTCTGCTTGTAAAGTGTTTTTTCAGTCAGCAAAGGGCTCCTCCCAGGATATAGAGACCATGATAATTGAACCAGAATTGCAAGCTAAGTAAAATACTTCATATGTTATCTAGCTTCAGATATTATGTTACAGTGATGCAAAATTAACTAAGACAGGAATTAACTAATATCCTCCAATAGGAGTGAAGGAGTTCATGATAGTTTCAATTCCTTACTACTGGTAGTCTTTGTGACTCAAGTATTTCTTTTCATATGTATTAGTTTTAAAGATTCTGGTAGCAGATAAGAGTTATAAATTTATCTGTTTCTAACACTGTTTAAATAGTATTTGTATTCTCTGTTGCTATTTTACTGGACATTTTCTTTAATCATATTATTGCTTATTCTTTTAATTCTTTCTCATCCATTCAGGTGTTTATTTTCCCCCTTGGAACTAGACAATGTTTCTCTGTCCGTGGAAGCTCCTTCTGTTACCTTTGTTCCACAATAGCTATAATTCTCAAAGGTCCACCCACATCAATGTGTGGGCAGATGACACAGTCATCTGTCCTTTTTTTCTGCAGCCAAAAGAGCTGTTTCTAAATATCTCCTTTTGAAGATCAGATTGGCTGGTTTCCCAAGATGTTGACCAACCAGCTAAGTTTCCACGTCTCTCCTTGACCTTGACTTCACTGCCTCCCCTGTGCACTTCCCTGTCCTCCGACTTTCCCTGAATTCAGCATCTTCCCTCCTGTCTGCCTTTTTCTCTCTCCCTGTCTTACTTTTAGTATGCTGACTCTTCAGAATCCGGGTGACATGTCCTTACTGCCCTTCTGTTTATCAGAGATCTTCAATTAATAATCACCCAGAATTTACTTAATAATCAAAAGCCCTCTTATTTTGGAATTCTCAATCAAACTTGTCTCCATATTTTTATTTAAGCATTTCTTTACCTTAATGTTCTGTGCTAAATTATCATCATTATTCTCAGACTGACTGATAATACACCATTTTTCATGAGCATTCATCCATCTTGTCCCACTTCATCTTTTTATCTGCAGTATTTAGAGTTGGCTCACGTAGTAACTAGATTCTTAGAATGCTTTGTATTTCAATTAACTTGCCTCCATTTCTTTGGTATTTTATTTTTCTCTGATCTTGTTTGATGTGTGTGTGTGTGTGTGTGTGTGTGTGTGTGTGTGTGTGCGCGCGCGCGCGCATGTGTACATTTCTAGTGTAGTGTATCTAACAGATCTTTTCTCTTCTTGGATATATTCTACACTTTTATTTTTCTCTAAGGGTTTTCCAAGTTTATATCATTCTGACATTTTACAGGAAAGCCTAAGCTTTAGCTATTGTTTTATAACCCTCAAGTTTTATGCATATGGTAATATATATATCTTCAGAACACCTTTACATATTTTTAGAAAGCATTTCTCTTCTAAATTGAACACATTTTATAAAACTGTGCTCAGGGCAAAGAATGAAAATACAGGTAACTTTGGTATAGTCCATGAGAGTTTGTGGTACATTGTTATTAGGCTAGAATAGACAGATGATTTAGTTTGTTTTGATGAGAATGCTTTGGTAACCCAGAATCTAAGCATTCAACTCAATCAGGAGTAAAAAATATGTCCACTTCATGACGTGTGGTCTGAGGACAGAGATAGCAAATACTTTTTCACTGTTCTTTTCTCTTTCCTGGCACTTCCTATGTGTAGGGAGAGTATCTAAGAAACTCATGGTGAATAAATGGATAAGTAAAATGGTACTTTTGTAGTTTCCCAGAATATTCTTAAGATGAGTCCAAGATTATCAAATCACAGACAGAAAAGCCACTGAGTATTAAAAGAACTATAGAGATTTTTATGATGGCCAGTTGCTATCTGCAGATAGTCCATTTTAGAGAGTGAAAAACTCGTAGGTGGTCAGAACTCTAAAGATGATTTGAAATGGTAATCTGATGTAGTCACACATATGATTTAGAAAAGTAATTCTGGCCTAAGATTAATTTGGTAGAAAGGGTTAGGGTGGAAGAGGGAAACCATAGAGCCTTAACTCACAAAACTAAGAAGACACGGTCATTAAGAGGACTGTTATCTCATCTCCTCCTTGGCTTAATTTCTTGCCTTGCTTGGAAGGTTCATTCTGCTGGGGTTCATGGCTTTGGAATGTTTATTAAGTCTTTCTAGAATATCTTTCAGAGTTCCTTTGAGTACTGGTTTTATTTGTCATGAATTTCCTCAGGTGGTCATGGTGATGGAAGTATCTTATTTCTGCAGCAATTCTGAAAGACAGTTTTGGGGGATATGTCAATTTGGATTGGATATTGTTTTCTTTTAGGGCTTTAATTATTTTATTTCAATATTTCTGTGAATTGAGGATTTGTATTGAGATGTTTTCTGGGATTCTGATGGACTTTCCTTTATAGGTGATTTGTTTCTTTACTCTAACAGCTTTTAATATACCTTTCTTATGTTGGAATTCTGGAATCTTGACTATTATATGCCTTGGTATAGATTTTGTGTCATAGCTAATTAGAATTGTATATGCCTCACTTTATATGTTAAATTCTTTTGTTGTTGGGGGGAAGTTTTTAGACATTACTTCTGGAAATCATTTTTTAATTTGCTTTGTGTTACTACTGTTTTTGTTTGATATTTTTCCTTGTATCATTTTTCAGCACCTGGATTAATTTCTCATGATCTCTGTTTTGTTGTTGTTGTTGTTGTTTTGTTTTGTTTTGTTTTGTTTTGTTTTGAGAGAAGGTCTCATTTTTTTTGTAGTTTAGGCTGGCTCCTAGCTCCTGTTTTCGAATTCCTTGAACTTACAGCAATCCTCCTGCCTCTGCTGAGTGCTGGGATTACAGGTATGAGCCACCATGCCCAGCATTGTGGTATTTGCTTTTGATTGCTGGTGGGAGTGAGTCTCCATGCCCAGCATTGTTGTATGTGCTTACCCGGGATCAAACCCTGGCCTTACACTTGCAAGGCAGGTGTCCAAACCACTGAGCTAAATCTCCTGCCCAGTCCCTTTCTATTTTTAAGAAATCTTCCTAGAAGAAACGTTTTTCCACTATTGGTGAGACTGTAGACTGATGTATCCACTGTGTAAATCACCATGGAGATCTCTCAAAACTTGAATTTCCATTTGATCCAACTATTCCTCCTCTTGGTATCCTCCAGAATGAATCAAAAGAATCATATGACAGCAATAAATGCATAAGTATGTTAATAGTGATACAGATTGTAATAGTTAACTCTTGGAAACAGCCTGAATGCCCATCAACTGATGAATAGGCAAAGAAGATATGGGTTTCTTTTGATATAATGAAATGCTGCTCTGGCAAAAAGGAGGATAAGCTTGAGACATTTCTATCTAACTGGATGCACCTTAGGCCCATACTCTTAAATGAAATAAATCAACCACATGTGTTTAAATAGTGCATTGTTTCCCTGGTGTAAGAAAGTTAAAGTGAAACATGAACCAAGATGTGTAGGAGATATTAGAAAATGAGAAAATAATATTAAAATAAGAAAGAAAACAAAGGAAGGGTAGAGGGAAAGGAAAGAACAAAACAAGAATACAAGGGAAAATGAAAACAAAGTTTTTGTAAACAAAGAAGGGAGAATGGATTGAAGGGAATGGCGATGGGGAGAAAAGAAGCAAGATCCATCATGGATGGGGACAAAATCTCGATAATGAGTATTATCATTATTTCTATCTAGTGTCCCAATAAAGATTTTGCAAAAATTTTAAAAGGATAAACAAAATCTTTCACAGGAACTATGTTTATAATTACAAGTATATGATTTTTTAAAAATAAGAATAGTGAAGTTGGTAGTAGCAAATATCACTGTCATCATTAGCGGCACATGAAGTAGCAGGAAAGAAAGGGAATTTGTAGATTTATTTTCTACATAAAAGAGGATTTGGCATGATCATGAATAATATGTCAAATAGAGATCCTGTTTTCTGATTCCTGTTTTAGATACTTAGAATACTCATGTTTCCTGTCGTGGTGCACATAGACCAGAAGTTGTTTCATCCAGGTTTAGAAATGCATCTCTTTGATATCCCTTCTTGCTTCCATTGCAGATAAAGGCCAAGATTTTACTTCTTTTTTTTAAAGGTGATTATTTTTTACCATGGCCTATTTTTTTTAAAAGATGTCTTTACTACAAGAACTTTTCCATTTCTATCTAGTCTTTTGATCTCAATTTTATCAGAATACTTCTATGAGGAGTTTTTATTATGTGCAGATCTACTAACAGACTACCGCTAATCAACATTAGCTGTTTATTTGAATTTAATTGCACATATCTCCAATTATCTACTCCAATTTGAGGTCTTGTTTCAGGCAGTTAGTCTGTGCATAGTTACTGACAGCTGTCAATTAAATGTTAATTGGCCCTGAGTTTGCCTATATATTTTATTGTTTAAATTTGGAAAATGCTTAGAATATTATAGTACTTATAGCTACAGTACTGTGAATGCTGGACTATACCTATTACATCAGAATGTAATTTTTCTCTCTATGATATTCATTTATTTCCTCTTTAAAAATCACAACAAAAGAAAGGGATTATTAAGCAAAAGGAAATACATAAATAAATATATTTCTGATTAACAAATTCATGTTTCCAGAATTGTCAGGCTATAAGAATTCACTATTACATTCAGGAAATGTCATTTGACTGAATACTTCATTTACAGGATGAAAGGAAATGAATTTTACCAGTCACTGTATATTTGGATGAGAAATCATTATAAAATTTTGAATGAGGTATTTCTCATTCTATCTCCAAAGAAACTGAGATAAAAAGTGTTCATGTTTTTTTTTAACTGTTAAAAGAGATACTCTTGAAAGTGAATAGTGACAGAATTCAGAAACCTGAAAAACAAATATTTGCTTTTTGCTTTTATATTCTTGTACAAATTGTAAAAATGTTCAATTTCTGAGATTTTCTAAATAACAGTAGTCTGAAACCAGCTTGTTTCCCGCACCCCCCACCCCCGATTTCTTTTTCCAGTATATTTCTTTTTAGCAGCTGGAAACAAACCAGTTCACTCAGAGAAAACACAGCTGTCTGTCTTCTAATCAAACACAGAGGGAGGAAGGTTGAAAGGGGCTGCGAGGACCTCATGAGCAGTGGTGATGCTGAATTTCCATCTTGGAAAAACCCAGATGGTGGAGAGGAGAGAAGCTGCTCTTCGAGTGTAAAGAGCGTCAGGCCGGAAAGCCACTGAGCGCGGTTTTCCACGGGCCAGAATCGTTAAACCGCAGAGGGCCCCTTCAGAGAGGGGCGCCTAGATACCGTGTGTGCTCATATTAACTTCGCCCTGTGCAGTTCCCCCGGGCCCAATGCCGCCTAAACAACCACCCAGAATTCTTCCAACATAAAAACAAAAAACAAACAAAAAATAACCAATTTAGATAAAAATATATTATTGCTATAATTATTCATAAGATAAAAAGCTTTATAACTTTAATTTTACATGGACAACTTCAGTTTTTACTGTAAACTTTGATACCTGATATGAAAAGTCATTATTTTAATGAAGTATTTGGCCTATAGAGGTTTGAAATGCAATTCTGAAATGCAATTCCTTTATTGAAGCTAAAGATACTTTGAAAAAGAGAAAATACAAAATTATCGTTTCATTCTTCTTGCTGTTTCTTAAAAATCATAGGATGTGACTCTCTGTGTAAAAATATGCCTCCTGGATCCATTTGAAAGGGGCAATATTCAACCTCTCCAAAAGCTGACATTAAGAGTTGTCTGTAGAGATCATGTTACATGTTAAATTTCCCTCACAAGGTCGAGTTATATTTTTATAGTACATTATTCTTTTTCCAGTTCAGTATATAAATAAGTGATTCTGTTTTTTCCGATCCTCTTTTCTCTGTAAAAACCTGTGTGCCACCAACATTGATCAAATTTGTACGCTTTTCCTCTATTAATCCAGACTACTTTGGTTGAACTGTACACTCAACCTGAAACTTAAGAGGATGAAAGAAAAGTTTTTTTCTGCTCCTATGAGTTCCTTTTAACCTCTAATACAAACACATTCTAACTTCAAATACACCTAGACTTAGAAGCCGACATTACACTTTCATCTTTTTGTGAAAGCTTTTTCTTGATATTATTTCCAAAGCATGAAGAGTATTTTGGAAAACACACATTGTAAAACAGAATACATTTCTAATTTTCAAAACATAAAGTGAAAGATAAGCAAAATGCATTGTAAAGATGATTTCCTTGCCTGCTCAAATTAGAAAGATCATGTTTTGTCATAGTAAGGAAAAAGATGTTTCTTAGTAATGATGAGCGATCCTAAGCTTTCAGTAAGCCCTCTTTTACCTAAAAATGTCTCTTTTAATGATTATACTTTCTTTCAGATATTCTAGCCCCCTAACTAGAAGAAATGTCTTTGTTACTAGGTTGTTCTTTTAGGTTCTATATTCTTTCTTGAACTAAAACTCCTTCAAAAATAATTATTAAAAAATTGACTAATCAAAAATTTCTTTCCTTCCCTGAATTTCTATACCCAAAGTGTTAAAATGTTTAAAAAATGTTAAGGCTATCTGTTGCTTCTTTATGATCGTGTTTCTTGAACTTTGGATTTGCACGTTTTTATCCCAGAAAACACTATTTATGTAATGCTCAACTTCAAACATATATGACTATTATACAGATATTGCTTTTTTCCAAACTCAAATGCCCATAATTTTTCACTCTATCCCAATGTTTAACAAGTACAGATATGTTAGTCATCATTGTTCTAGGAGATACTGATAATTGATCTGGGCCTGGATAAATGTTTTGTATTTTCTTATTGTAGTTTTTCATTTCACTTCTTGCCAGATATCTCTGGAAATACACAGGCACTCTTAAAAATATGCCAAAGAAAGTCCCACAAATAATAGAACAATTACATTTTCTATGTTTACTTGTTAATTTTTATGGGCTCATTTAAGTAAAGTGTCATTTTTGTCCATACTTTAATATGGAGTTTTATAGCTACCTAACAAATCAATACTATGCACTTTAAACATAGTACAAGCCATGAAAACCCATCTACTGAGTCATGCAATTAATATGACTTAAAATATCCATGTGTGTATTTGTGATTATGTCAATATGAGGTTCTGTGTGTGTGTGTGTGTGTGTGTGTGTGTGTGTGCATGTGTGTAAGTGCACATGAATGGATACAAGAAACAAAATAAATGCAGGCTAAATCAGGAGCAGATACTTGGAAAGAAAAGCGGAAATAATGTGCATCAGATTTTTATTCCCTTAGATTCTTGTGAAATATCATAGCTTCCTGGATTTTTGTGCTTTCTCTCAAACAGCAAATGCTATTATTTATAGATCGAGGCTATTTTGAGTATACGCATTATGTTGTGTATCTGATGGAAAAAAGATAATAAAACCTAAGATTAGAAAAGCTGCATATGTGTAAAATTTGAACAGTAAAAAGTCAGTCATTCCTTTGGGAAAATACTTCTAATGCAAGCACATACAAATTCACAAATAATCACAAAAGGAACATTAATGTAGTCAGAGCAGAAATTATCATTTTATGCATTGTTCATCCTAGTTTTTACTTTTCAAAGTGCTTGTATCTCAAATATAAAAAGAGAATATGTGTTGTCAGAATATGTCATTTGTGAAACATGAAGTGAAATGAGTGAGAGACATGAGTTTAAAATCATACAATTGCTCTTATTTGAAAGACAAAAATAAAAGATGGTTAATAGTAAGTAGGGTGATCTTTGTTCAAAAGGAGAGGGCATCAGGAGTTGTAAGGAGAAGGGACAGACAGGAGGGGTACGAGACAAAAATAATTAAGATGTGTCGAATGTACTAACACTCCATGATAAATATAATTATTATACACAGAAAAAGTATATAACAAAAAAGAGATAAATTCACAGCCAACAACAGAATAATAGAGAAAACTCAAGAAATCAAAACTGCTATTAAATTAAAATTATAAGGTTTACCAAATTGTCAGCTGATATTTTCCCCCTCATAGGTAAAAGACTTTTACCATATCTAAGATATAGACCAGCAAGTCAACTCTATCTGAAGTTTTAATTTTTCTACATATGCCAATTTCCCTTCCACCAAAAGCTCTTTTCATGTTATTTATGTGGGAGAGTCAGAAGCCATGACCTGGCTGCCTCCTTTATATTACTAAGCTCCAATGTGACCCCAGAGTTAGGTCTCTCCTCATTATTTTATTACAGGGGGAGCTGTGTGTTCTCTCCTGTCAGAAGAGACTAACCCAGGCCTCTCCTGAGAAGCTAGTCACTAAAGTGAGACAGTGCTACATCTCCTCATAACCTATCCGCTTTCTCCTTTCTTTCTATAGCTCTAATTAGATTCAAGTCTTAGCAGGCTACTAAAAAGTGACATGCAGAATATGACTCATGAGGGAGTACGCCACACTCTAAAAAATCTACTTGAGTTTTCTAGTTTATACAGACATAAACATGAGCGATATGTGTGGAAACTGTTTAAAAAAAAAAGAATGTGGGAAATTGGTAGAAGTGTTATAAATAACACTATAAGCATTTGTTGCTATATATTGATATAAATGCTTATTATAAGGAGATATTTTGTGTTGAATATCATGGGGGTATTGAATAGCTTGAAAAATTAGAAAGTGCTCTACTAAGTTGTTAATTGGCTGAAATGGAAAACCAAAGTTCTCCCAGTAAAAAATTTGAAATCCCAGACTTACATTGGTTTAAGGAAGCAGAAGAGATCAAAAGGTTTAGGTTGATTGTGGTTAGAGTGGATTTAATATTTAAGATAGACTCATACTGAGTATGGGAGAATACATGCTCTTTGGAAGGGAAACCCCAGCACCCTTGAAGAATTCTTTGCTACTTCTGATAAACCATAGCATGAAGGAGAAACCACAGACACTGGGAACTTTTGTATGCCACGGGAGTAACCAGATACTCTGCGTCAGGGGTCACGTGACATCGTGCAGCCATGGAAAGTGAGGTAGCCATGGATATTAGAATGGGCAGCAGAGTTAAGTGATCAGAATAATCTGACTGTTGCAGCTATGTAGCCAGGGCTGGTTGATTATGATATTCTGAAAAATGTATTAGACAGAAAGACTGTTAAATTCTTATATTAATTTTGCATACAGAAAAGTTCTTCTTCAAATGAAGAAAATCTGAGTTATGAAAAATAATAAAAATTTCTCAATTGTTTTTCCAATTTAACCTGTTTTACATACCCAGAATTCCTTGAACTGTAAAGTATCTGCTTTCACAGTCACAATATATTTCGATGCAGATAAGAACCAGATCTCCACTCTTCTGGACTGTCATGTTAGCTCACAAATTTAGATCTTGAGGCTCTCGGGGTCCAGGATTGTGTCCCAATCCCAATTATCACCTTAGAATCAAGTTTTCAATGAATTATCCTTTGAGGACACATTCAGATTATAACACTTGTTGAAATATGTTTAAAAATATTCCAACACTCCAAAAGATTTATCTTTCATCTTTTCTTGCATATATATTTCTCATACAATAAAAGAAAATAAATGTAAAGATTTGCAAATTCTCAGACTGTCCAGATGACAAGAAAACTAAAACTAAGAAATGGCCTTCAAGAGCATGGCAAAATGCAAATTTATAAACTTTGACTTCAGTTAGACAAAACATCTCCTGAAATACATAATATGTGATACACAGATATGTTTGGCCAGCCAATAGAGACTATAGGACAGCAGTCCTACAACCTTCTCAATGGAAGTCCCAGGTAGCGAAGATCATATTTCTGAAGATTCAGTAATCTTTTCTTGTCTTTGTGTAAGGGAGAGAATTAATCTCAGTGAGGTCCATAGTAATCCAACAACAGCTTTTAAGAAATAGTTATGTAAAACACTGAGAATTTAGATTGAGACCAATATATTTCAAAATAGAGACCAGGTTTATTTATGCAGGTAACAGTCTTGGCAGACTACCCAGACTTAAATAAATGGGAAATTTTATGAAAATTAAGAGACTGTTCAAAGAATGGGACCAAAATTTCGGAAAGTGAAATCAAGCAATATGGGAAGCTGACACTTGGTAGGAATATGATTAGTTTGGCATCAAGAAAATTCCACCATATACCTGGCTGGATTTCAGATTTCCTTGGATTTGGAGACTTCTGCATATTCCCATTCTCACTCATTGAACTGGTATCCTTAAACTGTATCACCACCGGATGACAGCTGGGCTCAAGGCAGATCACTTTCTCCTTGACTTCGGAGGGCTTCAGGTGGAGAGAACCTACACTCCAGAACTACATTTGTAGAACTGTAACTCAAGAAGTCTCGTACTTATGTATTTCCTGTACCAAGATTGCTTTTGTGCAACCAGTGGAAAATGTAAAGGTGATGGTGTGACACTTTTAAAATAGAGTGATTATTGCTCTAAGATTTGGTCTTTCAGAAAATAGACTTTTGCCTTTGGAAATTTAAAAATTGAAACAACTTCTACTCTGGTAACAGCATTCTTTTATTATTGATTCTGTATCATTCTGATAGACATTCTTTGCTAGTAAGAGAGAAAGAAAGACACTCAATATGTTCCATGAGTGCATAGATGCCTAAATGCTTAGGATGCTTCCCCTTATAAATAGCATTTGAATTAGAAAAGCCTATTCTAAAGTGCTCCCCTAGTTTTGCTAACTTCCTAATTTTGACTTTGAAATAATAAGTCATTAAAGGAGAATATTACTAAAGAAAAAGAAATCCAGTAAAAATTTATCCTTGCTTATGGATATGTATCAAAATGTCCTAAAGAATGGGTCTTCCAAGGGATGAAGACTGGTTATTAATTAAGCCTAACAGTCACAATTATTATTGCTGTGATGATTCAAATAAGACATACATTGGGATTTTAAAATTTTCTAGTTTTTTCCTTTTTCATGCAGTTTAAATAATCATTTGAATGACAGGAGTGTACTATGCTTATATTCCTTGTTCTAATGTAAAAGTTTGAATAAAACTATCACTTGTTACGTATGCCCAAAGACACTTCTTCTCCGAAGTGTTTTGACCAACAGAAGCTTAAAAAGAGACTTGATTGCTCTATTGTACTGCAAACATTAGAGCTAAAAAGAGACTTTTAAATTTTACCAACAAGTGGTCAAATAGATGAGCACAAGAGCTTAAAGAAAACAAATATCATAAGAAAGCCACTGACTAATAGCAATAACAACACTAGAACCCAAGTTCCTGTGCAAAGGATGGGAGGATACAAAGCGTGTTTCCTCTAAAGCAGCACTCTACTCAGAGACATGAAAATCCACCTCCGGTGTCCTTCAGCAGCAGAAGTAGATTTGAGCACTGTCTGTAATTTTAACCTTGTTATAACAGATGCTGAATGCACTCGAGTGGAACTTGGACTGCCTTGAGAGCTGCACAGAATGCATTCTGCCATCCATCGCTGCGGCATCAGGGTATTAAAAAGTGAGGGATGGAAGGAAGAGGCGGCAGAGGCACAAGTTCACCTGTGGGAGGGAGAAAGCAATAAATGCCTGTAATGTCACTGAACAAAAAGAATGAAAGCACATACAAGAAGTTTGGTAAGTTGCAGGATCTTGGGTGCTGATTTGTAAGCAGTATGGTTTATATTTGACTTGCAGTATAATGTATGACCTTTATTTCCTTTCTGTTTTCAAAGTTGTCAAACCCTTTGACCCATTTTCCTAGGAACATGAATTACTGATACAATATTAAGTAGATGTATGCATATTTCTCAAAACAGTAACCCAGGGCTACAGTATATTTGAAACATTGAATGAGCACATTGTTAGCTTGTATTCAAATGATTTCTAAGGGACTTTTACAAACACTCTCAGAGAGCTTATATATGGCTATTTCCAATGCTAAAGACAAAATGCTGTTAACACACATATGAATGAAAACCATACTGTTTTCTCAGCTACCTTCATTGCTAAAGACAATAGCTGTGTGAACCTTTGCTTTTAAGAAAGAAAATACGCAGATTTTACCTGCTCCTAGATTCTAATCAGTTTTGTGAAGGGAAATCTTGTTTCTGTACTAAAACAAAACCTTATTAATTTACTTATTTATTTCCTTTTCCTTTTTGTGGTACCAAGGATCGAACTCATGACTTTGTACTTGCAAGCCAGGTAGTGACACCTCAGAGCTAAATCCTCAGCCCCTTAACTGGATATTAATAGTTAGCACTTTAAATAGATAACATCTTTTTTGTCTCCTAAGTGATTATTCCAGTTTTATATTTTTACCTTTAAAATATCTCTATTAAGGTATAACTGATATAGGAATTGAACACATTTAATGTGAACATTTTAGTTGGTTTGCACAAATGCACATACCTGTGAAACCAGCATCATTGCAAAGATACCAAAATATCTGTTTTCTCCACATCTTTTCATGTGGCTTTTTGTGGCTTTTCAAGAATTAAATTTTGACCCAGGTATTAAAGATATTACAAGAACAAATGGGGAAGGAAATGAATCAGATTTATAAAGAACAAACACTCTGAGATACTGATGTTATGAGTATATTTTGAACAAGCATGCAAGCTAGGTTTTCTCTTAAGCTTTTCACAAATAATGCTTCCTGAGCTCCACCCACCCTTTCATTTATTCATCTTGAGGTGACATGTTTTGATGAGATATACCTCATCATATGGATCATAATGTGGCCAGTTATCACCTCATCATCATTAAATGTCTAAAGGGGTTAGGATTGTCACTCCCAGACTGTATTATCTTACATTTTTTGTCTATTAATAAGGTAGCTAATGAGATTTATTTCCCCTTACTTTTTATTTCTAAAAACTGGACTAAAAACAGGAGTCTTCACTTGTTCAGTAAAACATTAAGATGTACCACCCAAGGCCTGTTAGATTAAATTGTAAGATTTGTCATCGAGCTAATGTTCCCTCAGAAGAAGACAAATTAAACAGATTGGGGTGTTGAGATTATTCCAAAAGACAAACAGTTATAGAATAGATATAAACTACAGAAGCAGGGAATTTGAGTAACTAAATCTCCCAGGAAACATTCATAGCAGATGGTAAAGTATCTAGTCTCATTGTTATAAATAAATTTCAAAGATACTTATAACAGCCTTACGAAGTTTTACTACAATAACAAACAGCAACCAACCTCTACAGTGAGCACAAAGTGCTCTTCTACCCTCTGCACCTTCTTAAATTAAGCTCATTTTTGCTTACACAAAGGATACATCTGAAGAAAAGAACTGTGTAGATATGCAAGCACGTTAATCTGAAAGTCATAATGAAAGCCTGCTTTGGAAAACAATGTACTACTTTCCTCTTGAATTATTCTTTTAATGTTTTGCAGATTATAATATCAATTTATCCTAATGCATGTACTCATTCTCAGAGTAAAATGAAGCCTGAGTTCTTGCTAGGAACCAGTCATTTTCTAATTTTGTGTTTTCACTCTGCCACAATGAAGCTGAACATATCCGCAAAAGAGTTCCGTGTTTTTACACAACTTGAATCAAACCTTGACCCCAACTCACCGAGCATGTCAAATAGGCACATTACTGAAATCCTGCGAGCTGAGGCACATGTCACCCCAATCCGGATTCGCTCACTGTGTCCACTCAAGAGATTAACTGATGTGATCTGTTGATGATAGTTCCTGATGCAGAGTAAACAGTCACACTCAGGCAATATTTACCAATATGTGATTTTGAAGCAGAAAATAGTGCTGCATCTTACCTATGGAACATTTAAATATCAGAATAACAGTTTTATGAAGTAAACTGAATACTAAAATGAAACAAAAATTAATCTTATAACTATTAACCACATTCAAGAGACATAAGATTAACAGATAACGTATTTAAGTCAGATATACAAATTTATTCATGTATTTAAGATTAAAATTTTTCAAATCCGGGTTCAAATCTGGCCGTTCCCATTTGGCAGCTGCATAATCTTGGATATGTTGCTCAACCTCCTGTTGCCTCCGTTTGTCATTTAAAGCTCGTGTGCTAAATATATGTACTTAACTCCCAACTCTGATGTGGATTTTATGCAAAAGAATTCATAAGAAATGCTTAGCACATTCTCTGGCACTCCAGCACACAGAGCAGGTACTCAGGGAAAAATTAAATCTCTGCATATAATTAATGTATTAAATCCCAGATTAGCTGTGACCTCCGAAAGTGTATTTCTTTAGTCTTTGTGTCTCTCAGTGCACAGTGACACAAATGTATTACTTACCTGTACAGATTTTTAAGTATTTTTCTCCTGCTGTCAAAATCACAGCAGAATCCTGCCACTCCAATTAGTGTACTACAGTATCAGAAAACACCTGTGCTCTGACTTGATGTGCAGCCAGGCTCCTCTGGAGGTAACAGACAGGTCCGGCCTCACCCTTCAGCTGTGAGCACTCACCTGTTGCTCCTGGCTCTGCAGGAGTCTTTCCGGCTCTGTTATCTACATGAGACCTGCACCATGACCTCTAGCCCCAGGCAAAGCCCACTTCATTTGAAAAACTCCTCAAATATGGCTGGGGGTCACACTATGGATGTTCTCATTTCATGACAATGACTGAAACTGCGACTTTAGCAACTCACTGAAAAAGATATATATTAGAAACCAACTGATACTGAAGTAATAGTCAGTTAGCATTGTATAGTCCTCTAGGTGAATCTTTTTTAATGCGAAAGATTTACTATCAACCAAATCAAATTATGATTATGGAATTTCAAAAAATGAGACTCATAGATTATGGATTCATTAACACAGGCAAAATAAGTTGTTTAAGGATGAGGCTAATTATTTAGCGTTACTTTTATTAATTCTTTTAAAACCCATAACAGGAAAATCAAGGCCACTCCAAAATGATTTTTTGAATTGTTTTCCTTATTTACCATAAGTTTATTTAGAGACTCTATGATGTTTGCCAATATATCAGCTATTTAAAAATTTTGAAATACAAGAAAATACATATTTTACTAATACTACAAGAAGATAATCTGCTTTTAAAAATCTTAATTAGTTGGCTTTATGTAGTTAATACAATTTTCTTGCCCTTTCATTTCACTGCATTTTAAATTATTATAGTACATACTGAGTTACAAAGCAAAGACTTCTTTTTATAGACGGTTTTTGCATTTATTTATTTTACTTATTTTGCCAGTTGATTTTGGCTTTTAGAGTAAGTGTGATATAAAAAGAGGTACAATGTTTAAGTCAGGTTGTACAGAGAGCAAGATAGTTATTCAAATACAGAGCCAATTTACTGAGCCTCTCTAAGTTCCTGTTTTATTTCTTGTGAACTGAAATAAAGTGAGTAATTACTTCTTAGGGTCATAATAAGAATTAATGAGATTATTAAACATTTTAAGCTTAACAGAGCACCTGAAAATTATCTCTGCTGATAAATATTAACCAGTATCATAAGACTGTTATTAATACTTATGCCATTTGCTGGCATCCAAATTCGCCATACTTTCTCCAAAAGCAAAAATAGTTCTTTTCATTTCAATGTGTCTTTCAGATTCAATATAAGATACTGTATGGCCAAAAGAGGTAGTTAATTTGGGGTATGTTTAGAAATGTTTAATATTGTAAAGATGTGAAAATTTGGAATATAATAAGATCTGATATTACTCATGTGGATTTTGAAATTTAAGTCAAATTATATTTATTATGCTTTCAATTAAAATTAGTTATTAATTTTTTGGTACCAGGGATCCAACTCAGGTAGTTATGCTTGCAGGCATGTGTGGTGTCATTGAGCCATGTCCCAGCAAATTAGTTATTATTTTTTAAAGAAAATATTCACCTTTTAATCTGTGTAAATTAACTGTGGGAAATTTTACACAATGAGCATGACATTGTCTTAGTATGAATCCCATTATCCCAGCTAGTTTGTGTACACGGTCCCTGGTATAATAAAGAGAGAAGAGTGAAAGTATTCTTAGTTTGGAGCATGGAAGAGAATCCAAGGAAGTGACCTTAACAAGAAGAAAGCTGAGTGACATCATTATACAACAGAAGAGCAGGAGATCAAGGGGCCAGCTAAGCGCGCCATGCTGCCGGCACATCCAAAAGTTTAGAGTACTGGATGAGCATGTGCACTTCACATCAAGATAATCTTGATGCTCAGTTTCTCACATAAGAGAGATCATGTAATATTTGAGCTTGACGGATTTATTTCATCTAATATCATGGTCTCAAGAAACATATATTTACCTACCAACAACTCATCTTTCTGTATGGGGACAGAGCTCTCTCAAGGAGGAACATCAAGAGTTGGAGAGGGTAGGAGGAAGAGTGGATGGAAAAAGGAATCAGGCAATATGATGTACAACTCCACACAAGGGAGGAAAACATTATGTGCTGTGAATGTGTAAAGAAAAAAAATGGGAAGGGGATCAAGAGATGAGTGTGGGGCAGAGAGAGAAAGGGAAAAGTGATAAAAAAGAATTAAGATGTATTATGTGCTTTCAGCAGCTTTACAAAAAGGAATGCACACATTGCATATTAATACACATACTAATAAAGTAAAATAAAACTTAAAAATGATGTCTAAGATAGATTCTTACTCATCCATAAACAGTATGATTTGGGTGGCACATTTATCTTATCTATTCTGTTTCTTTTTCAACAGAAAAATAAAAATAATCACATCTTTTGTGGAAATATGATAATTAAACTAAAAGTACACACAATTAGCTTTTGACATTTATTTCTTTATAAGGGCATTGTGTCAGAAGAGCAGTTACTTTTTTTTCTTAATTGAAATCTTTATTGGTACATTACATATGCACATCATGATTGCACTCAACAATGAGAATTTGTACCAGTACATGACCCAGTTTAATTCTTATTTTTTTCCCATTCCCTTATCCACCCTACCACCCCACCCCTATATACATAAGCTTTGTTTCCTTTCTTTTTTGTTATAATCTCATTATTTTTCCTCTTGTTATTTACCCCTTTACCCTATTTTACATTGAGTATTTTTATTTTACGATATATAACATAACATTATAGAACTAATTTACATATTCATTTTCTCATTCCAGAGAAAAGATACGATATTTATATATGTGTGACCTATTTATTTCACTAATGAGGATGTCCTGAAGGTATGTCCATTTGAGTATAAATTATTCAATCTTACCATTTTTATGGCAGAGTAATACTCCATTCTGTGAAAGAACCACAACTTTTTTATCCAGTCTCCAGCTGAGGGACATTTTGCTTGTTTCTGAAATTTAGCAATCACAAACAGAGCTGCTATAAACATGGGTGCACATATATCACTGTGATATGAATCTTTTAATTATTTTGTATATATACCTAGCAGAGGAATAGCAGGCACCTCTAATCATAGTTTTTTGAGGAATCTCCAAACTGATCTCCACAGGGATTGTATGAGTCTACATTCCCACCAACAATGGAGAAGGATTCCTTCTTCTCCACAATCTCGCCAGCATTTGTTGCTGGCTAATTCTGAAATAGTAGCCATTGTTTGTGGAGTGAGATGAAATCTTAGTGTTGTCTCATCTACATCTCTTGAATGACCAATGATGTTGAGCATTTCTTCATATACTTCTTAGCTGCTTTACTTCTTCCTCTGAAAAGTATCTGTTCATTTAAGATGCCCATTTTGGGGTCTTTAAATTTGTGTGGACTGATTTTTTAAAGCTCTTTTTATATTTTAGATAGCTAACAGCTCACAATTTTGCCTGAAGTTGTCTTACTATCTAGGATAGGTAGGTTTTGCAAGGAATTTTTCACCATCAGAAGCACATTTGCAAGTAATCAGGGAGAACTTAAATAAAAATGTGTACATTTATAGATAACTCATTTGAAAACCCCCAGGTAGATACTATGGATTTCCTTGGTACACATGACTCTGTTGTCTGTGGGTCATTTTACTTTCCTCAAAGGTCCTTTGGCAAACTCTTTCACAATTACACTCAGAAGCCACATCCATTTACTTTACAGTATAGATACACTTTAGCAAACAGTTGAATGTGTTTTACTTAAAAATAAATGTTTGCAATGCCCATAGAGAGGAAGCATTTCTGGATTTTAAAATAGGCAGATCTTGTTTGCATACTAGCTTGCACACGTATTAAATTTGTGATGTAGACAATTTATATCCTGCCGGTGCCTGCTCCCCTCTACAATATGGGATAATAACTTCTACTTTGTAGTATTGCTTTGAGGGCTAAATATAAATTACTTTCTGATTCATAATGCTGGTACATAGTACCCAAAGCACGATAGTTACTTTTATGAATATGATTTTAACTATAAGCCATAGCAAAAAATAATGTAATACAGATTTCTAGAATCCATCAAAATGGGTTGTAAAAATGAATTAAAGAAACATCCACCATAGCAATGACTAACATTTTGAAAAGCTTTATTTTTCCGTTGAGAACCATAGCCGAACAGAAAGTCTGTGTTTCTGTGTTCCTCTTGTCAAGAAGGATAATATCTGTGATGCATTGACTACCTCTAATGAAAATTTTTATTCTTAGGACACAACATATTTCCCAACATAGTACATGAGGTCTTTGTGCTCATGTCAGCACTGGAGATGAATCTCTGGGGAAGAAGTAGAGGAACTGCTCATTCCTACAGTAACCGGAGCATAGAACTCAAAAATGAGGGAGAAATTTCAAAAAATTTGAAATTCCTGAACCAAGAAGCACACTTTCCCATTAGGAAACCTCCATCCTAAGAATCACCTGAAACATTTTTTTAAAATCATGTGCACCTTTTATAATGACAGATTCATATAGTTTACAAGATATTCCTTGGCATTGCTCTGGAGCACTGTGTCATTCTCAAGGGACAAGAAAAAGACACCTTTTCTGCTGGCATCACAGTAAAGTGAACTGACCATTCCTCGCACCCATTTCAGAGGGCTTCCCTCAGTGGGCTTCGTGACCAGCAAATCATGTCAAGTCACATGTACTGGGTAATTTAAAAAATAACACTCTCCCAAGCTAGCAGTGTTCAAGGACTTGTGGGAACTGAACTCAAACACAGATTCATTCTGCTTTCCTTTATTTAAGAAGTCAAGCTGTTCATCTTCAGGGATTATTAAGTCTATGTTTCATTTTAAGCATATATGTTAATATAATAGTCTTTTCTATTTAAAAGTGGTTTTTAATAAAGTCTCATATTTACATTTTCTATGTGCTACAAGAGCACATTGTCCTTCATTGACAGGAACCAAAAGTGAAGTAAGGACTTGAAATTAGCAGGTGAAAAAAATCTGAGTTAAATACTCAAAGATTAAGGGAAAAGTTAATTTTAAAATTACTTCATTCAAAAGAGAATATCATAATTTTAGTTATATTTTAAAATTAATAATTTAAATATGTACAGATGTCAAAGAAAATTAGCAGAACTTCTTATATACTTGAAGGCAAAGGCCAAGTTTCTCCTTTATTACCAGGAGACTTGCAAAATATAGTATATATTTGTTTTCATCTGAATCACTAACACCTCATCCAAGATGTGAGCACATCTCCTTTATCACTTTTGTGAACCTCCTGACTATAAGTTGCATAGATTATTAGTTTGCAGGATACAGGAAGAACAAGTTACACTCAACAGAGAAACCTCCTTTATCTTTGAACAGATCTAAATATCTGAAAGTTGTTTGTTATTTCTTAGTCAATATCTCCCTTTCTGTGACATTCATAATCTCTAGATTCATTATACAGATCATCTAAGGTCAGATTGAAGCATATTTCGAGAGACAGGCTGAACTATTTGATGTGCTAGATATATCCAAAAGTATTCTGCCTATTTCTCCAAATTTTAGAAGAAACAGACCCCTAACTCTTTTTGGCCACATTCAGACATCTTGTCTTTGGACAGCCTCTAGTTTCTTCCTGTTTGTCTTAGTTGCTTTCCTTCTCAATGAAACAAAATATCTCACACTCCTAATTTATAGCAGGAGAGATTTGTTTGGCTCACAATATCAGAACTGAAGGCCAGGGCCAGGATTCAGCTAAATGGTACTGCATTTACCTTGGAAGCACAAGGGCCTGAGTTCAATCCCTGGTACCGAGAGAGAGAGAGAGAGAGAGAGAGAGAGAGAGAGAGAAAGAATGAAAACTCAAACACAGAATTAGCTTGCTTGTGGAGGGAAGCAGCTTATTTCATGGCAGCTAGGAAGTAGAGAGAGCAAGGACAAGGCAAGAAGGGAGATATTGCCTTCCAAACTACTTATTCACCTTACAGTGGCAGGCCTCTATTGACCAGATAACACCTGCCTAACACAACTCAGCTGTAGCCCCCACCCCCCATAATCAGATACCAAAAGCCTTACCTATGAATGTGTAAGGCTCTTGGAGGACACTTAATTCTAACTCATATCATTATTAAAATATTCATAAAGAATACATCTACTGTGCTGTAACTAAAGAACAACTTGCTAACCTTGTTCAGCTGCAGAACTTTTTTTAAAAAATTTTTTGGATAGGGTCTTATTTTTGTAGTTCTGCCTACCCCACACACATGTCTCAGACTCACAGCAATCCTCTTGCCTCTACATCCCAAGTTCTGGGATTACAGGCATGAGTCACCACAACTGGCTACAGAACTTTTAAAATTGAATTTGTTGGTATATTTTAAGTATGCATCACAATCACATTCTTCATTGAGAATTTATACCTGCCCATGATGTACCTTAATTCTTATTTTTTTTCCGTGTCCTACCCTCTCTACAACCCTGCCACAGAACTTATAAGGGGCAATTGTCATTTCCTTGTGACCAAATTCCGGAGGTGTTTTGGTTACTCTACTCAGTATTTCTGGATTTTTAGGCATATATTCTCCATTCACCTCTGCTCTTGCAGTGAGAAAGAACCAACAGGTAAGAGATAAATAAATGAGTGTTCTCCATGAAAGATATTCTTAGAAGATGAAACTTGTTTAGGCCACAAGCCATACTCTGCCAATAATGGATTTAAGCATAGTGAAATATCGATTATGACAGTAATATCTTTTACGTAAAATATATTTTTCTCATCATCAATGTTCATTGTATGTGTATGTTAGTGTGGGCATATATATTATTAAAATGTTTGAGAATCTTCCCAATTTTGTTAGGTTTATTAAAAGCTGATCATAATAGTAATCATCAGATATGTGTAAATCTTTATTTAATCAAGCTAGTCCTTAGCAGTCTGTGTGAAACAGATCAACAAGTATAACTCATTAATGAAAATATTACTGAGACATGGAAAGATGAATTTTTCAGGTTAAAGCAATTTTTAATTACTAATGTATTAGTCTGCCTTTGTTAATTCTTCTGTTGATGGATATGTAGGCTGTTGCTGAGATTCAGCTATTGTGAGTTGTGGTGCTATATGCCTGGATAACAGTAATATGTTGTATTTTACTTCTTGGCCAGAAGGGTATAGCTGGTGTGAATAGAGCATCTACTTGTATTTTTTGAGGAATCTTTATGCTGATTCCAGCAGTGTTTATAGTAGTTTGCATTCCTACCAAAACTTAGAAGTGTTTCTTTTTTCCCATATTCTTAACAGCATTTATTACTATTTGATTTGTTGATATTAGCCATTCTTTTTGGATTGAGATGGAATCTCATATTGATTTAATTTGCATTTATTTAATGCGCAAACACTTTGAACAATTTTTCATGTATCATTCATTTGAGCTTCTTTAGAGAAGCATCTTTTTTGTTTCAGTTGACCATTTCTAACTGAGTCTTTTATGTGGGATGTTTAATATTTTTGATTTATTTATACATTCTAGATTTATTCTTCTGTCTGAGAAGTAGCTTGGAAAATGTTCACCAATTCTGTCAATTTTCTCTTAACTATTTTTCTTGTTTCTATGGTGTGTAGAAGCAGTTTATTTTGCCATAATCCCATTTTATGATGTGGTGAAATTCTTTGTGAATTGGGGCTCAATTTTAAAAGTCTTTAAATGTACCTTTGTTTTCAGGTGTAACTGTTTCTATTTTAATAGCTAGCTCTTTAATCCACATTGTTATTATGTTAGTACTTGGCTCATTGTGGATCTAGAATTGATCTCCTACTTGTGTAACCAGCTTTTTTCTAGCATCATTTGTTAAACAAGCTATGTATCCCTCAGCATATATTTTTGGTTCTTTTGTCAAAAATCTAGATGGCTCATAGGGCCTAGATTATTTCTGTATCCTCCATTCTATTCCATTTATCTACATATATACTTATTTGCTAGTATCTTTTCTTTATAACCCCAATTTTGTAATATAATATGAAGTCTTATGTTGTGATATCTCATGCTTTGCTTTTGCTGCCCAATATATCTCCTCACCCCTTTCTGGGTGTTTTTTTTTTTTTTTTTTTTTTTTTTTTGGTTGTTGTTCCATATACATTTTCTCTAATTCTGTGAGGAATGCAGCTGGATTTTGATTGGTTTGCCTTAAATTTATAATTCATTAGGAAGTATGGCCATTTTGACAATATTGGTTCTATTTACTTAGGAAAATAGAATATCTTTGTATTTTTTGACATCCTCTTTTGGAATACTATCGTCATTATCTTGCAGATCTTGATTTGTTTGTTTCCTAAGTATTGAATTTTCTTGATTTCCTCTTATAAAAACGCTCTTGTTCCTGTCCAACAGCACTTAAAGTTTTTTCCTCCTGTCAAAGCCCTGGGACTATAACCATTGTGTGTCATGCAGAAGCTCTTTTCTTACTCTGTTTTTCATTCTTTTTTGTACACCTCATTTACCTCTCCACTAAACTCTCTCCCATACTTGGAAAGTTTTCTGCAATGATTTCTCTAATGAAACTTTGTGTCATCTTGTGCTTTTCACTCACTCCAGTTAACCTTGAGCTAATCTCTGTTGTCTGGCAGCTGGTGGATCTGGTTTTCATAACCTTGTGCTGATTTAAAGTGTCTCTGTGTACGTGCTCCCTGGCACCAACTGTATCTTCTAGTTCTCATACTTCATCCTCACATTATTGTACATAAGTCTCAGTCTGCCTCTGTTACTCCTGTCTGCATCTGTACTTGCAATGCAGTTGATATTTTTTTCTGTAGAAGTTTGATTTCCTGTGGGTAACTTTTCAGGATATTATAGACAGAGTAAGTTTTCCAAAATATTACACTGCCTGCATCAAAATATAGTATAAATTAGTAAGCAATGGTATAATCAAGATTAATATCATATCATTAAATCTAAGGTTTAAGCACTCTAAAATAGGAGATTGCTTTTATTTAGCTCCAGGCAAATATTTCCAAAGAAAATATTTTCTTATATAAAATTCTAGGATAATTTCATAAATCAAGATATTTCATTTCCATTCATTGAAAACATAGTTTTAGGTTTACTAGTTTTTACTTGATTATTGATCATAATGGTTTATGACCTTTTTGTTTCAGAAAACTGTAAGCCATTAATTTGATCTCAGTAATTTTTACCTTTACACCTTTCTGTCTACTAATTAGCCTCATAAATTTCTCTTAAAATTACATTTGCTTTCTAACACCCATGATGCCTCCTTGTCACATTTATTCAAGCTCAATGCCTTCTCCCATTATTTCAATGTCACACTGACAAAAATACAATGTTTTATTTCTTTCATGTATCTCTCGTATTAAAGAAATGCCATAGTAGATTTAGAACTTTACTTTTTCTGTCATTTAATTATGAGCCTGTAGGCACAAGTCTTCACTGCCCAGCTTCCACTGTATACCAATTCTTTAACAGAATAAATTCACAAATGCTCAGGTAATACATATCAACTGCACACTTACTTATATTTTTCTATCAAATTACAGTGTCAACTATATAAAGTTGGTTAAGCTTATGGTATACTACTTTTGAATCAAAACTGTCTCTATAAAAGGATGAAATTTGAATCTCAGAAATGAGACAAGGAGCTATTTATATACAGTCATGCCAAGTAGTTCTTAAAGGCTCTGTACACCCCCACCATATATTTCACTATATGCTTTAATGGCCAGTGTTTAGCTTTTAAAAATCAAAGAGCAGGAGCCAGATATTTAGTTCAATAGTTCCAGCATCTGCTTGGCAAACACAAGGTCCCAAGTTCAATCCCTGGTACCACATACCACAATGCTGGGTGTGGTGGCTCATGACTATAATCCTAGAAAAAAGAAAAAAAATCAAAGAGGAAAAATTTTCCATTTCTCAATTCTACTAGGAAAGATTGGATCCTTCAGCCAAAAAGTGTTTTGGAGTTTCCAGTAGAAATGGAAGATTGAATAAATGCTTATGCCACTTTACCAAGATTTCATTAAACTGAAAATAACATTTATAAGATAGTATAAGTGTTCAATTAAATAGAGAATGGAAGAGAAATATCTCTAGATTAGTACCTAGGATATGTTAAGCAAGTCAGTCAAATGGGAGAGAGAAATACTTAACTTTGAGTTCTTTTGTGTAGTTTCTACCTCTTTTGAGAAGCAAGACACTAGATTTTTTCCACATTTTCTGCTTCTTGATTATATCTCAACCTACACACCTAAATAAATGGCCAATAGTTACGAAGAAACTGCTCAACATCACTATCATCAAGGAAATGCAAACAAAGCCAGTGTTAGCTATCAACTCTCTCTAATTTCTCTAATTTTCTCTATTACAAAAAGGAGAAAAGATAGCAAATAATAATGAGATTATATGAAAAAAATTAACCTTTGCTGTTGTTGGTGGGATGTTAATTAGTGAAATCATTGTAGAAAAAATAACAATGTTCCTCAAAAGAATAAAAAAATAGAACTACCATATGACCCACCAACCCTGCTGTTCAATACTTGTCCAAAGGATATGAAAAAAATATATGTAAGCATCATCTATTCACTTATATTTATTGCAACATAGTTAACAAAAGCAAATAAATGAGAAAAAGCTGTCAACTCATAAGTTGGTAAAGTATGATACATATTTGTAAACAAATGGAATACTTACAGGCTAAAATTTAAGTGAGTTCTTTTCATTTGGGACATCACAGATAACTATAGATTATTATGTTAAGGGACGTGAGTCAGACATAAAGACAAGTGCCGCATGGTACGTCTCATATGTAGAATCTAAAAATGTACCATAGAAACTGAGAGTAGGATGGTGGTTATCAGAGGCTAAGAAGAGTAGACGGAAAGGAGGTACAGGGTAGGAGTTTTCAACTGCTAACAAGGTACAGTTATGTAACAACAAGATGTTCTGGCATGCTACTGCAGGGTAATGTGACCACAAGTAAAATTTAAATCCTGCATACCTCAAAAGCTAGAAGAAAAACCTTTATATGTTTTCATTATGAAGAAATACAAGTACTTGAAGTGATAGTGGTTTTTAATCTGATTGGAATATTATACAACTAAAAAATTGAACAACATACACTTATACTAAATCATCACCAGTTAATATGCACAATTTTATGGTACTGTACATCGATTAAAATTTAGATCATTTCTCAAAAAATAAAGAAATTTGAATAAACAAAGAATAAACAGTAACAAATATTGGCAAAGGTGTGGAGAAAAAAGAACACTTCTCCACTGTTGATGGGAATGTAGGCTCCTACAACCTCTGTTTAAATCAGTCTGTAGATTCCTCAAAAAGCTAGGATTGAGGTCCCATTTGACCCTGCTATTGCTTTGCTAGGTATATATGGAAAAGAATTAAGATTCATATCACAGTGACATATGTGCATCCATGTTTAAAGCAGCTCAGTTTGTGGTTGCTAAATCTTGGAAACAACCAAAATGTCCCTCAACTGGAAACTGGATAAAAAAGATATGGTTCTTTTATATATTGGAGTATTATTCTGCCATTAAAAATGATAAGGTTGAGTCACTCATACTCAAATGGATGTACCTTGATGACATTCTTATAAGTGAAATAAATAGGCCACAGATCTGTAAATATTGTATCTTTTCTCTGATATGAGAAAATGAAGTTGTAAATTAGTTGTAGTATGTATAGTTTATATTGTGAAATAGAAAATATTTAAAAGGAAAGAAAGTGTAAGGGTAAATAACAAGGGGAAAAGTGTGACAGTAATAAATAAAAAGGAACCAATGCTTATGTGCATTGGTTGGTGAGGGGTTGCTCGGTAGGGGGGAGGGGAAAAATGAGAATCAAATTGTCATCTTCTGGTACAAAATCTCAATGTTGAGTGCAATGATGCTATGTATTCATAATGTACCAATAGAGGTTTGAAGATAAAAAAAGAATAAAATTATACTTTGGGCTGTGAATAAGGAGATCAATTTAATGAATCATCATGAAGTAGCAAGTACTTGTAACAAATGTCCAATACCCATTACCCAGACTCTCAACAGAGGTACACACAGTTTAGTATTTCTATGGCCTATTTTATTAGGTAATATCTTTCCTCTATTTGAACATATTTATTGAAACAGTGTTTTAATGATATTTCTCTTCCATTCTCTTCTTGACAAAGACATGAAAATATTTCTATATATCTTTGACTACTGGGACTTCTGAATATTTGACAGGATCAGAGCAGTATAGAGATTTAATTTGTGGAATTTGGTGCTTCTCATCAATAATGAAGTTCACCCATTGGACATTTCTCTCTCTTTTTTTGAGACATGGTCCTGTTTTTGTAGTTCAGGCTGGCCTTGAACTCACAGCAACCTTCCTGCCTCTGCTTCCCAAGTGCTGAAATTACAGGCATGAGCCACCATGCCCAGCCCTGTGGTATGTGGTACTGATTGCTGATGGGTGTGAGTCTCCATGCCCAGCATTGTTGTATGTGTTTACCAGGGATGAAAACTGGGTCCTCACACTTGCAGGGCAGGTGCTAGAACCACTGAGCTAAATCCTCAGCCCTTGAAAATTTCTCTTTTGAAAAAAGTTTTTAAGTACCTTTTGTCCATCCAGAAATTAAGGGAAATGAGTGAAAATTCACTTCGTATTAAATTAGATGCACATAAACAAACAGATTTTCAATGCAAAAAAAAAGTTTTATTAAGAAAAGATGAAAGAACTAAATGAAGAATGTAAAATCTTTTAAAAACATGAAAAATTATTTCATTATGTATAATAAAAAGCATATACAGCAAAACCCTCTTTCAAAAAATGGTATAGAAATAATTTTGACCAAAGTTAGAAAATCCTGATGTAGGAAAACATAAGTAAACATTAATTCAGAGAATACAATACTGTCCTAAAAAATGCTTTATTAAAAAAATAGAAAAGGAGAAAAAAACAAGATGAAAGGACATAAAATGTAATGAATCTTCAGAAGAAATGTGTCCTATACTTGTAATGATGAAAATTCACATCCTAATAAAAAGATAATGAAGCTAAACTATATCAAACATATTTTTAAAAGATTCAAATGCTTCCAGAGAGCAAAATGGGAACTTAATATTAAGTAATGGGTGGCCAAGTATAAGTGGACCAATTTTTTTTTAAATAGAAATAACTAAATAGTCTGGATAAATAGATCACTTGTACTAAAAGCTGGAAGTAAAGCAGGAAGGTACATTGAGTATTTACAAAACACTAAACAAATAATAGCAGAAAAATGAAATGAAATAGAAAAGTCTTGAAGTGGTACATTAACAGAGAAAATTCAGATGGCATTGAACAAGTGAATATGCATTTCACTCCACATATTCAATACTGTAGGTCTAGTAATTTATAATATGGCAGAAAATTAATATCATCATTGAGATGTAGGGGTTTATGTCTCACTCTTCAATTTATGCTAGTTTGTGTCTGTTACAATACAGGAAAAATGCTGCTATGTATTAAAAACCCAGAGTCAACCACTAAAAATTTCTCACAGTGAGAAGAAGCTTCAGAATCCTTATAGCCAGGAATGAGAGTGATACAATTAGTTGTAATTAAATCTCAGACAGTCATATTTCTATGCACTTCAGAATAATATTTTAAACAGTTTTAAATAATGTTATAATTTTGGGGACATTTTCAATAATTTTTTTTTGTATTCAGTAGAAATTTCAAAACTATTATATTTATATTCTTTTTTTAAATAAAAGCAAACCAGAGACTGAATTCTTTTTATTTCCATCAAGAAATTACATTACCTTTAGGATAAATATAGTTCTTAAGATTACTAGATCACTCAGTAAATTAGAAATCTCTGTTATCCTTTATTATTTATAGATTAACAGTCTGATAATGATATATAAATACTCTATTTAAAATATTGTATTAAGTGCATAAGATTTTATTGGGTGAGAATTCATGGGCAAGGAAAATGACTTTCCCTGAAATTCTGAGTTTTCTTTTTGACTCTTGTCTAATTTTATTTTCTATCATGAATTAAAATTTGCGCAATTTGGAAACACATAGTGATCATATTTTTCATATAGATTTGTACCTGTACATGATTTTTTAAAATTTAAATCTTTACATTATGAATACACACTATCATCACATTCAACGTTGAGAGTTTGTACCAGAATATGACAGGACTTGATTCTCATTTTATCCCTTTCTGCCGGCCCTGCAACCCCCTTATCTTCATATTTTTTTATTTGTCTTCCTTCTCCTCTTCATCTTTTTTAATTTACAAAAATTGTTTCTGTTTTATTTTAGAGTGTTAGAGTATACTGTATTTTTCTAGTGAATATAATAGTTACATTAAAATAATGGACATGTTATTAAAGTCACTGAGTATTGGGGAATGGAAGCTACACTAAACATTTATTGGTTTTCAATAATAAGCATATCCACATATATAATTTCATAATTTTAAGTTAAAGTATAATTTTGATGAGTTCATTAAAATCTATTTCCAGTTTTAGTTAAAAAAAACTATGAATTAAGTTTTTTTTAACTATCACAGAGACTATTCAGAAATCAGTGTGATTACATATTGTAATAGGTGATAACATAATTTTAATGTGAAATAGTATTTAAAGATCAATTTAAAGAATAAACTTCACAAAAGACATAACAAAATTATTATGATAAAGTAATGAGTTGAAAGAATAATGCAACAAAACAAAACATCTTCTGGAATATTATGTTAGTGTTAAATATGTTTTTTAAAAACATTAAAATACATAGAATATGTACGTATGAGAAATTTTAATGTGAGTTTATGTGTGCATTTGTTACTAATTCATATGCGAGAAACATTCATGAGAGGGGTAGAGAAAAACTGGTGGGTGGTCATATTGTAATTTTTATTTTATGCTTAAATAAAACAAAGCAAATTTTCTTTAAAAATATGAAAATGTATCATAGATACTATATAATTAAATCAATCATATTTGATATAGTTTCATATACAATAATCAATGTTCTTTACAGTGGAAAATTATAGCATTTTAAAGGCGAGGATACAGCAATCACTAAATAGGTCTCAGGGTCAGGACGATGCTCCCATCCTCAGGGTTCCCATCCTCTCCCATTACGTCGTGTTGCCAACAGTCTCTTTCTGAATTGACTCAGTTGTTTATGATGTTACTCTTTCCTTTGTCACTGATCAGGTTTCTGAGTAAATTCTCTGACCTTGTTAAATTTGAAGTTTTTGTTGGGAAAGAGTTTGTGGCTTAAGCAGACTGTACTCTAATCCTACCAAACCAGGAGGCAGAATTTAAATTAGATCCAGACAAAGCTCAAGGGCATGAGTTACAAGGAAGTCTCCTAGAATGTGAAATTTTAAGCATTTTTAGTTCTTCCTCATATTCATGTAGAAACAGATGGAAAAGTCAAGATGCATGCGTCTCATTACACACACACGCACACAACACACACACACATGCAAACATAAACAAGTTGTTATGAACAAACATGCTCTTTTTACATCTATGTTAACTAGGGAGATTGACCTGTAGTTTTCTTTCTTAATCTGGTTGTTTTCTAGTTTGGGAATCAAGTTAAAACTTACTCTTAGCATTGATTTGGGGAGTATTGCTTCGCTTTCATTTTTATAAAAGAGTTAGAAATTCAGTGCCCTTAGTTTGCCACTAAATTCCCTGTAATGAAACCCATAGGATGTGGGCTTTTCCTTGTTGCTAAGTTTTTAATGACATTTTCAACTTCACTGACTGATACTGAGTAACTCATACATGTCTAGGAATCTGTTCATTTCTTCTGTTTTCCAACTTATTAGAGTACTGGTTCTCACTAGTTGGTACTGATGATCTTTTAGATTTCCACAGGATCTGTTCTGATTTCACTCTTTTCTTTCCTAATTCCATGAATGTGATTCTTTTCCCTTTTTTTGGGGGGTGGATAAGGTTGGCTGCAGCATCCTCTGTGTAGAGGAAGGGAAAAGGCAAGGGACCTTATTGATATCCCAAATCCATCCTGTGTGGCCTGAGTGAGCCACATTTTTTCAGTCCATCAGTTCCTTGGAGACATCTCAGTATGGCGATTCTTGCCTAGCAGCTGAGGGCAGTGATGCTGGCTGCCTTGTTGGATGCTATGCTCTTCTATTAAATCCCTTGTCTATGTCTCATTTCATCATTTCTCTTCTGCTCCACCTTTCTTCCAGACACCTATATTGTTAATTGATTTCCTCTGAGTATCTCCAACCTGGCTCTTTCTCTATTCAGCCATCTTGAATCCCTCCTAGAGTATTTTACATTCTCCTTATTTTGTTAATAGAAACTGAAAATTTCTCTTCTGGTTAAGACCTATTTAACTTTTCTAGTAATAGTATCTCCCAAAGGAATCAAAATACTTACTGATTGTTTGAAATGACTGAGTGAGGCAACATTCACAGGAATCTTTCATGTGCACAATCTTTCCCTTAATCAAAATTACTAAATTTTTATAAGTATCAGAGGAGGTAGATATGTTAAACCAGATTTAAATATTAAATAATATTTATATCTATAAGAATACCATGTATTAATTCATTCATATGTATACTATCTATGTTTCATGTATGTTAAATAAATTTATTAAAATATTACAAAAAATATTTCAAACTATATTAAAGATATAATAACCAAATATTTCCCTGAAAAAGTACATTTAGTAAGGTCACAGTATTATTTATTCTTTAGAAATATTATCTTTAGAACAGTATAAGGTGATCTGCTATTCAAATATTATCAATACTCGAGGATAAAAACAGAAGAATTAGTCACCTAGAAATTAAAAGTATTTCCAGCTTGTAAAAGTAGTACCAATTGAAACAAAGACTACTCAAATAATGGTATATAGTCTAGGCACATATATATTTTTGTGTACATATGTGTGCCCCTGTGTCTATGTGATAAATTTTTTTTTCTCCCAGAATTATATGCTACTTGATGTGTCTTTATTTTATTTTCTTCCCTTGAATGTTTTAAATAGTAGCTCTATTTTATATGATCTAAATTAGTGCTATTGAAAGAGCTAATAAGAACTTAGTTTTCTTTCCCTTATGATTAAATTCCCTGTAATCTGAAAGAAAATAATTTGAAATTTTAGTATTTGCTTTATCCTTATCATTTTTTTTGTTTTTAGCTGTAATAATATGATGTGATCACTCTACATGTAATTTCAAATTTTTTCTTACAAAACTTTACATTGTGATTTAGTTCTAATTTGTCTGAGTTTTGAGGAGATTTGTTTATTTTTAGGAACTACACATATGTGAATACATTTCTTACAGTCTTTCATTTTTCTGATTTTCACGCTTTTCCAAAAAAAATCACTTTTATTTCATTTTGGTTTTAGTACAACTTTTCTTCTATTTTCCTTAGTGTATAAAGTATGATATACATATAATGTTTAGTTTCTTCTACTCTAGCCTTTGTTTAAGAAATGATTCACCTTTTTACTCATAATTATTTTCAGACTTATCAGATTTATTCCCTAATTCAGATATATGGACATTTTTGCATAGTAAGTTTAATATGTCTTTGTTTTTCAAACAGAGTTTTGAAATGAACTCTAAACACTGTCTTCTGATATGTCCTTATTTTAATACCTTTTTGGGGGGAATGATCTAACATCAACATTATATTTGTTATATACATTATTTTTAATTATAATTAATTTTCCTGAAGCTATAGAAGATATACAGTGGAACAACTTTTCTTAAAAATTCCTACTTCTATTGTTTTTCTGTGATATAAAATAAAGTAGCTGTCTCCTTTAAAAATTTCATGACTTTAACTTTTTTCTTCTAATTCTTTTGCTTGAAACTTTTACACCTATAATCTCTTTTTGCATCATCTGTTCAAATTGAACACCATCTAGGACCTTTCTCTTCAGCCTGGACTCTGAACAGAAAAGGAACCTTGACTAGTTTGAGAGCTAGAGGTAATTGGGGAGAAATGTTGCATGTTACCTTTTAATCATTTGCTCCTCAAAAAAAAAAATCTTACCACTTTTTTCTATTTTAGCTGTTTTATTCTTAGGTGCACTTATCTAGACTTACAATGGGGAATCATTTATTTGAGGATCTTCACTTCTCATAATTTCCAGAGGTCCTGTAGTTTCTTCTAATTTTTTTCTCAGCAGGAGCAGGCCCCATGCTATTTTTCCAGCTATATACAATTTCTCTATATGTCTGTATCTGTATCTCTATCTGTGTATATTATTATTATACTTTTGAAGTTTTTAGGAATATATTATTATCTTGATCTGTTGCATATTTCCTATTTGTTTTAGTTGGAATATCAAAATATGTTCTTCATGTGTAGGTACTTAAATCAGATATAAACAAAGTTACTGATATTATCTTTTTTCTTTTAACAAAGTTTGTCATGTCTATAATGTTTGACATATTTTAAAATTACATTGGTAAGCCACAATTCAGTTATTATTCACATACAATAAAGTTTTAAGTATATGGTGATGGCACAAGTTTCCCCTTGATGTTACTTTAATAAAAGACTGTGAGTCTCACTTTACTCACAAGTTAATTTATTGTATAATGACTATAATTTGTTCTCCAAATCAAAAATATTTGAGTGTGAAATGAAACTGTTAATAATTACACTGGGACAGCACCTGCAAATAAGTAAATGGGGGCATATGATCCTTCTGTTCATATTTAACTAATTCCTTATAAGAAGGTAAAGTTCAAAGAAGACAATTATCCTCCATCAACAGTATAGTCACATCTCCAAATTTTCTGAGTTTATTTTCTCACAACGAGAAAACTTTGTTCAAAGTGTAGTTATCAAGTTCAGAAGTAGAGAAAGCAACAAATATCCCAATGGAGTAAAGAGAAAAACTTCCAGGGAAGAATGGAACACATGGAATTTATATATATATATAAAATTTAGTTTCAAATTTTAAAAATATACCAAAAAAGGCATACAGTACAATGAGTAAGAAGCTGGCTTCTAGATAAAACTTGGTAAAATTAAGGATTAATGTGAAAGAAAACAATCAGAAGGAAATACATATTTCACAAACAGATGTCATGAACAAGTTGGACAAGATATGTAGAAAAGGGAGCAGAAATGTATATATGTTGAAGGCGGAAAAGAAATTCACTCTGCAGCGTGACAGCAGGGCAGTAAACAGACTCACGGTGCCCCAGAGGGTAAAGGAGAGAGGCCTTTTGCATATGAAATTCCTGGACTGACTTCAAAAAAGCATTAAAATAAGAAAAACTGAATGGTAAAAGGATAAAAATATGAAAACAAAGCACGTGTTTTAGGATGGATGAATGGATTGAAAGAAGAACATTCAATCCATCCATCCAACCTAACTGGGAAAAAGCAAGAATTAAGATATATCTTGTATGAACACAAATTCTCTATGAGGAATGTAATCATAATGTATTCCTAAAATGTACCAACAAGCTCAATTAAAAAATAAAATGAGACAAACAAGAAAACAAAAAATAAAGCATTGAGCAATTGTCTTATCAAAATCTTGCTCAGTCTTAGGTCAAATTTAAAATGCCCCATCCTGCCCAGTGTAAGTGAAGAATTGGAAATGGCACTTTCTGATTGGTGCCACGTGCACTGCTGAGGATTCAGACTCGTGCTGGATTCTGTGTTATATACATGGTCCTGAGTTGACATGACTTAGACATCTTTTGCCCAGCTACCTGATCAGTTGTTCTCATCCCTAATTTTCTACCTCATTTCGCCTTATCTCTCATCCCATAATTCTTTACACCATGCTGATTTCTCTTTCCTATAGCTGTTTCCTGTCAAGAGGGATGTCGGCCTTATCTACTCGGGACTGGGTATTCTCTGACACTCTTGGGATGTTGGGACTCACCAGCTGGTCTTAAAAGAACCTGTCAAAAGGTCGGGAGAAAACAGTTACTGCCTCTATGTCAGGAATTATTGTCTGTCCAATGGGAGTATACTCTGGTTTCTCAAGAGAGTCCCAACCTATCATTTGGATCGTCTTCTGAATGGGCAACATTTGAAGGCTTAAACAGAAAAGTTTTGCCATTAGTTTAAAGAGAGACCATATATTAGAAGGAGAAAGTCAGAATATTTCAGGGTCAGTCTGAAAAGGTAGATTATGACAGAACAAGATGGGTGCCCATTGAAGATGTGGTGTATTAGGGATTATTACTAAGTCTATCTGTGTACCCAGAGCAGTATTAGAATCTTATCTTTGAAGAAAAACTCAAATCTTCCAGAGATTTCCAAGGATAGTTTTTTTTTTTTTTTTTTTTTTTTTTTTTTTTTTTTTTTTTTTTTTTTTTTTTTTTTTTTTTTTTTTTTTTTTTTGTGGTTCTTTGTCTCAAATAGTATAGGTAAAGCTGGATTTTATTTTAGGAACAGGAATCCAGCTGTTTCTGCCACCTTTGTGACAGTGGGCATGGTGAAGATCATTGAAAATGGGCCCTTCCATTTTGGCTTTATTTGCTTTGCAGGATTTTCTTGTTTTTAAGTTCAAGGAGCTCTTAGTCTCCAAGGGGTGGATACAAAGTGATCCCTTTGGGACAGGAGCTGGCAGATCTTTATCTTTAGCAAAGTTAATTATCTTGGATTTCTTCCATATTAAGATATCTTATAAGCCTTGTAGCCTCTGGCTCCACTGTTCTATCATAAAGCCTCCAATATGGCATCTCCAGTGAATTCATATTTAGCCTAGTAGGTGGGGGGAGTTGAATTCTCATGATGCAGAAATCTCTTGGCAAAGTTTTTCCAGAGAACTTTTAGAGTCTGATTGGAACTTTCAGCCTTTTCAGAAAGCTGAAATCTCCATGCAGGATGGAAATGATATTTATTTCTAAGTCTTTGCTAGAATTGGATAACTATCACCAAATTTGCTAGAAAATATCCTGGTAGGAGAGTAGAACATTGTGCGATAATTAAAATTTCTTGGTTGAACATTTGCCTTTGAATCTACATATCAAACAGAAGTAAGAACTCTTTGTAGGGTTCCCCTCCGTAGCAATTATGGCTACAGATCTAGAGGAGAATTTTTCCAGTGAAAGATTCCTTTTGTATCTAGGAGGAACTGAACTTACTTACTCATGGATTCCAGAATCATTTCAGGTTCTTCACAGAATGTGGAGAGGTCTGGGGACAAAGGCACTGCTATTTGCCTCAAGCCTATTTGGCCTTCTTCATCAAAGTGGGAGGTGAGGGTTTTGGCTGACCCACCCTCTCTGGAACAAGCCAGTCACTTCTCCATTGCCTTCAGCCAGGCCCATCATCCACTTAGTGCCTAGAGCACAGGCCTTGCAGTGCCTAATGGAATTATGTGCCTTGGGTTTAAAACAAGCATTCCTTGCTGATTTTCCTTGTTTCTCACTTGGATAACTTGAATGTGAGTAAAAAAACTGCCAACTAAGACTGCCATAATATTGACCTGTTTTTTTGTTTTGTTTTGTTTTGTTTTTTCACATTTTTTCTTTTTTTTCCCCCCACACTTTTCCAGATCCTAATTGTTGAACACAGAAGTCTATATCCAGCAATTTGGCCAGAGGGGTCTAGGTACTTATCTGAAGTTTTTGCACTTCACACTAAGTATTTGGGTGTGATGGATGAATGAAGTGCTGTTCCATTAATGCTTGCTCTTTTGTGGAAGATTGGATGTCACTGCTCTCTGGGCCTTGCTCAGGGGCTTTTTGAGCTATGTACAGGAGGAGCAAGAGGCTCCAATTCTGAGTGTGTCCTACAGGGGTTAAAGCTGTCTGAGAAGTATGAGTAAGAGGCTCTGGGGATCCAGCCACTGACAGAGTTTCTGAGTAACTTGGGAAGGGGAAGACTGATTTGTTACCCTGAAGACTATATAGGGAAGGCTGAAAAAAACTGTCAGTGTGGTTTTTCTCATTGTACAGGCAGAGGAGACAAATATCCCCCAGAGATAGGTCAAATTTCAAGGAAGAATCCTCAGGGCTACCAGTCTCCTGATCCAGATCTCTTTAAGTACATCTTATGGGATTTGTGGGTGGATGGAATTTGATAAAAAGCCCTAAATGCCCAAAGATGAAGGATTTTTAAACCACCTCCCTTGCCTTTTCAGAAAAGCTCTAACTCAAGAATAGTATCATAATTTGAATTGCTGTTTTTTACCCATCTCTCATCATTTCCTAGTTCATAATGTCTTTCAATGGTGAGTTTGGTGGGAAGGGTAGGGTGTTTCCATGGTGCTACATGGGCCCACCCTAAGGAGAAGAGAAACTGCATAGTTCTTAGGTCCTTTGAGAGCATCCCCCAAAAGGACGAACACACATTGAAACCTGGGAATTCACTACCACATATCTCTGGCAAAGCAAGGGGCTTTTCCCTTACTTAAACCTCTTCATACTCTGTGGCACCTCTTTGATTCTTTAAAGATAAGGGCCCAAACCTCTACTGTCCCCATCTAACTACTGTACTTGAAAATCAGTATCCTTCCCACTTATTCTGATAAAAAAAAGATCATGGTAATTATCTTTTTAGGGAGATAATGACAGAAGCTTAGTCTTCAACATTTAAGAAAAAACCTTGGAAAATTCCAAGTAGGAAAGCCAGGCCTGTTATCTTATCTGTAAAAATACTTCAGTTCTGTGTCTGTATACTCACAGCCAGTAGGTTGATCCACACTCGCTGTTCTCTTGTCAGATGTATGTTTTTCTTGGGGTGTCAGACATATTCCTTTGTTGCCTAAATTTCTGTTGAAGAAGCAGGGAAGACATTTACCTAGATTTAGAAGAGGAAAAGGGAGGGTGCGTGTTTGTTCTCCCAAAGTGGAGGCCATTGCTTTTACCTATAAAGGAAATATTTCCTCGGGTCTACAACAAAAATTGGAAAATATAGTGGAAAGGTGACTTGGCATGGAGTCCTAAGATTTTAAGAAATGACTCCCTGAAGCAAGTGACTCACTAAAAAAGTGAGGGGCATCGAGGGAAAAGACCCAAATGAGACTTTGATTGTGACAAGCACAAAAAGAGGAGGGATGGAGGAAGTGATTACTCAAGCAAGAGATTAAATTCCTGATAGTTATCCCTTCAAGACAGTGAGAAAGCTCAATGAAGGACTGAGAAGATAAAAAATGTTAAAGCAAAAGACACATACTAAACTTCAAGTAACACGCGCCCTACCGGCTCTTAAAAAACAGGAAAGAGAGGCCGGGGATGTAGCTCAGTAGTTCCAACGCTTTATCTTGCAAGCACAAGGGCCAGAGTTTGATCCCCTAGTAACCACATACAACAGTACTGGGCATGGAGACTCATGCCCAGCACCAATCAGTACCACATACCACAGTGCTGGGCGTGGTGGCTCGTGCATGTAATCCCAGCACTGGGGGGAGGTGGGGAGGGAGGGGCAGGAGGATTGCTGTGAAGTGAACTTGAGGCAGAGCTCAAGCCTGAACTACAAAGCAAGACCCCCCTCAAACACACACACACACACACACACACACACACACACACACACACACACACACATACACGAAAAAAAAAAAAAAGAAAGAGAAGAGAAATAAAAATTTCTTGCAAAAGAATTTTTCCTTGCAAAGGCCAGGCTTGCTAAGAAATCTTACAGCATGGTGGGTTCCCAGGAAGTTCTTCCTAGGAGCTTGGTGTCTTGAGAAGAGAGTTTGATAAGACACAGAGAGGGAGCAAGGATGTGTGTTACTGAAGGTGAAATTGATGTACATCCTACAGAGTGAGAGCTCTCAGGGAATAGACTCACAGTGACCTTGAGGAAAGGGAGAAAATTTCTGCATCCCTAATTCCCAGAATAGCTCTTCCTCAAGCAAATAAAGCATTGGCACTATTGTCCTGTCAAAAATTCACCTGATCTGGTGTCAGATGTAAATTTTCCCATTGAAAGACTCATTTGGTTCCCATAAGATACAAATGAAGACCTGAAAATAGCACTTTTCTGAGTGACTCCACGGATGGTGCATGGGATCCAAGGAGTCACCTTGTGTCCATGACTTTGGCACACTTGATCCAGTTGGTTGACTAGTTTGCCCACAACCTACTCTCTATGCTTAGTCCAATTGCTCTTAGATACACTTAGTGTACAAAACAAAACTGGAAAAGAACTGAATGTGACTTCTCAAGTTCTTTACTAATAAACAAATACACAGTGTAGATACTGTACCAAAATTTGATCTTTATTTGCTCTGTGAAGTGTTCAAAAATTCACAGATCCTTGCAAGACTGTAAAGTCTGAAACCATAATATGCCTTTAGTGTCTATCATTGACATAAATATGCTCTTCTAATTTGTTTTCATACAATTTGGTCATAAAATGCTGACTTGTGTTAATTTTTTTCTAGAAAATATTTAATACTTTTTACAATGCATTGGCTACTAAAAAACAACAAAATATTTTCAAATTTGAAATTTCAGCT
This sequence comes from Petromus typicus, assembly GCA_004026965.1. NCBI lineage: Eukaryota > Metazoa > Chordata > Mammalia > Rodentia > Petromuridae > Petromus > Petromus typicus. The sequence goes on from PVIR01000156.1 coordinate 152,767, forward strand.
ACAATTTATACTTACTCAAAGATTTTAATCATAAAACTCTCAACCTAAATTAAGTGCTAGGAAACCAAGCACTTTGCTCATTTGCTGTATCTTATGCAGACAGCCCATTAAGCATTTGGAGTTATAGCTCACTGCAAATAAAGGGAAAGCATAATATTTTTCCTTCCATATTTAGATTTCCTTTGAGTTAAAACCTAGCCAAATAGTAGAATATTAAAAACTAATTCTCATTTCACATTTTAATCTTAGATTTCTGAAATACTACTGATGATGTTTTTATTTTAAAATTTACACTAATCATTTATTCTTTGGATATATATTTTGTAGATCATAATATTACTATTTTGTAGATAATAATATTACTGTTTTATTTTTCTTATAAAGAAGAAAGAGTAATGTGCTTTATTGGCATATTTATGTCAGAATTACAAGGAAAATTAATTAGAATTATATTTATTGGAATACAATGACCTTGGAATAGATTTTTGACCTTTCTTTCTTTCTTTCTTTCTTTCTTTCTTTCTTTCTTCCTTCCTTCCTTTCTTTCTTTCTCTTTCTTTCATTGATGACAGACAACACATTTATTCTAACAGTTTTCCTCAAGAAATCTTGATACATACTTCAACATGATGCCTCCGCTTTGCTAATGGAAGCATCTTTCACATTAGTAAGCCACAAAGCAGTTTCATGTTTTATTTTTCTAAATTACACAGCCAAGCACTCTCAAATGGACTCTTCAATCTTAATCAGAAAGTTTTGGATTTCAGCCAGACTAATCAACATTAAGCCCTCTGGCCATGAAGAATCGTGATGACCAGCAATTCCTTTCATTCATGACTATGAAATGGATAGTTTGTCCAAAGCCAGAATTTAGAACCATATCTGCAGCACTGAAAATCAATTTATCTCCTGATAGTCTCCTATTCATCATGTACCCTCTTAATTATTTCAGAAAAAAATTGTTTTGAGTGCACATACTCAACTGTTGTTCTGGTGGTTCAATTATACTAAGTTATCTTTGCCCTCAGAGTTCATTTCTATGTGATCTTTGTAGAATATAGTAGTAGACTAATTTCTATAATTGACAAGCAACTTTGGTTCTATAAAATTTATAAGACAGTTAAAGAATGAGAATTCAGTGTAGAATTTCAGATTTCAGAAAATTTATATTGGTACATTTAAGTAAAAGGAAAGTTTTGATAAAGTAAAACCAATCTTCCTATTATCTATAAATAGTATCTGATTATAAAAAATCAAAATACTAATAATTTTTCTTATACTATACCTCTCATTATGTATTTTTCTATGTGTATTATACCTTCTGTCATAAACATGCCTTCATAGTTACAAACACATACTTATATAACTTATGTATTTTGTTTCAAAAATCACCACATAATTTAAAGATATATCCTTATGGTTCCTATGGATCAAAAACAAGATGGGTGTTACCTGGGTCCTTTACTTTAGAGTTTCTCTCAGGCTGCAATTAAAATGGTAGCAGCATTGTAATCCAGATTTCAACAAGCAAATGAATCCATTTCTTAGCTAAGGGCTGGGGATGTAGCATAGGTATACAGTGCCTGCTTAGCACGTGCAAGCCCCAACATTCAATCTCTGATACTAAATAAAAACAAAAGAAAGAAAAGGAATTCATTTCTTGTGGGGAACTTCAGATGACTTGCTCAGATGACTTGTTCAGACTTCAAATGACTTACTTACTTGGATTTACATATCTTCCCTGCCCTGTGGGATAAACTACTAGGATTATTGTGGACATATGTGGAATCTTAAACTACAAGGATTACTGCACTAGGATTATTGGCCTTAAAACTTACTGGGACCTACTTGGATTTAAGGATATCTTCCCTGCCTTATGTTACCTTTATTACAGGGATTATTGTGGGTCCAGCCTGTTTGATGCATGCTAGGATTATGGGTGTGAAAGCTTGGTACCAAATAAAGGTGCAACAAGCTTGGGTTATAGGCTGTTATGCTCCCCCTTCTGCTGCTGCAGTATTTGGCCTTTGGCTGCTGCTGCTCAGAGTAGCATGAGTCAAGCCTAGGCTCAGCCTTTTTCTGATTTTGCTGTTTGTTTGTTGTTAATCCTTTTGCTGTGGGACTCATGGAGGATTAGTTTGCCATGAACATCCTGGCTGCATCTTCTTCCCTGAACCCCACAATTTCTAGCCACAATAATCATTTCTAGGAATATAATTCTCAGTTTCTACTGTTGTCTTGGTGGAAGTCTGCCAAAAATTCCTTGTTTTGTGGGCACATCTAAAATAGAAGCCTATGTACAAAAAAAGGTTAAAGAATTTAGCCCTTTTTTGTACCTAATCAAAAAGTGAGATTTCATCAATCCAGTTATATTCTACTTGTTACAGAAAGACTAGGAAAAAAGCCATTGGAGCTGCCAAGGATTTAACTCAGTGGTTTTGGCATCTGCCTGGCAAGCACCAGGTCCCAATTAAATCCCTGGTACCACATACAACAGTGTAGGTATGGTGACTCAAGTCTATTATCCCATTACTTGGGAAACAGAAGCAGGAGGCTTGCTGAGTTTAAGGACCAGTCTGAGCTACAAAGTGAGACCTTGTCTAAAACAAAACCAAAACGAAACAAAACAAACAAACAAAAAAGACTATTAGGTTCCACCCAAACTCAGGAGTCTAGAGTTTCATAAGAGTATAGTATATATTCCAGGAATTGAATATGCCTGGAGGAGGTTTTAGACACTGTTTACTATACATAATAAAGAGAAGGATTTGTTAAGAGCTGGCCAAATCAGTTCTGCAATACTTTCTTGCTTATTACATAGTTTGAGCAGTTGGATTCTCCCAGACATAGATTCTGAGATACTGTTTGGGAAGTTGGAAATAAAGGGCTGTGATGGGAGAAAAAATTACTTTTGACTGTATTTTCTGCTAGCTTTTTCATATGCATGAAGATTTTTGATGTGGCAACCTACACTGTATAAATATTCAGTAGTTAAAACTCTGCCTATTTTTGTAGGTCTCTTGTTCCTTACACTTAGGATAAAGGATTCAGTTTAAACAGATACATTCCAAAACCAATTTAAATGAAATGTAATTAGGAGAACAGCTGCTTTCCTTCCCTTTTTCATTAGTGTTTCTCATATTGGTCTCTTGTCTACAAACATACTGATTTTAAATTTGATAATATGATATGACATTCAAAGTTGTTTTCTCAGATAGAGGAATTTTAATACTTGCTCTTGTTTGTACTAAGAGACCAAAATTAAATGAGACAATAAAACAGAAATGTCTAGGTCATAGCAGATGCTCTATATTAGCAGAGGAAGGATAGAGACAAATGTCCCTAGCTCACTGAGGGTAGATGCCAATGTAACGATAACTTCAAACATCTATTTGAGTTGTAGTAAGCAGTATGAAGTAGAAGACTTTTATATATAAAGTATCCTTGGAGCAATTATGAAATCCTTGCATTGTGCAGAAAAAGAACTTCCTAAAGTCATTTAATGCTACAGTGTAGTGCACAGACTAACTTACAGTCTTTCAGTTGAAAAGAAGCTTCCTTATTCAGACATAAATTTTATTATCAGTTTTAAAGTTTCATTAAGTTCAGAAGCTTCTGAAATATAGACCATATTACACTGTGAAGTATCTAAACTTCATTTTCCTGTAATATTTTTTTTTGTTTTCCCTGATACTGAAGACTAAATCTGTGAGCATAAAACGGTATATGATGTAAAGCAGGTGCCTAATACTATACATTACTCTTCCTTTGTTCTGTCCATAAGCACAAAATGGTATGTGGTAGTCTATTATATGCTCGATCAAACCATTAAAATCATGAGGTGGAAAATGAGGAAGAATACTCGAACACCTTGCCCTTCATCTTAATGCTGACTACATTATAGACTCATTAAGACTTGTAAAACTCCCTAAAGGTGTTGCCTGTTTTGTTTTTATGCCTGTCTTTTACAGAATGAGGTATGAAGCTGAAATCTCCCTTATAGTTTAATTTAGATTTACTCATGCTAATGGAACATTCTTACCTATGGAGAAAATCTTTCTGATTATCAGATCATCCTACTGATATCTAAACTCAGAAGATATCCTGAAGAGAAGACCAAGGAAAATATAGTACTATTATCTTCTCTTTATTACTTTCACTGAACTCTTCCCCATGTAAATGTAGGCATTAAATGACATTCCAACATGGTTATTCATAATAAAATGTGCTGATGTCCATTCAAAATTGCAGCCAAATTCTCAGCTTTAAAATTAACCTAATGAGGCACCTATCTTTCCATCTGTTGGCCAAAGTGAAGGTAATTGACAACAGCTGGAAGAATTTAGTCCCTTTGAAAGTCATACAACTGCCCTTCATCTCTGGTCTTTCCACAGCAGCATATATTCAGTGTGATTCAATTCAATTACACCAAATATTTGATGTGAACCCCATGTTGGCTACACACTGTGTGACACTAAGGGGGTAAAAGATTGACCAAGACCATGGTTGGTCCTCCTCAATCTGTGGGGTCCAGAGAAGAATAAAAATTCCAGAATGTAAAATCAATGTGAGATAACTGCTGTACCTATTTATATAAAGGGTGATGGGTTCACCAAATGTGAAACTTTTATTATCAAAATAAGCCAGTTTCATGGAGGTGATGTATTATGCACAAGACTTGGAATCTGTGAGGACAATTTAAGTTCATGCGGAAGAGTGGGAACAGGGCAGTTTCTGATAAAGAAGTAGTGAGTGAAGTAACCATAGATTTGACTGGTACATATGCCTTGCTTAGGAACCCGTCTGTAAACTACATATGGTAGCTATGTGAAATAAGGCGAGGAGGGAAGGTGGGAAGATGAAAGAAGGAAGCCAAGGTCTTTCACAGTGACAGAAATCCAGAATAAAGAATTGAGCTCACAAAAATGAGGGAGATTTCTAGTTTTTCTAATTTAGGAATAATCATCATAGTACTCAGCTTCCTTAAGAGTGAAGAATTGGTCTTTTACTGATATCCATATATTTTTGTAGCATCTCCAAAGAAAGTCACACATGAGGAATAAATAAAACCACTTCCCAACAGCCATATAACCAAGTGTGGAAGTTGAGCTTCCAGAAGCACCCACGTCTGTGTCTTACAGTCCCATTTCATCGCCTTACAGCGTGTATGTGAGAACAGAGTTTAAACCATAAGTGGTTCTGCAGACTCTTTCCACATTTCTGTTCCTCTGTTTCCAGCAACAGTATGAATAAAAAATTCTTTTTTTAAAAAAAAATAAATCTTTATTGGTACATTATGAATACACATCATCATCACATTCAACATTGAGAGTTTGTTCCAGAATATCACATGACTTGATTCTCCTTTATCCCCTTCCCCGACTCCCTGCAAACCCCCACCCCCTGTATACATAATCTTTGTTTCCTTTTTTCTTATTACTGTCACATTCTTTTTCCCCTCGTTATTTACCCCTACACCCTCTTTAGCCTGGTTAGTACTTGGATGGGAGTCACCTTACTTTTTAACTTTCCTTATTTTGTTTGTGCAGTTCATGCACATGCAGTTTACCACCCTTGTCCTCTGGAGAGTGGCAGCTTGTTTCATTTTTAATCCTGTTCCCTTCCCTCCTCCCTCATGTAGATACATCATTTTAAAAAATTAAATCTTTATTGGTACATTATGAATACACATCATCATCACATTCAACACTGAGAGTTTGTACCAGAATATGACACAGCTTGATTCTCATTCCAACCACCCTGAACCCCCAACCCCCATATATAATCTTTGTTTCTTTTTTCTTTATTACTGTCACATTCTTTTTCTCCTCGTTATTTACCCTAAATCCTCTTTACTTTTAAATATTTTCTATTTCATAATATCAACTATATACACTACAACTCATTTATAACTTCATTTTCTCACATCAGAGAAAAAATACTATATTTACACATCTGTGACCTACTTATTTCACTTATGAGGATGTCCTCAAGGTGCATCCATTTGAGTATGAATGACTCAATCTTATCATTATTTTATCTTTATTGGTACATTATGAATACATATCCTGGGCCGGGGATATAGCTCAGTGGTTCTGGCGCCTGTCTTGCAAGCGCAAGGGCCCAGGTTCAATCCCCAGTAACCACATAACAATACTAGGCATGGAGACTCACCCCAGCAGCAACCAGTACCACTTACCACAGTGCCTGTCGTGGTGGCTCACGCCTGTAATACCAGCACTTGGAAGGCAGAAGCAGGAGGATTGCTGTGATGTGAGTTGGAAGCTGAGCTCAGGGCCAGCCTGAACCAAAAAAGCGAGACCTTGTCTCAAAAAACCTTTAAAAAAATTTTTTTTAAATGAATACATATCCTAATCGCATTCAACGTTGAGAGTTTGTACCAGAATATAACATGACTTGATTCTCATTTTTTCCCTTTTCCCTCTGCCCTGCAGTCCCCCACCACCTATATAAACAATCTTTGTTTTCTGTTTTCTTATTACATTTGTTTTCCCTTCATTATTTACCCTGACACTCTTTCCTTTTAAATATTTTCTGCATCACAATATCAACTATACATACTACAACTCATTTAGAACCTCATTTTCTTGTATCAGAATAAAGATATGATATTTACACATCTGTGACCTGTTTATTTTGCTTATGAGAATGTCTTCAAGGTACATCCATTTGAGTATGAATGACTCAATCTTATTTTTAATAGCAGAGTAATACTCCATTCTGTGAATGAACCACATCTTTTTTATCCAATCTCCAGCTGATGGACATTTGGATTGTTTCCAAGATTTATCTATCACAAACTGAGCTGTTATACACATGAGTGCACATATGTTGCTGTGATAGGAATTTTTAAAATTCTTTTGTGTATATAACTAACAGAGTGATGGCTGGGTCAAATAGGACATCCAATCCTAGCTTTCTGAGGAATCTCCATGCTGATTTCCACAAAGGTTGTATGAGTCTACATTCCCTTTTCTCCAGTGCAGAAGGGTTCCCTTTTCTCCACAGCCTTGGCAACATTTGTTGCTGGCTAATTCTGACATAGCAGCCATTCTTTGTGGAGTGAAATGAAATCTCAGTGTTGCTTTCATCTGCATCTTTCGAATGACCCATGATGCTGAGCATTTCTTTATATACTTCTTAGCTTCTCTTACTTCATCTTCTGAAAAGTATCTGTTCATTTCAGATGCCTATTTTTGAATTCATTTTTTTTTTTTTTTTTTTTTTTTAGACAGGTTCTCGCTTTGTAGTTCAGGCTGGCCCTGAACTCAGCCTCAAATTGACATCACAGCACTCCTCCTGCCTCTGTCTCTGGAGTGCTGGGATTACAGGCACAAGCCACTACAACTGGCACTGTGGTATGTGGTTCTGATTGCTGCTGGGCATGAGCCTCCATCCCCAGTATTGTATGTGGTTACCGGGGAATCAAACCCGGGCCCTTGCATTTGCAAGACAGGTGCCAGAACCACTGAGCTAAATCCCTGGCCCTTGAGTTCTTATTTTTAAGGTGATGTATTTGAAGTTACTTGTTATTTAACAATACATTACTAATACAACGATGGGTGGATTCTGTGCCACAAAATCACTCACATGGCAGGAGGTCATAGGTTGATTAGAGCAGAAAGATATAGAAATGGGAAGATGAATTTTAGGCACATAAACTGTCAAGCCCATTACTTTGCTCATTTTTGCATTTCCCTCAGTTGATAACTAATGTCATATTTTAAGAAAGATAAAATTTATATTCCTATTTCATAGAAAAAATTACTAAACAACTTGCCCAAGATCTCATATTTAATAAATGAGGAACCAAAATTCCAAATTTAATCTCTATATTATAATAAGTTTCATATAGAAGCACATGTTACATATTATCACGATGCCTAGTAATACTTTTCCTTGGTCTTACAGAACATTCAGAAGTATTCTGAATTAGATCTAAGAATTTTTTATTTTATACTTTCCCAATAAATGAAATGTAATGCAAGATTTCCAAGAAATGACATCATTTAGCATGTTTACCAGCCCAAATACATTTCAATATTTCACAGTATAATCTTTATAAAAATTATGTTTTTTCTAGTCAAGATATGATTAAAGATATCATAGTACATATCTGCCCAAACTACTCCTTTAGATTATCCCATTTTGGGTCAGGGCTTCAGCTCCAGTGACACTAGGCCGACCTTGAAGCACAAGAGCCTGAATTTGATTCCCAGAACTAACAAAAAAAGAAAAGAAAAGAAAAGAAAAGAAAGAAAGAAAGTAAACTACCTCATCTGTGTGATTTCTGAAAAGTGCTTGCTTTGAGTTCTTCTGAGGTTTTAAGGGGGAAAAGAAATCATAGAAAGACACTTCAGGACAAAGATTGAACTCCTGAACTTGAATTCTCAATTTCATCTCAAAGCCATAAAAAAGAAAAAAAAAAAAAAAAAAAAAAAAAAAAAAAAAAAAAAAAAAAAAAAAAAAAAAAAAAAAAAAAAAGCTTAGCCAAGAGTTTCAAGTAAAAGCAGAATAAACACTGAAGTAGAGAAAAAGGGAAGAAGAAGATGGATGAAGGGAAAGAGGAGGAGGAGAAAGACATGAAGATGGAAACAGCAGCAACTGTCACAAAACTCAATTTGTAAATTAAACATGCAGCTAAAAATACGAACATTTAAAACTTAGTCTAAAACTTCAGCAGAGATACTTCTAGGAGCAATAGAGCCTGGGCGTCAACAGCCCAGTTCCAAAAGTAACTTGCTTAGGTTTTTATACTCTGCACATTATAGAGCATTTGACTTTGAGGATCTGATTTGTAGACTCATTTGAAAAGGGAGTGCTTTCAGTATCAGTCCATAACTGGTACAGTTACTTACAAAATAAAAAGGGTATGTGTAGATAGTGCCAGTGTGACTGGCACAGATTAACTGTTACATAGCTTCGTTACTGTTACTACTGTTGAGTTATCTCACTTGCACGTTACATGAGAAATACACTATTGGAATTAAAGAAGGAACAAGATTTTCAGGGGTTTCTTTTGGGTTTTCCTCAAGTCATACGATTGCATCCAATGCTTGAGGAAGATAGAGATTTGTTTAAAAATCAGTTGCCTTCAAAAGAGAGAATGATGGGCCTCCTAATTAGATATCATGAAGGATTATAAACAATGATTAGTTCCAACTCTAAGCAATAAGATGTGAGTTGCTTTTTAAAATTTTTACATTCCAGATACCTTATTTGCCTTAGTCTAGTTTTGGACTCTTTTTTTTTTTTTTTTAGACAGGGTCTCGCTTTGTGGTTCAGGCTGGCCCTGAGCTCAGCCTCAAACTCACACCACAATCCTCCTGCCTCTGCCTCCCGCGTGCTGGGACCACAGGCGTGAGCCACCACGCCCGGCACCGTGGTATGTGGTACTGGTTGCTGCTGGGTGTGTCATGTGGTTACCGGGGAATCGAACCCGGGTCCCTGCGCCTGCAAGACAGGCGCCGGAACCACTGAGCCAACTCCCCGGCCCTAGTTTTGGACTCTTAATGTGAAAATGCAATGAAGACACAAAGTAGATCTCTGAGACATTTAGTGTAAGAATATTTATGTTTTTTTCTAAAGGATTTTGGTACCAAAAATTAAGCCTCCAGTCTCAAAAACCGTTCATGAAAGTCTTATGTTCCTACATGTTTAATTATTTTACATGATTTTAATTGTGTCATTTTCAACAGAGTTAAATGTGTACTTCATGAAGTTCTGAAAATACAAAAATTATACTTCTAAATAAAATGAAAACACAAATTGCTTCCGTCTGAACCTTTCCATAGTCCAGAAAATAGTTTGTGGAAATTTTTACATCTTATTTAAATAAATCTTTCTTTGAGCCACAAAAATTGGTCAATAGACTATCTCTTCTAAAAAATGATACTGGGGAAACTGGGAAGTTAGCTCAGTGGTTCTGGTGCCTGTCTTGTAAGAGCAAGGGCCTGGGTTCAATTACCGGGTAACCACATACAATACTGGGCATGGAGACTTACACGTAGCAGCAATCAGTACCACATACCACAGTGCCGGGCGTGGTGGCTCATGCCTGTAATTCCAGCACTCAGGAGACAGAGGCAGGAGGATTGCTGTGATGTGAGTTTGAGGCTGAGCTCAGGGCCAGCCTGAACTACAAAGAGAGATCCTGTCAAAAAAAAAAAAAAAATGGTACTGGGAAAAGTGGGAATGCATCCACTGAAGGTTAAAACTAGAGCCCTATTTCTTTCTTTCTTTCTTTCTTTCTTTCTTTCTTTCTTTCTTTCTTTCTTTCTTTCCTTCTTTCTTTTTCTTTTTTTTTTTTTTTTTTTAGGTTTTTGGAGGCAGGGTCTCACTTTGTAGCTGAGGCTGGCCCTGAGCTCAGCCTCAAACTGACATCACAGCGATCTTCCTGCCTCTGTCTCTCGAGTGCTGGGATTGCAGGAATAAGCCACCATGCCTGGCTCTGTGGTATGTGGTACTGGTTGCTGCTGAGCATGAGTCTGTACACCCAGTATTGTATGTGGTTACCAAGAATTGAACCTGGGTCCTTGTGCTTACAAGACAGGCACTGAATCCACTGAGCTAAATCCCCAGCCCATATCCCTTACTTTCTACAAAGCTCTACTCAAACTGAATCAAAGAAGTAAAAGCAAGACCTTGAGCTATGAAACTATTAGAGGAAAGCAAAGGGGAAACATTTTTCAGCATTTATATAGGTGATAATATCTTGAATAGGACTCCAGTTACTCAGAAAATAATGAAAAGAATTGAGAAGTTGGACTGTATCAGATTAAAAAGCTTCTTCAGAACAAAGGGAAACAATCAATAATCTAATCAACAAATAGGCAAATGAGTTGAACCGACTCTTCTCAAAAGAAATACAAGTAGGTTGTGTATATAAAAAATCCCCCATAAGTTCAACCTTCAGAAAAGAAGTAAATGAAAACTACATTGAGATTTCATCTCTCCCCAGTTTGAATGACTATTTTTGAGAAAAAACAAAGTGTTCATGAGGGTGTAACATAAAGAAACCTTTATACACAGCTAGTCGGGGTGCAAATGAATACAGGTATTAATCAATTTAATTTGCGGGTCTTCTAAACAACCCTGCTAAATAGAAATATCACAGGATCCTGCTGTATCACTCCTGAAGGAATTTAAAAAGTCAGCACACAATAAAGATACCCACACATTTCATATTTACCAAAACGCTATTTATAGTAGCCAAGTTATGGAATCGGCCTACATGCTTATCAATAGATAAATAGATAAGTGAAATGTATATATGACTCAAAAAATATACAAATATACATATATAGATATATATGTATATATGAAATGTATATATGAAGTGTATATATGTATATAGAGTCATGAAGAAGGATAAATTAATATCATTTGCGGAAATCTGATGAACGTTGAAATCAATATATTAAGAAAAATAAGCCAAAATAGTTTTTTAACAAAACTATAGCTTTTTAAAAAACAAAATAGTTTTTTAAAAAAATTTTACATGTTTGAGCTAATATGTGAAATCTAGAGGGGAAGATACTAAAGTAGAAGAGGGGCTATTAGGGGAGAGAAATAGGACAGAGGGCAGAATAAGGTGAGAGTAAAATGTAGAGTCAATAGGATCAAAGTATGTTATATGTGTATGAGACTGTACAAAGATATCCATTATGGTATACAATTAATTAATAATTTCGATGAAATTGAAAAGAACGTTTTCTTGATTTTTTCATATTTTCTACACATACTGGCTCCAACCATAACTTCCTGGGAAACGATGTCGACCTTAAATGGAGCAGAGATGAAAACAATGTTCCTACTCTCCGCAGAGTTCTCTCACTTTTCTCATTTCCCCCAGTGACGCCCCATATTATCACTGTTAAGAAATATCTTTTCCGGACCTCAAAATGATTGTTTCTTGTCTTTAAATATTATAATTCTTGGACAGGACTTTCTGTTTTAACTACATAATAGAAACATCATTTTGTTCTTTGATAAATCAAAACATACATTTTTCTCTGAGAGTCTTATTAGGAAAATACTTCTTGAGGAAATGCTCGATCTAAGAGGATATAAAAACTTCCATATTTCTATGAGAACTATGAACACAAAGAGCTGGTGTGAGATGGAGGCATGCAGAGTTCAATGTAACATAGGACTCCGCGGCAAGACACCCCGTTGGCGCTAATGAGAATGTTAGGAGACAAAGAAAACAGGGAAATGAGATGAAAGTAAGATAATGTGATTCGAGAGAGATTGGAAGATAGGCGATTAGATAGCTCGAGCCTGCAAGTGGCACTGTTTCTGAGTCTGGGTTCGAGGGTTTTCCTTGTGCCCATCAGATATATTTCCTTTCCTTTCCTTTCGAGGAAGACCTGGGAAGATTGTACATCACATTCTCCAGGTGCTGACAGGTAAAGCAGGAATGGCCCTCCTTTATCAGGACACTAATTAGTTTGATCACCTCTATTAACCGGTCTACCTCAGGAGAGATTGATCCACGCTTAGGACTTAACATTTCCTTGACTTCTGTTTTTCCTGAAAGTGTGGATATTTTTCTTTCTTTATTTTATAAGTGAGTTCAAATTTGAAAATAAGTATTGCAAACTGGAAATATATGCCACTTTAAATAGCTTTAGACAAGTTAAAATGGAGTGTACAATAAAAGGGAGGACAAATGTATTTTCTTAACAAGCTTATGTTATCACATTCTGAGCACCTTGAAATGGTGCCTTCTGTCATCGCTGACACAATAATAAAAGTTTTCATTCATTTTCGTTTGAACCTGGGCTGGGGAGCCAACCCCAAATAACTAATACAAGCTTAGCAGAAAACCCCCATTTCCTGTTTTAAGTTTTGTAACATGTATTTTTATTCTCTTTGGACCCAATTCTTCTCACTCCTCGTTCACTTACTTCTTGGGGTCCTGAATCTCATAGTGTAATAATGCAGCTCAAATTTCTTCTTCTAACTTCTGTTTTATTTGATGACTCAAACTATGATATCTATTTCAACCTTTGTTCCATATTCATTCTCTCTTGCATTTGTATTGTCCTTATATGACCAGCTACTCATACACCTCAGTCTTTCTTGAACAGAAACAGGTTCATTCCTTCTCTTGTTGCACCGCATGTGGGAATATGCATAGCTCTGGACGTAATCTTCCATAGCTGGAAATCCAGAGCACAGATTAAACTACAAAGACAAGAGGGTACACAAGCAACAAGCAACTAGGATTACAAAAAGGAAAAAGTGAAACTATCGAATGATAAAAATAATAGCAAATATAAAACTCAAAGCAGCCAAAGTTTATTTCTTGATCAAACTTTATGCTGTGCTAAGACAGCAGTCATTTCTCCTTCACATGCTTTAGTCACGGGTAACCTGGTCTCATCATAGATCTGCCATTGATATTTGAAACTTCACCTGTTGCTATGAGATGATCAAAGGAAGACTCATCATGGATGAATAACAGGATACACTCCTGTGTACACTGTGTTAGTAAGAGTAAGGCACAGGCTCAGGCCTGAGGGCGAGAAGCTCACAAGTTCCATTCTGCTATTCATCTAGAATACCAGCAAAGAGACCTAAGGACTATAAAATTGCAAACCAGAACAATATAGCATTAGTTCCTGCAATGTGTTTTATGAGTCTTTATATTTACCTCCTTGTATAAAAACCTTTACCTATGGTAGCTATACAATATATGGCTTTGTAATGAACAAGTAAATGTGCTTGCATATCCTATCATAAAAAGGAATCCAGATGTGTTTTACACTAAGGAATGCAATGTACACTGTTGATAGTATTAAGAGTTTTAGAAAGGTTTATTTACCTAAGGAATTTATATACACATTTGTTTTGTTGTATAAATTAAGAAAATCTTCAGTTCCAACCTTGGGATTATTAAGGTTTTCTCTGTAGTCTTTTAACATGCAAGGCAATATAAAGCACTCTTGGAAGTTTGCCAGCATTTGCCACTGAGAGCTTCCCCTGAAATTACTCTAGCTTCAAATTGCTTAACTTGTTGTAGGAGAACAATCGCATTCAAAACTGTTAATCATGTACACCATGGTAATATGAAAGTGTCTAATGCTTTTTTCTCCGTGGGATATTAGGTGTCATGTTATCATGCCACAATCATTATTTTGAGCGCATGTTTTAATTTTCTTCCCTTCTAACCAACACACTCCTCTTGTAACATAACAGCTGTGCTCCTGTTTCCATTTCTGGAGTAAGTTATTGTTATTGACTTTCTGCTATGACTTCATTCAAGTGGTTTTAAAGCTCACACTTCACCTGTTTGAATGAGTGATGAGTGAGTAGAAACATACTGTAAGTGCCGTAAGTGGATTTTGCAAACTACTAACTCGTGATGAGAAGAAATTATTGTGCTGTGATGTAAGGAGCTTCTTGATGTAGGGGCACTGAGTACTTCTATGCTATTAGCAGAGATTCACGAATGCAATGAAAGTGCAAAAATTTAACACTTCTTCTAATCAATTATATTAAACTAATAGTACAATGTAACATTTAGAAAGCAAACTACTTTTCTAATTTCAGGCTTTTTTAGGACACTGTTTATGGCAATTCTTTTTCATGATTAAGGAGTTACATGTGATATGTCTATAAGTTTTTCTGTTGTTGTTTTATTTTATTGTTTTTTTTAGACAGGGTCTGGCTTTTGTAGTTCCAGCTGTCCCTGAGCTCAGCCTTGAACTCACAGCAATCCTGCTGCCTCTGCCTTCTGAGTGCTGGGATTACAGTCATGAGCGATGACACCTGGCACTGTGGTATGTGGTACTGATTGCTGGTGGGTGTGAGTCTCCACACCCAGCATTGTTGTATATGGAACCCAGGTCCTTCAATTTGCAAGGCAGGCACCAAAACCACTAAATGAAACCCCCAGCCCTCCCTGAAAGTTTAATAATTTCTCATTCTTTCTTCTTGAGTAATCCAGCTGCAAACAAAGCCAAGTACAGCACTGAGAACAGTCTCAGCATTGTCAGTATAAAAATCATTTAAAGAAATATCTTTAAAAAAGAAGTATCTTCCAGTGTGAGATAGACAGTGCAGTGTAGGAGAAACTGGAAAATAGTGTTTTGCCTTTTCCCTAGTGAGTCCTCTTCTTTGTTAATCTAACACCAGACCCTTTCATTTTCTTTTTATCTAAATCCTGTAGGAAAAATGATGCTCTTCATATTAAAATTCAGGCTGGCCCTGAGCTCAGCCTCAAACTGACATCATAGCAATCCTCCTCCTCTGCCCCCCTGAGTGCTGGGATTAGAATGAGCCACCATGCCTGGCACTGTGGTATTGGTACTGGTTGCTGCTGGGCGTGAGTCTCCACACCCAGGATGGTATGTGGTTACCAGCTCTGAAACCCGGGTCCTTGCACTTGCAAGACAGGTGCCGGAACCACTGAGCTAAATCCCCGGCCCCTAACTCTGCTGTTTCTTAAGAAAATATATATGGGCCAGGGATTTAGCTCAGTGGTTCAGGTCACTGCCTTGCAAGTGAAAGGACCTGAGTTCTTCACTGGTAAACACATACAACAATGCGGGGTGTGGAGACTCACTCCCACCAGCAATCAGAACCGCATGCCAAAGTTCTGGGTATGATGTTTCATGCCTATAAACACAGCACTTGGGAGGCAGAGACAAGAGGACTGCTGTGAGTTTGAGGCTGAGCTCAGGGCCAGCCTGAACTACAAAAGTGAGACCGTGTCTCAAAAAAAGAAAAAGAAAAAAATATATATATATATGTGTGTGTGTGTGTGTGTGTGTGTATGTAATATATATAAATGTATATTTATAAATATACATAACTTTCATTTGTGCTTTCCTTATCTTCATGAAGTTAAAGATCTTTTCATATATTTGTTGCTCATTTATGTATCTTTTGTGATGTTATAAATTTTGTTTCTTATCCATTGTTTACTAGAGTGACTTTTCCTGATTGACTCACAGTTTTTATAGTGTTTATACTGTAAGTGTGTTGGCAGTTACATTTGGTATTACTAATGTATTTCCACAAATAGCAGATCACTTTTTTATTTTCTAAACTAACTCTTAATGAACTATTAATACAGTCTTATTTAATCAATGATTTATTTATAGTTATTGCTGTTTTATATAATGTTTGGGGAATCTTTGCCTGTGTCCAACTTATTTTAAAAAATATCCCTTTTCCTTTTATTTTAGATCTAAAGATACATGAAATAATAATGGAGCTCATATAACATTTTTGCCTTTATCAACTAGACTACTTTGTATGTCCTTTTACAATAAATTACACATGTCTATGAGATTATTTCTGTACAGTATTCTATTTCACTAGTATCTGTTCCTTTCCTTGTTTAATTACAATTTTACATTTACTCTGGAGGCTTACAATGAAAATCTTGTGTTGGCTCATTTAAATTATGCAATATTTTTTTCTCTTGTGTAAAATGTTGAATATTCTTTTCACAATTTAAAATAAATTTAAGAAGTAGCCTTTCAATTTTTTTCTGAAACTAATTTGGATTTGTTTTGTTTATGTTTTGTTTTTGTTTTTAAGACAGTGTCTCAGTTTGTAGCTCAGGCTGGTCCTGAACTCAGCCTCAAATTTGGCAATCCTCCTGCTTCTGACTCTCGAGTGCTGGGATTACAGGCGAGAGCCACCACACCCAACATTGTGATATGTGATACTGAGACACCATGCCCAGCACTGTATGTGGTTACAGGGATCAAACCTGGGCCCTTGTGCTTGCAAGGCAGGCACCCAAACCACTGAGCTAAAACCGACCTCCACCAATTTGGATTTTTAATTATATAGTACTTTGAATATCACTTTTAGAGAAACCAAATTTTTCTGATTCTGATGCAAAAATATTGTATTTTTTTTACTTATTTAGCTTTTGCTAATTTTAAATTGCATCACAATAACATATCTGACACTTTTTAAAGTCATTCTATTTAACTGTTCAATTTAAATGTTAATTAGCACAATTTCTCAGAAGTAAGTTGTTTCTCAGATATAAAGTGAGAAGTAGATTTACAATGGAGGGAGAGAAGGAGGTAAAATGTGAAAATAATTCAAGAAGCTGATAGAGTTTAAATAGAAAGAAGACTGGCATGTGGAGAACCTGGAGGACTAAAGAGTAGCTCAGTAGTAAAAGGAGCTAAGAAGTACATGGAGAAAGCTTCAACACTAGTCATTCAAGAAATGCAGATGAAAACAACACTAAACTTCTGACTCACTGCACAAAGAATACCTGCTGTTTCAAAATTAATCAGTAATAAATCCTGGCGAAACTATGGGGACTCTCCACCATTGGTTCGAATGTTGACTGGTTCAACCACTGTGGAGAGCAGTGTGGAGATCCTCAAAAACTTGGATTAGAGATCCCATTTGACCCTGCTATTCCCCTTCTAGGCGTCTACACAAAAGAATGAAAAGACTCATGTCACAGGGATATTTGTGCATCCATGTTTATAACAGCTCAGTTTGTGATAGGTAAATCTTGGAAACAACTCAAATGCCCATCAGCTGGAGACTTGATAAAGAAGATATTTTTCTTTTATAGAATGGAGTATTACTCTTCCAAAAGAATGGTAAATTTGAGTCATTTGAGTCACTCGAACAGATGAACCTCAAGGACATACTCTTGAATTAAAATAATAGGTCACAGATATGTAAATACTATATCTTCTCTGGTAAGAGAAACTGAAGATATAAATGAGTTCTAGAGTGTATGATAGATACTGTGAAATACAAAATATTCAAATGGTAAAAGGGTAGGGGTATATAATGTGGGGGGAAATGTGATGTTAAAAAAAGGAAACAAAGCTTATGTATATAGAGGGTGGAGTTTGTAGGGGAGGTAAAGCAAGGAGAAAATGAGAAGTCATGTCATATACTGGTACAAATTTTCATAGTTATTGCAATCTTGATGTGTATATAAAATGCATCAATAAAATCAATTAATTAAAAAAGCTCAATAGGACTGATTGTAATACTGTACATTGTGTGCACACAATTATTCAAATTTTATGATGACTTTATATGAAAGTCATTAATGAACATAATTTTTATAAGTTTTGATGTTATTCTGTGAGTGGTTTTAGTTGCTGAGGAATGTATTTAGCTATTTTCTTTCTATAAAACTTCTGGAAGTACTAATGTATTATTATTTTGCTAAGTTAAGTAGTACCTTCAAAAATGAATGCCAGTGTATGTAATATATTTTCTTAAGGACTTAATTGAGAGAGAGAAGAAAGGGAGAGAGAGAGAGAGAGAGAGAGATTTGAGACCTATGTCTAACTTACTATCTTCTAATGTGTACTTAGATAGGAGTTGAAAATAAATTTAAAATTCTATGGAACACATCAAGAGGTTTGAACTAGACTGACAAACTGAATTAATTGCAATGGGGAGGAAAACAAAAACTTATTGGGCAGATGTGGCTCAAGTCACAAACTTGCTCATTTATTTTGGTAAAATCATGATAGCTTTCTGAAAAATGAGAACAGTGGGTGAAGACTTGGCTATAGGGTGAGACAGACAAGAATAATGCTCTGAAGAAAGTGACATTTTAGAAGCTTATGAGAGAAAAAGTTAGCTTCAGTTTTCACAACATCTCAGGAGTCAAAAACCACATAAATGAGCCAGGAAGCATCAGCACCAGACCTGGGGCATAAAAATACTAAAATGTGGAGGACCAATTTGGCATAGGTTAGATTGTAAATATCTTTACGTGAATCTATATGTGATAAAGTGTAATTTGCTACCTGTGTTTAGTATAAAATAAAACATGTGTTAGTGACATAGTATTTGTAGAAATGGGCTACTAGGGATGACATTATTTTTGATAAACTAATAAGCACTTGCTAATGTGATAAGGGGATGCTGTGACCTACCGTGGAGTCCTTGGCTTAAATTCACACACCAAGAGTCACTCATAGCACTAGAACTGTTCAGATCCTGAGAACCACTGCAGCAACTGACGTTCTTTTCTCACCACATATGCTATGCAGGTTACACCATTGTTTGATGAATTGACCCAGACCTGGCCTAAGCACACTAGGATTACTGTGCCAGCTGTGATACAAATTAGTGGCTTGGCCTTAAAGAAAATCTACCCAGATTCTTCTGACTCTTCTCAACTGTGAAATGAAAAAGTGCCTTTTCAACCCGTGAGAGTATAATTTTAAGACAGAACTGAAAATCACATCTACTTGGTATTGTGTTATCAGTACTCTGAGACTTCCCAGATGGTCATGGTCACTCATGCTGCCTGACAAGAGTTATTTGAAGATTGATGAAGCCCACTGGTTTCAAAATTAGTCCCTTCTCATTATTATTAGTGGATGTTTCCAGCCTTTCATCACAATTCTTCCTTTATTCTAATTCAAAAAAATCTGCAAATGAACAGTCCTTCCAGAACATTCTCTGTGCTTGTTCAGGCTACACGCTCTAGTCATAGACAAAGACTGAAACCAGCTGGAACCTGAAACCCTTTCCCAGAATATGAAGGGACTACCTTCATTTTGCCTTCATAGTTTTCAAAAAATATCAGACATGTTTAAATTTTAATCCTTATTTTACGTTTACTCCCTTATCATTCTATTGATTTATCTTCATGTCAAAGTAAATCCACTACTGTAAAAATTGCCTTCATCATTAAAAAATGAACACTAACACTTCCAGAATCACTTCAATTTTAATCTACTTTAGAGTGCAACCAATAATATTCTTTATAATGCCAGTTACTTTATATAAATGCAATTTCAATTGTAAGTTTCTTATAGTCAGAAAGGATTTGCAGATATTTGAATCCTAATAAACCTATGTTTCTCAACCATTTCATAATTTCTGATAGCCTAGGAATAGTACAAAGAGTATCACCAGTTCTTGGGATATCCTACTTAAAATACATGGTCAACTTGGGATGGTCATCAGAAAATAAATCACCAAGAAAGTAAAAAGTTAAAAAAGTTAAAAAGAAATAAAAACAAATTTTTATCTTTCACAGAAGATAATAGTGATCTTGATAGATTATTTACTAGGTATTGCCTCATGATCTTCCACAAGATATTCATGAAATGTTTTCACTTCTTCATAAAACACAAGTCAATTATTTGAAGTCATACACCTGAATTTTATTAAAGATGATACTAGTGATATTTAAATGATCTGTCTCAGTAAAAATGTACTCAAATTTTAAAGCAGCCCAACATTAGCTGGGATGTAGCTTTTAATATGTTGTAGAAAATGTCTGATAGGTATGACAGAGTCCAGTAAAGGGAAAGAGTCTTTCACTGTATCCTTCCATTACTTCTTTTGCTAATGAAGTGCAGATATGCTGAGGATGGATATTTTTGCATTTGTTCCCCACAAAGAAGGAATATAAGCTCCTATGAGATGAATAGCTTCTGGTAATAATAACTTGTCCGTTTCTTTTTTACCTTTGTAATTCTCAGGAATGCTACTCTCTGTAGGTTTTCACAATTATCCCTCTAGCATCTCCAATTTAATAGAATCTCTACCAAGGGAAAAATAATGTAGACGAGGTGGGCATGCACCTGGAGGTGTCTGAAGACAGCCTGAAACGCTGTGAGTTGATGATTTGTTCATCCTTGAAAACATAGGAGTGGTGAGGACACTGCCAAAACCAAAGCTCAGTATGTTTCAGAGTGGTTGTGAACTGTTTTGTTTGAAGGTTTTGTTTCACAGCATTCTGGGAAGCTGAAGCAGGAGGATACTAAGATCATACCTCCCCTGCGCAGGGCATGTATTTAAAAAGAAAAGAAAGACTAATGTTGTCACGCAAAAGTATATATCATGTTTCCAGTTAAATGGTTACAAACTCCATAATAATCCAATGATTATCAGAACTGTAATCATTATATTTTTAAAGACTATTCAATGGTTTGAAAAAACGTTTATATTTTGAAAGCAATGGCATTCTATAATGAACTGCACATCATGTAATATTCTTTTTTAAAAATTTAAATCTTGGGCCGGGGAGTTAGCTCAGTGGTTCCAGCA